>LPNX010759153.1:49724-69806 GCA_001517045.1 Pseudotsuga menziesii | reverse complement strand
AGGCATGGTGATGCGAGGCATGAAATGGGGAACTGTCGATAGTGCGTGTGAGGCATTTGTCCAAAATGTTCCAGCACAGCCCCGCGTGCAAACCAGCTGCAGCGTTCTCCGTCACGGGATCCATGTAGCTCCGCATATCCAACTGCAACTCCATTGTTTATACAGAGACCGCACTCAATTTCAGTTTCAGTTTCAAACTCGAGACCTGTGAATAATTTATCTGCTTTTATTTAACTACAACAAACAAACAATGCGACTCCACAAACGTCAATTACTACAAACGATGATGGGTTAACTTTTATCTTGCAATTAATGCTAAAAATGGTAGCGCCAGTGAAAAACGAACCAAATTAGCCGACGAGGGGTCTTCATTCTCACTTTATCTTGAAATTAATACTAAAAATAGCAGTAGAGTTAAAAACCAAACTCAACAACGAGGCTGAGGGGCCTTGTACCCACTTCTATTCTCAACTTATGTAGGCCACTTTCTATGTATTTGTATTTCCTCATATTTTTATGGATTTTATATTGGGGATATGGATTTGGTAGGCCTTATAGCCACTTCCGATCCTATGTAGGAGCCTTGTAGCCACTTTTGAGGTCAACCTATCTATATACATAGATTTTATATTGGAGATATGGAGTTGGTAATAAATCAATTATTGGTGATTCTCAATCACCTTTACAAATATGTTCTTGCTTTTTATATTGTCATCAATTAATTGCTGATTATATTTGTAAGTTACAATTAAAACTAAGCATGGCTTATCTCCCCAAAATAAATCATGGTTAAAGAGAAGCAGTCAATAAGTGTTTGAAAATTTATTTGAGATAGTTTGTTTTAAAATGGTAGTATAATACCATTTATTATCGAGCTATATTATCCTAGTTTGTTTTAGTAGTATAATCACTTATTATTAAAATGAAACCACTTGAAGTTATATATGGACAAAACCACTTCTCAATGATTTTGTATTTATTAGGAACTTCCAAGCTTCATGTAGTGGGGCAATACAGTTATGGATATGAAACAACAAGTGGATCAACATCATTTTTTCATAGAAGGGTGTCACTGTTTCTTCTCGACTTTATAAATAAATATTACTCAAAATTCATCTCCAACAAAAACTAGCACATAATTAAGGTCCACTAGCTAGCTCGTACTATTTAATTATGAGACTACAAGTAGTTAGGGTTATTTGAAGCTTGCCTCAAGTGACCTTTTATTTCTGGTGGATTGTCATAATACAAGGATTTATTCTGCAACATTTCATTCAATTGTGTTTGTGTTTTGTTGTTAAATATATGTATACCAAGTTGTGTTCTAAGTTTAAGGCTTGAATAACACCGTTGTACATCAATTGTTATCATTTTTTCTAGTCATCAATCTTTTCTTCATAATGTTCTTAATACTTTATTGATATTAATTATTTGATGAGTTAACAATTACAGACCCATTTAACTATGTTTATACAAAGCATCGAGAGGGTTCAAATCCATAAACCTTTCATTGCTAAACTACAACACACATCCCTCTCACTACTATGCTACAACACATTGATGCATGCATTCTTGTGTGTGTGTGAGAGAGTGTGTGTTGTGTTTTCTCTTGTACACTATGTTACAACACATTGATGCATATATTCTTAGTTTTTATTTATTTATTTTTATTTTCATGGGATGGACAGAACTCCCCCCCTAACCGGACTCCCTTATGATACAGCATTTTGATGCATGCATTCTTATTTGTAGTTTTTTTGTAATTCCATGATGGTAAGCGAAATACATATGTGATGTTATTATTTAATTATTATGGTGGCACTAAGGGCCGAAACTATGGATTATAGAAACTATTATTATCATCATAGTATTATTTACCTAGAATTAAATAATAGCTCAACATGGACAACAAACTTGGTTGGTGTGTCTTGAATTCCACATGTAAGGGGTTGGGGGTTTAGGAGTTGTTTCTTTTCCTAACAATATTATATGTTTCATACTTTTGATTCTATTGAACTTTAGAGATCTCAGTACACCTAGTTGATGCTTTGTGTGCACCCTTCCATGATGAGAATATTCTCTATTTGAGTTGTCTTAAGCTAATTAGAGTAAATTTGGGGTGAATTCGAGTGCTTTCAGTCACTTTGAGTGATTTGGGGAAATTCGAGCTATCTTCATTTAGATGAAGGGATATTGGGTCAAATTCGAGTGGTCCTTAGTTCTTTAGAACAATTCGAGTTGTGTTCAAGGAATGGGAGTGATTTTAGGAGAGTTAGAGTCAATCTTGATGAGTTCGAATTGTCTCTAGGACATGTGAGTGATTTTGGGGAGGTTTGAGTCAGTCTTGGTAAATTCGAGTTATCCCCAGTTATCGGAACTATTTTTTCCCGTGGATTTTAGTCACTATAAGTGCTTTCGAGTTTCTCTTTTGAGACTTTGAATATGTCAGTTAGTGGACTATAGAATCTTTGGGTGATTTGGAGTTACTTCTCCATAGTATTGAATCAATCTATGAGAGGGAATTCAAATTGGTCTTAATGGGGTGTTGGAATATTAAAAAATCACTCCATACTTAGGATAAGATAATTAGTTATCTTTGATTTATTTCCTAGTTGTTGACCACCATTTAGCACCATTGGCCCACCGTTTAGATAATTATTACTAGGACAAAACTTGGATAGATTTTGAATAAGATTATATATCTTTTATGATTGTCCAAGAATAATAAGATTTCTTTTATCTTGTTTTTTTTGCTTTTCAATCGATAAGGATAAATTTAGTTGACTTGGAAAGATATCAATTTTTTGGCCAACACATACTCCATGTTCATTGCAAAACTACAACACACATCCCTCTCACTACTATGCTACAACACATTGATGCATGCATTCTTGTGTGTGTGTGTGTGTGTTGTGTTTTCTCTTGTACACTATGTTACAACACATTGATGCATATATTCTTATTTTTTATTTATAATTTATTTATTTTAATGGGATGGACAGAACTCCCTTCCCCAAACCTGACTCCCTTATGATACAGCATTTTGATGCATGCATTCTTATTTGTATTTTTTTTGTAATTCCATGATGGTAAGCGCAATACATATGCGATGTTATTATTTGATTATGATGGTGGCACTAAGTGCCAAAACTGTGGATTATAGAAACTATTATTATCATCATATTATTATTTACCTAGAATTAAATAATAGTTCAACATGGGAAACAAACTTGGTTGGGGTGTCTTGAATTCCACATGTAAGGGGGTTGGGGGGTTAGGAGTTTTTTATTTTCCTAACAATACTATATGTTTCATAATTTTGATTTTATTGAACTTTAGAGATCCCAGTACACCTATTTGATGCTTTGCATGCACCCTTACATGATGAGAATATTCTCTATTTGAGTTGTCTTAAGCTAATTAGAGAAAATTTGGGGTGAATTTGAGTGCTTTCAGTCACTTGGAGTGATTTTGGGAAATTCGAGCTATCTTCATTTAGATGGATGGATTTTGGGTCAAATTCAAGTTGTCCTCAGTTAATGAGAGTAATTTTAGAACAATTCGAGTTGTGTTCAAGGAATGGGACTGATTTTACGAGAGTTAGGGTTAATCTTAATGAGTTCCAATTGTCTCTAGTACATGGGAGTGATTTTGGGGAGGTTTGAGTCAATCTTGGTAAATTTGAGTTATCCCTAGTTATTGGAACTATTTTTAACCAGTGGATTTTAGTCACTATAAGTGGTCTCGAGTTTCTCTTTTGAGAACTTGAATATGTCAGTTAGTGGACTATAGAAACTTTGGGTGATTCGGAGCTACTTCTCCATAGTATTGAATCAATCTATTAGAGGGAATTCAAATTGGTCTTAATGGAGTGTTGGAAAATTAAAACATCACTTTATACTTAGGATAAGATAATTAGTTATCTTTGATTTATTTCCTAGTTGTTGACCACCATTTAGCACCATTGGCCCACCATTTAGATAATTATTATTAGGAGAAAAATTGGTAGAATGGAAAAAAAGAGGATTCTCGAGTTTTCTAGAACATGAGCCTCGTGTCCTCCCTTATCCCTATCAATATGGGTTGGTTGGAGTTGATATCCTTCTTGGTAGGATATTATGGCCACCTCACCCACAATTCTCTCAACTATCCCTATCCATTGAGCCCTATAAATACAAGCTCATGTCCCATGGTTGAGGGAGAGAACTGAATGGTAATGTTATGCTATTGAATTGACTACCCATCCCAATCCATTGGAGAGCATAAGAGAGCAAGTTGGAGCTATCGGGGATGAGGTGTTTGTCTTGTGGAGGAGTTTGTCAACACTAAGGCAATGGTTATAAGATTCTTCATTGATTTCTTAATGCAAAGATGATTTTCGTCTGACATATCTGTTGTACTAATATCGCATGCATATGTTACTGGATTCCTTAGTCACTAGTATGGATGTGTAAATAATGTTCTGGTAGCTTTGATGTTCTTGTTTGTTTGAAATGTTCTGCAGGTACATAGGTTCATCATCAAAGCATTATTCCAGGTGTTTATAACATTTAGGGAAGGTTTTCACCCTTTGTTGTTTAGTTATTTGTTTTGGATCTGAACCATTCAAACCAGAAGAACAACTTCTGTCTGCAGAAGGTGCAATATTCCTGACAACAAATTTGGCGACTCCAATGGGGAGAAAAGCAAATTTCAGTTGATCTGATCTTCCTCAGTCCTTGAACACTTGTTCGAATCCAGGCTCCAGTCTGTAACTCTCTTCAATCAGATCTGCCATCTGACTTAGTGAAGTTTGGTTTGAAACTTTCAGATCTGTTCAGATATGAACTACTTTGACTTTATATGCTCTGTTTTACTGTCAATTCATCAGTCTTTATCTTGATTTGAACAATTTTAACTTGAAATATTGTTCTCTTTGTGTTCTGGATTTATTCAAGGAACCGTGCATGTGTTGTAGGTAATAAGCAGTGCCACTGCTTGAACCCTGTTAGCCATAAGCGGTGCCATCGCTTGAGTGCAGTGATCCAAAAGCGGTGCTCATCCAGAACCACTCTGTCAAAGACCCCTCGAGCATGGTGCCAAGTAGGCCTTGTTCCAGTACTTGATTTATTGTGATTTTTTGCAATAGTAGGGTCTTGCTTGCTTTCAGCTCTGTACTGTCAGGCTTGTTTGTCTAAATCTGAATGCTCACAATTGAAATTTTTGTGGTAAAATTTGTTTGATTGAAAGAATTCAAAAGCTAAGTTAGGATTTTTTATTATTATTTTTCTTTCATACTTGTTGGTTGTGATTATGAAAGGAATTGTTGAAAGCTTAGGTTTCAGTTAGATCTCTTTTCATTTCGTTTATAAAGACTGAAAGAAAAAACACTTGATTATCATCTTAATTTCATTTTTTCCATAGAGGACTTCTTTTTGCTTTTAAAAAGATATTTTTGTTGTTGAGATTAGGTCATTATTTTTACTGAGCATAGGGCACTAGATCTCTGATTAGCCTCATAAGCTTTCAGGTTCCCTTTGTTCTTTTGTCTCTCTTGCATTAGTACTATCTCATCAAAAGAAAAAATAGTGTAGTTTTAAGTTAGATCTATCTATGTTTCAAGGAAAAATCGAAAAAATAGATTGCATATGCATGTAGACTGTTTGTTGTTTTTCTTTGAAGAAAAGAGACTCTTACCCATATGATTTCTTTCGAAAAGAAAAATGAGTTTGGAATGTGTTGCTTGTATTTGGATATGATTTATTCAAAGTAGTTGTTTGGGAATTTTTGGTTTTCAAAACGAAAAGAAAATACTCTCTCTCCCTCCTGTAAGTAGGAATACCTCGAATGGTAAAGTGAAATATTTGCATCTACATATCTGCATGGTTTTACTTTTTCTATCAAAATTCCATGCTTTCACCTAACCGTCCACTTTAAAATTAACGGTAGTTATAGGCTTAAAGTTTACATAGAAATTTGAGTGATAGGCTAGAGATGTGTTCAGGTGTCGTTAAGCATAGGAGCCATCATTACTCTTCCGCACTACATCCCGGGACCCGCATGGTTCTCCACATACCATCGGTATATCGAATGACCTTTCACGTACCCTTGAGGTATATAGAAATGTACTTCACTTACTCGATTGTATATAGGAAGGCCCCTTGTGAACGGTTGTGCATTAGACAACACTACTACCAATTTCAGCTCCCACGTACCTTGTGTTTATTGGGATACCCCACTAGGATACCTTATCTATCTGAGAAAATCCCTTTGGTCGTTTTGCTTGGAGCCATACACCAAAAAAAGCATTCGGGTAGATTACTACACACATACCTAGAGTATATTGTGAGTGGCACCTTCTTGACAATCCTGGTGAGAGACCAAATTATCCAACTGTAACTCCATTGTTTATATAGAGACCGCACTCAATTTCAGTTTTCGTTTCAAACTCCCTGTGAATAATTTATGTGCTTTTATTTACCTACAACAAACAAACGATGATGATGGGTTAACTTTTATCTTGCAATTTATACTAAAAATGGTAGCGCCAGTGAAAAATGAACCAAATTAGCCGACAAGGGGTCTTCATTCTCACTTTATCTTGAAATTAATACTAAAAATAGCAGTAGAGTTAAAAACCAAACTCACCAACACGACAACGAGGCTGGGGGGCCTTGTACCCACTTCTAATCTCAACTTATGTAGACCACTTTCTATGTATTTGTATTTTCTCATATTTCTATGGATTTTATATTGGGGATATGGATTTGGTAGGTCTTGTAGCCACTTCCAATCCTATGTAGGGGCCTTGTAGCCACTTTCGAGGTCAACCTATCTATATACATAGATTTTATATTGGAGATATGGAGTTGGTAATAAATCAATTATTGGTGATTCTCAATCACCTTTACAAATATGTTCTTGCTTTTTATATTGTCATCAATTAATTTCTGATTATATTCGTAAGTTACAATTAAAACTAAGCATGGCTTATCTCCCCAAAATAGATCATGGTTAAAGAGAAGCCGCCAATAAGTGTTTGAAAACTTATTTGAGATAGTTTGTTTTAAAATGGTAGTATAATACCATTTATTATGGAGCTATATTATCCTAGTTTGTTTTAGTAGTATAATAACTTATAATTAAAATGAAACCACTTGAAGTTATATATGGACAAAACCACTTCTCAATGACTTTGTATTTATTAGGAACTTCCAAGCTTCATGTAGTGGGGCAATACAATTATGGATATGAAACAACAAGTGGATCAACATCACTTTTTCATAGAAGGGTGTCACTATTTCTTCTCGACTTTATAAATAAATATTACTCAAAATTCATCTCCAACAAAAACTAGCACATAATTAAGGTGCACTAGCTAGCTCGTACTATTTAATTATGAGACTACAAGTAGTTAGGGTTATTTGAAGCTTGCCTCAAGTGAAAGGTCACCCCACCTTAAGAGGCAAGTGAAATTTTATTTCTACTGGATTGTCATAATACAAGGATTTATTTTGCAACATTTTATTCAATTGTGTTTGTGTTTCGTTATTAAATATATGTATACCAAGTTGTGTTCTAAGTTTAAGGCTTGAATAACACCGTTGTGCATCAACTGTTATCATTTTTTCTAGTTATCAATCTTTTCTTCATAATGTTCTTGATACTTTATTGATATTAATTATTTGATGAGTTAACAATTATAGACCCATTTAACTATGTTTATACAAAGCGTCGAAAGAGTTCAAATCCATAAACCTTTCATTGCTAAACTACAACACGCATCCCTCTCACTACTATGTTACAACACATTGATGCATGCATTCTTGTGTGTGAGAGAGAGAGTGTGTGTTTTGTTTTCTCTTGTACACTATGTTACAACACATTGATGCATATATTCTTATTTTTTATTTATTTATTTTTATTTTTATGGGATGGACAAAACTCCCCCCCTAACCTGACTCCCTTATGATACAGCATTTTGATGCATGCATTCTTATTTGTACTTTTTTTGTAATTCCATGATGGTAAGAGCAATACATATGTGATGTTATTATTTGATTATTATGGTGGCACTAAGGGCCAAAACTATGGATTATAGAAACTATTATTATCATCATAGTATTATTTACCTAGAATTAAATAATAGCTCAACATGGACAACAAACTTGGTTGGGGTGTCTTGAATTCCACATGTAAGGGGGTTGGGGGTTTAGGAGTTGTTTCTTTTCCTAACAATACTATATGTTTCATAATTTTGATTTTATTGAACTTTAGAGATCCCAGTACACCTATTTGATGCTTTGTGTGCACCCTTCCATGATGAGAATATTCTCTATTTGAGTTGTCTTAAGCTAATTAGAGTAAATTTGGGGTGAATTTGAGTGCTTTCAGCCACTTTGAGTGATTTGGGGAAATTCGAGCTATCTTCATTTAGATGAAGGGATTTTGGGTCAAATTCGAGTGGTCCTCGGTTCTTTAGAACAATTTGAGTTGTGTTCAAGGAATGGGAGTGATTTTAGGAGAGTTAGAGTCAATCTTGATGAGTTCGAATTGTCTCTAGTACATGGGAGTGATTTTGGGGAGGTTTGAGTCAGTCTTGGTAAATTCGAGTTATCCCCAGTTATTGGAACTATTTTTTCCAGTGGATTTTAGTCACTATAAGTGGTTTCGACTTTCTCTTTTGAGAACTTGAATATGTCAGTTAGTGGACTATAGAATATTTGGGTGATTTGGAGTTACTTCTCCATAGTATTGAATCAATCTATGAGAGGGAATTCAAATTGGTCTTAATGGGGTGTTGGAATATTAAAAAATCACTCCATACTTAGGATAAGATAATTAGTTATCTTTGATTTATTTCCTAGTTGTTGACCACCATTTAGCGCCATTGGCCCACCATTTAGATAATTGTTATTAGGACAAAACTTGGATAGATTTTGAATAAGATTATGTATCTTTTATGATTGTCCAAGAATAATAAGATTTCTTTTATCTTTTTTTTTTGCTTTTCAATCGATAAGGATAAATATAATTGACTTGAAAAGATATCTACTTTTTGGCCAACACATACTCCATGTTCATTGCAAAACTACAACACACATCCCTCTCACTACTATGCTACAACACATTGATGCATGCATTCTTGTGTGTGTGTGTGTGTGTGTGTGTGTGTGTGTGTGTGTGTGTGTGTGTGTGTGTGTTGTGTTTTCTCTTGTACACTATGTTACAACACATTGATGCATATATTCTTATTTTTTATTTATTTTAATGGGATGGACAGAACTCCCCCCCCCAACCCGACTCCCTTATGATACTGCATTTTGATGCATGCATTCTTATTTGTATTTTTTTTGTAATTCCATGATGGTAAGCGCAATACATACGCGATGTTATTATTTGATTATGATGGTGGCACTAAGTGGCAAAACTATGGATTATAGAAACTATTAGTATCATCATAGTATTATTTACCTAGAATTAAATAATAGTTCAACATGGGCAACAAACTTGGTTGGGGTGTCTTGAATTCCACATGTAAGGGGGTTGGGGGGTTAGGAGTTGTTTCTTTTCCTAACAATACTATATGTTTCATAATTTTGATTTTATTGAACTTTAGAGATCCCAGTACACCTATTTGATGCTTTACATGCACCCTTACATGATGAGAATATGCTCTATTTGAGTTGTCTTAAGCTAATTAGAGTAAATTTGGGGTGAATTTGAGTGCTTTCAGTCACTTGGAGTGATTTGGGGAAATTTGATCTATCTTAATTTAGATGGATGGATTTTGGGTCAAATTCGAGTTGTCCTCGGTTAATGAGAATAATTTTAGAACAATTCGAGTTGTGTTCAAGGAATGGGATTGATTTTAGGAGAGTTAGGGTTAATCTTAATGAGTTCGAACTATCTCTAGTACATGGGAGTGATTTTGGGGAGGTTTGAGTCAATCTTGGTAAATTTGAGTTATCCCCAGTTATTGGAACTATTTTTAACCAGTGGATTTCAGTCACTATAAGTGGTCTCGAGTTTCTCTTTTGAGAACTTGAATATGTCAGTTAGTGGACTATAGAAACTTTGGGTGATTCGGAGCTACTTCTCCATAGTATTGAATCAATCTTTTAGAGGGAATTCAAATCGGTCTTAATGGGGTGTTGGAAAATTAAAACATCACTCCATACTTAGGATAAGATAATTAGTTATCTTTGATTTATTTCCTAGTTGTTGACCACCATTTAGCACCATTGGCCCACCGTTTAGATAATTATTATTAGGAGAAAACTTGGATAGATTCTGAATAAGATTATATATCTTTTATGATTCACCAAGAATAATAAGAGTTCTTTCATGCCTTCGATTTCTTTTATGTTGTTTTTTTTGCTTTTCAATGGATAAGGATAAATCTAGTTGACTTGGAAAGATATATACTTTTTGGCCAACACATACTCCATGTTTTTATTTCCAAAATCCACAATATTACTTATTTTTCATTACTCATTGGCTTCCATATCCGATTTAGCTAATTCGTAAGGTCCTTCATTGAGTTGGAATGATGATGTTTCCACTATGGTTTTTTTTGCATATTTAGTAAGCCTGCTTTTGTAAGTTACTTGAATTTTCTTTGGTGCATTCAAATTCTCTTCTAGAGATGTATTATTTAGTGTACTATCACTTTTCATAAAGATAATGATATAGTTTACATCATTTGACTTTCTTGTTCTCATGTATCCTACTCAAATTTTCTTCCTTCTCTGTATTCTTGCAAAACTAATTGTGAGGTTTCTTCAATGAACTAGATTCCGAATGTAACAAACTCTCACATAATGCACCACAAAATTTAAGATCTACATCTATGTAGGTTTTGATGGGATTTTTGTGCAATATCACATGGGTTTCGTTTGACAAACCCATGCATTGTATGGTTTTCTTTTGATAAACTCGTGCAGTTGGCCTATAGTGTGAATTATCCATTATTGTTTTCATTTCATGTGTTGATTTTGTTGATGAAGAAGTCTTATGGGTAACATGTTCTAAGTTGATGATTTCTTCTTATAATAACTAACGAATGTCGAATGTGAGTGAATTTTAGGTGATAACAACAATTATTATGATATAGTTTCGTACTTTCTTGGTATATACATTAGGCATAACATGGCATCTAAAAGAACTGGTTTCAAGAAGAAAGGAGGGAAATGAGTACAACTAAACTGTGCTTTTATCAAACTCTGTGTTGTTGAATATATATGGAGAACATAATGTAGTAAATTTGTGGATGATGTTAGGGGGTTTATATCAATTAAAATTCTTTGTAAACAAGTTGTTTCTACAAAAGAAACTGTATTATCTCATAATGGAGGATAATGATGTGGTGACAGAGCATTTGAATGTATACAATATTTTAATAAGTCAAATAACATTCATTGGTATTAAAATGGTCAAAGAAGATAAATGTATTACATTATTGTGTCCTTTTCCAAATTCCTGGGACAGCTTAATTGTAGCAACATGTAGTGCTAGTCAAGCTACCTTAAAATTTGATGAGATAGTATCATCCATACTATCGCAAGAGATGAGGTTGAAAACCATGGATTCCTTGTTTGTGATAGGTTTCCACCGGGAGAGAAACACAAATAATGGATCTCAGGGGAGATCTAAATCTAAGGGTGGATCTATATCCCTAGGAAGATCTATAAGGAAGTGCTGGAAATGTGGTAAATGTAAGCACTATAAAAAGTATTTCATATCTAAGAATGTTAATAGATAAAAGGGATCATTCACCATCCGTGAATATGAACAGTACAATGGAGGAGATGTACTTGGGAGATGATTCACCATCCAGTATCATTGGATGTGGTATAGTGAAGTTGAAACTCAAGGATGTAAGGATTAGAAATATACATGGAGTGCTACACATTCCAAATCTAAAGAGAAACTTGATATTTGTCAAAAATATGGATGTTGCGGGTGGAAAGAACATGTGTGGAGATGGTGGTTGGTTTGAGGATCAATGGTATTGATGATGATATTTAGTATTGAAATCTATACAAAATATTGGGAAGCACCATCATCAATGAATGTAACATCTATGGTGTGCCAAAGTGTACCTCCCCATACCCCATAATGAAAAATAATTAAAAATTTTGCTTCAAGAACCTTGGCTCTCCTTTCAAGACACAGGGCATGGATGCTAACACACTTTTCAACAATCAATCTTAGGCTTAGAAACCACTGTAAAAATCATTTCACCCTTTGACAGATCCATTTGGTGACCAGAAGCTCTCTTCCGCACTAAACCTGTCATTTCCGCATTCTGCCTTTTGTCCTGTGGAACTCAGAAGTTCGAGCCAAAAACACGATGTATTCCTTCAACCACGGTTCTAAATTATTGCTCCCACACTTCCACTTTCCTCTTTTTTGACCTCAAAACTTGGGAGTCACAAATCTAACGTGCACTAGGAATACTGAATGACTCTTCTTCCTTCCTCCTTCCGCACTTCTTCTTTCCTCCCTTTCGACCTCGAAAATCGAAAATAGAAACCCTAATGTGCGATGGAAATACTAAATGGATTTTTCACCTTCCGCCTTCTGCACTTTGGATTTTCGCCCTTTTGACCTCAAAACTTAGAACTCGAAAACTTAACAAACAACAGAAATACTTAACAGCTCTTTCGCATTTTGCCTTCCACACTTCCTCTTTTCACCTTCAGAACTCAGGATTCAGAAAACCAAATTTTGACCTTAACCTTTTTCTACACTTCCAACTTCCGCTTTCTGACCTCGGACTTCAAAATTTAGAAAGTTTACTTTTTTCCTTAGAAATTTTCTGCACTTCTGACCTCGAAACTTGTAAATTGGAGAAGCAACTTTCGACCTTAACCTTTTTTTGCACTTCCAACTTCTGCTTTCCGACCTCAGTCTTCAGAAATTGAAAAGTTAACTTTTTTCCTTAGAAATTTTTGGTGCTTCTGACTTTCGCTTCCTGACCCCAGACTTCGAAAATCAGAAAACACACTTTATGCCTTGTTCAACTTCCCTTTTTTGGTTTCAACCTTCCTCCTTCCTTAGGCATATTCCAAGGGGCAGAAACACTAAATGAGAGGTATTCTGACTCTCTAACAGGATTCTAGTCTCCATGAACTTAGGAAAAAATCATAAAAAATACAAGGCATAACAATTAAAATGAAGGAACATTCATCACAACAAAATCTACTGAAATATTGCAAGAATTCATCATATTCAGTCATTCATTCCTAAGAAACCACATTGCATAAACAATAATGACAGATAATACTTGTCTTAAGTGATGGAGTTGTCTCGCAACTAGCTATGTAGCTGCAACGTTCCACCCAACTTTGGGCAAGTGTGTTCATTAATCTCTCAACACACTACACCCATAAGCTGGGCATGATTTCCACAAGGAACTAGGGAACAATAGGCTCACAGTTAGACAACACAATCAAAGCAACCTACATTTGTGTTTCTCATACTATTTAGCCAAGGATTACACATAAGGCTAAATACACAACAAGACACAACAAAACCAACATACAGTTGGGTTTCCCATACTGCTAAGGAAATGGAAAGGTAGATATGCTAGCTATGAGCTCAACCACAAAGTTATGGACACCTATACTAGATTTATCTAGCTTGGCACTTCACAATACCTACACACCCAACACAAGGAAGTATTCTTTTCACTGTTACACAGTTCCCTTCGGCCATACCTTCCCTTCCAGTGCTATGTCGGGTGTGCATCAAGGATTTTATAGACCCTCTTGATATGTCTATGAGGTTCCTCTATTCACTAGGTTTATCATCCAATTCTAGGCCTCTTCCACTCCTAAGCCTTTCACACCAAAACAAGGATGCACATCATAGCAATCCATGAGGAAAACATAGCCACACAGGCTCCACTCTATAACACAAAGAAAACAGGGTCTCATACCACATTGTCACTCAGGCCAACACTACAGAACCACACCTCCATGACTCAAGGTGTTCTAACCACCACCAACAAACATGAATAAACTGATTCGAATGATGAAATGGTATCCAACTAGAATGGTAGAATGGTTGGGAAGAATGAACACAATAGTGTCCTCGCACATGAGGAACAACAACAAAACCTTCTTGCAACCGAGAGAAAGGACAGACTGGAATGCATCCACATGCTTCCTTATGTCAGAAGAAAGATCGCATTTTCCCAGATTGCAGAATTACAGGATTTCTCATACAAGTAATCAACCTGACATGTTTTGCTCTACCCAAGGCATTAACTACCTCAACGAACTTTTGGAAGAAATTGATGATTGAGGACAGAGGACAAAAAGGTAGCTAAGATTTCATGGGTTTCCCCATTGACATCTGGTCACACCCTATTGGCTCAAGGGGTTTGAATAAATCCCCACCCTATCCATTGTGGAATCACTCCCTCGTCTCTTTCACGTTGCTGTCCGATAACTAGTTGTGGTATGTTATTAGTTGTATATTCACATGATATTCAAAATATGTTATGCTTGACTTAACACTATAACCATAGGTGTCAACCTTGATCACCTATAAAAAAACACCAAATCAATGGCAGTGCCTTTTCCTTGAGCTCCTTGCCATGATTCAAATACAATATGTACATCATGTACAATTCAATACCATGGGGTCAAAACTGGGGTGTTACATTCCCCTCCCTCTTACAACATCACTATGCTCAATGCTCATCACAACTGAACAAAAATGCTACACGAGAACTACCTCATTGCTCTACAAAATTGAAAAAAAATGGATGTGCCAATCGCATGGAATCTTATACCTCCCATGTAGCCTTTTCAGGAATGTAGTTCTCCCCTACACCTTCACCTATCCAACAGCTCGATTCCGAAGCACTGTGACCTTCCTATGGAGGATGCACAATGGATTAGTTTGGAACTCTCCCTCGAGTTCCACTTGGATCACATCCCAATCAATCACATTGTTAGGGTCATGTACATATTTATTAAGCAAAGAAACATGAAAAACATTATGAGCTCAACCTCCCTTTTTCTAGTTTCTGCCTTCCGCCTTCCTTAGGCAAATTCCAAGGGGTGGAAACACTAAATCAGAGGTATTCTAACTATAACACGCTTCCAACCTCCATGAACTTAGCCAAAATATATAAAAAAATACAGGGAAAAATAATGCAAATGCAGGAACATTCATCACAGTAAACTCTACTAAAACATTGCAAGCATTCATCATATTCATTCATTAAGTCATTCATTGCCTAAGAAACTACATTGCATAAACAAGAATGACAGAGAATACTTATCTTGAGTGATGGAGTTGTCTCGCAACTAGTTATGTCACTGCAACATTCCACCCAACCTTAGGCCAGTGTGTTCATTAATATCTCAACACATTGCCACCCCCAAAGTTGGGCATGATTTCCACAAGGAAGTAGGGAGAAACAGGCTCACACTTAGCTAGCACACATCAAAACACAGTAAAACCAACCTACAGCTGGGTTTCTCATAATATTCACCAAAGGATTACACACAAGTCTAAATACACAACAAGACATCGCCAAACCAACCTACAGTTGGGTTTCTTAGACTATTCATCCAAGGATTACACACAATGCTAAATACACAACAAGACACAACCAAACCAACCTACAGTTGGGTTTCTCGGACTGCTAAGGAAATGGAAAGGTAGAATTGCTAGCTAGAGAGCTCAACCACGGAGCTATGGACACCTACACTAGATCTATCCAACTTGGAACTTCACAATACCTACACACCCAAAACAAGGAAGTATTTCCTTCATTGTTGCATAGTTCCCTCAAGCTATACCTTCCCTTCCAGTGTTCTTCTAGGTGTGCATCAAGGATTTTACAGCCCCTCTTAATCTGCCTATGATGTTCCTCTCTTCACTAGGTTTATCAACCAATTCTGGGCCTCTTCCACTCCTAATCCTTTCAGACCAAAACATGGATGGATATCACAACAATCTGCAAGGAAAACATAGCCACACAGGATCCACTATGTAACAAAGAGAAAATAGGGTCTCATACCACAATGCCACTCAGGACAACACTGTGGAACCACACCTTCACGACTTAGGATGGTCGAACCACCAACAACGTGCATGGACAAATTGATCCAAATGATCGAATGGTCTCCCCCAAGAATGGTAGAATGGTCAGGAATAATGAATAATATGGTGTCCTAACTCCCCACCCTATCCCAGGTCACACCCTATTGGATCAGGGGGTTTGACTAACTCCCCACCCTATCTCTTGTGGAATCATTCCCCCGTATCTTTCATGTTGCAGTCCCATAGCTAGTTGTGTTATTTTATCAATTTTATATTTACATTATATTCAAAATATGTTGTGATTGACTTAGCACTATAACCATAGGTATCAACCTTGATCACCTATAAACAAAACACAAAATCAATGGCAGGGCCTTAGCCTTGATCTCCTTGCCATGATTCAAATACAATATGTACATCATGTACAATTCAATACCATTAGGTCAAAACCAAGGTGTTACACTAAGGGAGTACTTAAAGATGATAGAACTGTGACTTCATTAGGAGGAAAGACAATGTTATGGCATCAAATATTGGGAATATCAGAGAAAAGGGCCTTCAAGCAATACAAGGTAAAGGTATGGTTGAATATATGACTGATTGCACTCTGCATTTTTATTTCTGTTAATGTTGCATATATGGAAAACAAAACCGAGTAATATTTGCATATGGTGCTATAATAGAAAATTGAATTTTAGAATTAATACAGAGTGATGTGTTTGGATGTGTGCTTGTTCCATCATTAGGTAGATATGTGTATTATGTTTCACTTATAAATTATTTCTCAATGAACACATGGATTTGTTTCCTTCGAAAGAAATCTGAAGTATTTTTTAAGTTTAAATAATTTAAGGCTCTTGTATAGAATTAAAGAGAGATAACAATAAAGGTGATGAGGACAGATAATGGTGGAGAGTTATGCAGTAATGAATCTAAGGAATTCTGTAATAATAATGATATATCGGGGAAGAAGAATACTCCATACACACCTCAACAGAATGGTGTTTCCGAGAAGAGGAATATGACGTTGAGGGAAACGAAAAGGAGCACAGTAAGCAGTTCCATGATAGGACAAGAAATACGGGTAGAGGCAGTGGATACAACATGCAACTTGGTGAATCGATCACCCACTTCATCATTGGTTGACAAAACTCTATAAGAGGTATGTACTAGTAAGAATCCCTCTATTAACCATTTGAAAGTATTTGGTTGTGATTCTTATGTACATGTTACAAAAGAGAAAAAGAGCAAGTTGGATAACAAAGATGAAAAATACATCTTTATTGGTTATAAATATGGTATGAAAGGTTGTCATCTTGGGAGTCCTGTAACCAAAAAAGACAATTTATAGTTGATATGTTGCATTTAGAGAGGTCAAAGAAATCCCCAGATAGGAATGGAATCCAATGGAAAAGGAACCACAGACAATAAATTTTGAGTTATAGAATGAAGAATATGACTCAACGGAAGAAGCTGAAGAAGATGATGAAGACTCAGAACCTCATACCCCAATTTTGAGGACATCATCTTGAGAAAGAAGGAAACTACAAAGGTATTCCCCTCCTAATTTTCATTCTAGTTTTTCTTTATCTATTACTGATGATGTTCGTAGAAATATGAAGGAAGTTGTTGATTCAGAGGATAGTGATCTTTGGAAGAATGCCATGATTGAAGAAATATATTCCTTGGACAAAAAATCATGGGATCTAGTATAGTTACCAGCTAGAAGAAACATTGTTGGTAACAAATGGTCATTTAAAAATAAGTTGAATGTGCAAGGTATAGTGGATAAGTACAAATATTGCTTGGTAGAAAAGGGATATTCTTAGGTAGAGGGAATTTATTTTGGTGATATATTTTCTCTAGTTGAAAAATTAACTTCTATTAGATTTGTTCTTTCTATTGATATTTATTTTGATCTTGAAGTAGAGAAGATGGATGTGAAGACAACATTCTTACATGGCGATATAGAAGAATAATTATACATGAAACAACTAGAATAGTTCACAGTCAAGGGAAAGAAAGAGTTGTTATGTAAACTAAAGAAGCCCCTTTATGGTCTAAATAAATCTCCAAGGATGTGGTACCAAACGTTTGACACATACATACTTGGATTGGGGTTTGTGAGAAGAAAAGTTGATCACTATGTATACTCCAAATGGGTTGGTGTTCACTTCATTAGCATAGTATTATATGTTGATGGAATGTTGTTGATTGGAAACAACAAATAAAGGAAGGATCTCAGCACTGCAAACTTCATTTTAGGAATGGAGATAAGAACAGATCATGCAAATAGGAAGATATGTTGAGAGGCCCAATACATAGATTGAGACGGTACTATAAATATTTAACATGCACGCAAGTAATTTGGTTAAGGTTCATATTCATGTAGGTGTAAAGTTATATGTAGGTCAATTCCCAAAGACACATGAAGAGGATGCAGATATTTCACGAGTTCATATGCCAGTGGAGTTGGAATTTGGATTTATGCAATGATCTGTACTAGATGTGACATTACTCATGCAGTGGGAGTTTTGAGAAAATATATTTCAAAACCAAGGAAATAGCTTTAGACAAATGTAAATAGGGTTTTCATATATTTGTGTGGCACCACATATTATGCAATCTTGTACCAAGGAATACCTAGACTAGATAGAGTAATATATGTACATGGATTTGTTGATGCCCAATGGGTTGGATATATTTATTGCAGAAGATCTACAAGTGGGTGTTATACCCAAATCCTATCACCAACATATGATGAGATCTTTAACACTTATGTTTGCCCTAAATCCCAAACTTGGAGTGGAAACATGCTCTGTATGTCAATTCTACATGAAAAAGCCTAGCACCACTCTTTCCCTTTAGCCGATGAGCGGTACCTTGTTTAGCACCACTTGAGTCCTGTTATAGAGAAGCAGTGCCACCATGTATGTGCTTTGTTCTTGAAGCAGTTATTACCCTTCACCACTTTATCATAAAGGAATATAAGCGGTACCCTTGGTAGAATGGAAAAAAAGAGGATTCTCCAGTTTTCTAGAACATAAGCCCCGTGTCCTCCCTTATCCCTATCAATCTGGGTTGGTTGGAGTCGAGATCCATATTGGTAGTATATTATGGCCACCTCACCCACAATTCTCTCAACTATACCTATCCATTGAGCCCTATAAATACAAGCTCATGTCCCATGGTTGAGGGAGAGAACTTAATGGTAATGTTATGCTGTTGAATTAACTACCTAGCCCAATCCATTGGAGAGCATAAGAGAGCAAGTTGGAGCTATCGGGGATGAGGTGTTTGTCTTGTGGAGGAGTTTGTCAACACTAACGCAATGGTTGTAAGCTTCTTCATTGATTTATTAATGCAAAGCTTATTTTCATCCCATATATATGTTGTACTAATCTCGCATGCATATGTTACTGGATTCCTTAGTCACTAGTATGGATGTGTAAATAATGTTCTGGTAACTTTGATGTTCTTGTTTGTTTGACATGTTCTGCAGGTACATAGGTTCGTCATCAAAGCATTATTCCAGGTGTTTATAACATTCAGGGAAGGTTTTCACCCTTTGTCATTCACTTATTTGTTTTGGATCTGAACCATTCAGACCAAAGGAACAGCTTCTGTCTGCAGAAGGTGCAATATTCCTGACAACAAATTTGGTGACTCCACTAGGGAGAAAAGAAAATTTTAGTTGATCTGATCTTCCTCAGTCCTTGAACACTTGTCCGAATCCAGGCTCTAGTCTGTAACTCTCTTTAGTCAGATCTGCCATCTGACTTAGTGAAGTTTGGTTTAAAACTTTCAGATCTGTTCAGATATAAACTGCTTTGACTTTATATGCTCTGTTTTACTATCAATTCGTCAGTATTTCTCTTGATTTGAACAATTTTAACTTGAAATCTCATTCTCTTTGTGTTCTAGATTTATTCAGGGAACCACGCATGTGTTGTAGGTAATAAGCGGTGCCACCACCTGAAACCTGTAGAAATAATAGATCAATGCTATGTGCAATGATGCTAAGAATAAGCATAG
>LPNX010759153.1:6841-49375 GCA_001517045.1 Pseudotsuga menziesii | reverse complement strand
GATCATGCGCTGGAGTGTAGAACCTGCAAGAAGGAAGAGGAGAGACTCCTTGTATCTCATCAACTGATGAAGTAGGAGAATTATCTGAATGCTTCTTTCTTCTGTCAAAATATGATCTGCAAACATAATCTGAAATGGAAAAGACATTTGTGCATACTCCTTTCCAAAGAGTACAAAAAATAAGGCAATTTATTTCACACCCAATTCCCTGAATAGCTGCAAAATTGTTATGTGAATCACATGTCAATCTTTCAATCTGATGTAGCACCTGTATAGATCTGATATGAGGCTGATAAAACTCTGATATATCAGAAATATTAACATATGGAACAGCAAGGACAAAGTCTTCAATGGCTCCATGAGGATATAGGGCTAGACTAGGAAAATTATGAGCAACTCGGGAAAACTGATAGGTGTAAAATCTGAATGATGGATGGGCAGAATGAGATGTTCACAATATTCAAGAAGGCTATGAGTATTGATGCCAAGAACATAGAAGGATATGCTGAAGCACATGAGATCAAGTATGGTAAGTGGTATGACACAAATAAGGCTTGATGTGGCTAAGCAAACATCCTGGAAGTCACTGGGTTGCACACCATCAATGAGAGAGGCATGCAAGAGGTGTAAAGAATCTGGCACATAGATCTCAGAATCTAAGATGTGATATTGAGAGAACAATGAATGGGTTATAGGATCATAATCAATATCAGCAGCAGCTCCATATGTTACTTCTTTTTCATCAATAGTATCACAAGAAGAAAAATCACCTTCAAGAGACACGGAAAAAGATGGCTCTTCAATATTTGCTTCTTCATTGAAGGAGGAAGCATTCGAATGAAAGAGGGCAGCAGCAACATGAACTGTATGAGAAACTTCTTCATCATGATCAACTTCATCAGAGAATGTAGAGGCCAAGAAATCTTGAAAGAGAGAACAAGAGGAGATGCTAGGTTCACTCCATGCTTCATCTTCGATTTCCTACAAACCAAAAGCTTTGTCCAAAATTTTCCAAAGCTCATATGGATATTCAGCAGAATCTATGAGATGATATAAATTTGGAGACATTCCCAAACACATAATTCCATAAGTTCTATCAGAATTATTAAGCCAATCAATCTTCTCTTCATAAGACTCTGGTTCACTCAATGCACCAATGGAGACATCAAAGAGACATTGCCTCTTCAAGTATGCACTCATCTTTGGATTCCAATCAGCATAGTTGAAAGGAGATAGTAGAGGAACTTTTGAATCCATATTGAAGTTGTTTATATGCTCTAAGAGATACTCTGTGCAACCTGCAAAACAAACTAGGATAAAATCTTGTAAGCTAGACAAGCTCTTCTTCAAAGAGGGATAGGAGACTGGAAGCGCTCCTCAACTTTGTAGAACTTGATCAACCTTGTAGCTTTGATGCCATGTAGAAATAATAGATCAATGCTATGTGCAATGATGCTAAGAATAAGCACAGGAAATAGATCTTGCTACTAAGAATTCTCACAACCATACACAGGAAAATAAGAGAGAAGAAAAGAGACTGAATCACATGAATGAAGAGATGAATATTGGTGTGTATCCTTCCATTGAATAATTATGAATAATAGAGTACATAAATAGTACATCCATCATGGGGAAGTCAAATTGTATGGAAACAACTCATAAAGCTCAAAAAGGCTGACTTACCAAAATATAGCAAACCCCCATAGGTGGATAAAGCACTTGCTAAATCTATCAAGGACCTCACGAGTTGGCAAAAGCATGAGTGAGTTGTCAAGGAGATGGAAGTAACATGCTAATCCTAGAAAATGGAGAAAAACTAATGGAGGATGGGTTGGAAACAAAAGCACCTAGTTTCCTAGTTGACTAGCTTTTATCTTATCCATAGAAAAGCAGGATAAAGCAGAAAAAGAAGAAAAAGAAGAAAAAAGCAGAATCTGCTATAAGGTCCTGCATACTAATTCTAGATGAACCCAGTATCAGAAATAACTCATTCCTAGGATATAGATGGCATGCATTGACTTTAAGGTGCCACCTAATTAAGCTAGTGGGTGAATAATTAATCAAATAATGATTAATTATTTTATCCTAAGTTGTGAGTGGGTTTAATATATTCCAACAAAACCTGTTAGCCATAAGCGGTGCCATCGCCTGAGTGCAATGATCCAGAAGCAGTGCTCATCCAGAACCACTCTGTCAAAGACCCCTCCAGCGCGGTGCCAAGTAGGCCTTGTTACAGGACTTTATTTATTATGATTTTTTGCAATAGTAGGGTCTTGCTTTCTTTCAGCCCTGTATTGTGAGGGTTGCTTGTCTGAATCTAAATGCTCATGGTTGAAATTTTTGTGGTAAAATTTGTTTGATTGAAAGAATTCAAAAGCTAAGTTAGGGTTGTTGATTATTCATCTGGTTTCATGGTTGTTGGTTGTGATTCTGAAAGGAATTGTTGAAAGCTTAGGTTTCAGTTAGATCTCTTTTCATTTCGTTTATAAAGACTGAAAGAAAAACCACTTGATTATCATCTTAATTTGATTTTTTCCATAAAGGACTTCTTTTTGCTTTTAAAAAGTAATTTTTTTGTTGAGATTAGGTCATTATTTTTACTGAGCATAGGGCACTGGATCTCTGATTACCCTCATAAGATTTTAGGTTCCCTTTGTTCTTTTGTCTCTCTTGCATTAGTACTATCTCATCAAAAGAAAAAATGGTGTAGTTTTAAGTTAGATCTATCTATGTTTCAAAGAAAAATCGAAAAAATAGATTGCATATGCATGTAGAGTGTTTGTTGTTTTTCTTTTAAGAAAAGAGACTCTTACCCATTTGATTGCTTTTGAAAAGAAAAATGAGTTTGGAATGCGTTTCTTGTCTTTGGATTTGATTTGTTCAAAGTAGTTGTTTGGAAATTTTTGGTTTTCAAAATGAAAAGAAAATACTCTCTCTCCCTCCCGTAAGTAGGCATACCTAGAACGATAAAGTGAAATATTTGCATCTACATATCTGCATGCTTTTAATTTTTTTGTCAAAATTCCATGCTTTCACCTAACCGTCCACTTTAAAATTAATGGTAGTTATAGGCTTAAAATTTACATAGAAATTTGAGTGATAGGCTAGAGACGTGTTCGGGCATCGTTAAGCGTAGGAGCCGCCATTACTCATCCGCACTACATCACGGGACTCGCGTGGTTCTTCCATGTACCGTCGGTAAATCAAACTACCTTTCACATACCCTTGAGGTATATAGAAAGGTACTTCACATACTCAATTGTATTTAGGAAGTCCCCTTGTGAACGATTGTGCATTAGACAACACTACTACCAATTTGAGCTCCCATGTACCTTGCGTTTATCGGGAGACCCCACTAAGATACCTTATCTATCTGAGAAAAGCCCTTTGGTAATCTTGCTTGGAGCCATACACCGAAACAAGTATTCGGGGAGATTACTACGCATGTACCTAGAGTATATTGCGAGTGGCACCTTCTTGATAATCCTAGTGAGAGACCGAACTATCTGAACTCCTCCTGTCATTTAAGTTTGCTTGTTTGGCCTGTAGCTTGAGTAGGGGAATATTTAGTGTGTTTTTTCTAGTTTTGAAACCCTATGTTAGATAGGAACTGTACAAAATGGCTGAATTGAGACAGTCCATAAGAGTATGGGGCTTGCCACCTGTTTTTACTCCTATTTCGGGAGAAGATCATATGGAAGCTATCGACCAAGGAGCTGCTACCAACTCCCAAGTGGGAGAAAATGTGGTTGCAAAAAGTGCAGATCCATATCCTTTGCACGGTCCTCCCTTTGCTCAACAACATTCTAGGGGTAACACTTCTTTCCATTCTCCCATAGAAGGCTATGTTGATAATAATACCCATCCAGATTATGGTCCCAATGCTCAGTTTTGGGATACCTCTATGGGACAGGCTATTGCCTCATTTGGTACCCGTCCAACCTCTTCTGAAGAAATTTCACCAAATGAAGAAGAATGTAGACAATACCAGGCATCTATTCTCCAGGAAAGAGAAATTGAGAATAAAATAGATAACATATTGGGTACACCACCACCTCACTCGGTAGTTTTTCCTTGTAATACAGACCCTTGGCCTGCGGGCTATCGCTCACTTGCTGATTCTATGAAACCCATTGAACCTATTCTAGATCACGTTGTGACTCCACATAATCTAGGTCAAATCACCAACCCCACCACCTCCCATATTATGTCTGTTCCAAATCCTCTCGGGTTTTCCACACTTGGGGAACAACATTCAATTCCTGTGTCATTAACACCTTCTAATGTCGGGCGACAACCCCCAGCACAACCTACGTTACCTTTCACTGGATTTGTAGCTAGTAATGGGAATACCTCTAGTACAGAGAAATATACATTTTATGTCCCTCCTACCCATACGAATGTGGTTAACACCCAATCCAGTTCAGGTCAGCCCTTGGGGGCACAACCTGTAAGCAATAAAACCTCTTGGGGGTATGGTTACACAGTAAATCAAGTACCTGTAGGAAATATCAATTACCAACCCACCCCTACAAGAATTCCTTATGCTAGAATTCCATATCGTGGTAATACTTTCACTCCATGGGGGCAACCCATCTATTCCTACATTCCAGCTATGGGAGGTATACCTATACATATTGCAAGGGGTGCCAGAGGACCACCTTATAGAGGTCATCCCTCTGGGGGGACTAATGGTCCTGGAGGTCTTGGAGGATTTCCTCCTTATGCTCCTAACAGTCCTGGTGGTCCTGGGGGGCCTAGTGGCTTCCCTTCTAATGGTCCTGGAGGGTCTGGTGGCCTTCCTCCTAATGGTCCCAGAGGGTCTGGTGACCTTCCTCCTAGTGGTTCTGGAGGTTTACCTCCCAGGGGTCCTGGAGGGTCCAGTGGTCCTCCTCCTAGTGGCCCAAGTGGTCTTGGTGGTTCCAGAGGCCCTGGTGGTCCTCCTCCTATATGCTCTAGGGGTCCTAATAGTCCCGATCCTGGAAATCAACCCCCTGCGGGTGAATCTTCAAGCGGTTCTTCATCACAACAGTCATTTCAACAACTTGTCTATTAGTCTACTTATGTTCCTACTGGTACTCATATTCCCTATCAATACTACTAGTACGTCCAACCTAATCTCCACTTACCTTTCCTAGAAACTTCAGACATAACCCCTCATGGCCTACCATTCCGATAAGGTTACCATCGGACATTCCAAAATTCGATGGGAAGCAGGGAGATGATCCAAAAAACCATGTTATGACATTCCATTTGTGGTGTTCTTCATCTTATTCACCATCTCTATCTCTATTTATATCACCATATGCTTCTGTTTCTACTTCAGTGGTGGGCATGGCGATGGACAGAGGAGGTGTAGAGCAGGCATATACATATGTATATGCACCGATTCCGTCCGAAGTTTGTTTCTGGAGATAATCAAGAAAATGAGAACATTGGGAGGCTTAGGCGAGAACGAGAGGGGATACTGGCCATGGCATTGAAATGGAAATGAGAAACATTATTTGTGCATTTGATTCCTGCAACACGGAGGGGAGTTGAAGGCTAAATGTTTTTCTACCCTCTTCATCTCCATTGGAGCTATTATTGTAATTGTAGTCTGGAGAAAAGAAAGGGGGGTCTTCCTATGCTCTGTCTACCCAACCCAAATGCTGCATGTGTTCTCTCACCCATGCGCAGGAGCAGGAAGAGGCATGGTGATGCGAGGCATGAAATGGGGAAATGTTGATAGTGCATGTGAGGCATTTGTCCAAAAGTTCCAGCACAACCCCGCATGCAAACCAGCTGCTGCGTTCTCCATCACAGGATCCATGTATCTCCGCATATCCAAATGCAACTCCATTGTTTATACAGAGACCGCACTCAATTTCAGTTTTAGTTTCAGTTTCAAACTCAAGACCTGTGAATAATTTATCTGCTTTTATTTACCTACAATAAACAAACGATGTGACTCCACAAGCATTGTCAGCTGCAATTAATACAAATGATGGGCTAACTTTTATCTTGCAATTAATACTAAAAATGGTAGTGCGAGTGAAAAACCAACCAAATTAGCGGATGAGGGGTCTTCATTCTCACTTTATATTGAAATTAATACTAAAAATAGAAGTAGAGTGCGTTAAAAACCAAACTGACCAATGCAACAACGAGGCTGAGGAGCCTTGTACCCACTTCTAATCTCAACTTATGTAGGCCACTTTCTATGTATTTACTCATATTTCTATGGATTTTATATTGGGGATATGGATTTGGTAGGCCTTGTAGCCACTTTCGAGGTCAACCTATGTATATAGATTTTATATTGGAGATATGGAGTTGGTAATAAATCAATCATTGGTGATTGTCAATCACCTTTGAAAATATGTTCTTACTTTTTATATCGTCATCAATTAATTGTTGATTACATTTGTAAGTTACAATTGAAACTAAGCATAACTTATCTCCCCAAAATAGATCATGGTTAAAGAGAAGCAGTCAATAAGTGTTTGAAAACTTATTTGAGATAGTTTGTTTTACAATAGTAGCATAATACCATTTATAATGGACCTATATTATCGTAGTTTGTTTTAGTAGTATAATAACTTATTATTAAAATGAAACCACTTGAATTTATATATGGACAAAACCACTTCTCAATGATTTTGTATTTATTAGGAACTTCCAAGCTGCATGTACAGGGGCAATACAGTTATGGATATGAAACAACAAGTGGATCAACATCACTTTTTCATAGAAGGGTATCACTGTTTCTTCTTGGCTTTATAAATAAATATTACTCAAAATTCATCTCCAACAAAAACTAGCACATAATTAAGGTCCACTAGCTAGATGGTACTATCTAATTATGAGACTACAAGTAGTTCGGGTTATTTGAAGCTTGCCTAAAGTGAAAGGTCACCCCACCTTAAGAGGCAAGTGAACTTTTATTTGTGACTGGATTGTCATAATACAAGGATTTATTCTGCAACATTTCATTCAATTGTGTTTGTGTTTTGTTATTAAATATATGTATACCAAGTTGTGTTCTAAGTTTACGGCTTGAATAACACCATTGTACATCAATTGTTATCATTTTTTCTAGTGATCAATCTTTTCTTCATAATGTTCTTGATACTTTATTGATATTAATTATTTGATGAATTAACAATTATAGACCCATTTAACTATGTTTCTACAAAGCGTCGAGAGGGTTCAAATCCATAAACCTTTCATTGCTAAACTACAACACGCATCCCTCTCACTACTATGCTACAACACATTGATGCATACATTCTTGTGTGTGTGTGTGTGTGTTATGTTTTCTCTTGTACACTATGTTACAACACATTGATGCATATATTCTTATTTTTTATTTATTTTTTTAAATTTTTATGGGATGGACAGAACCCCCCCCCCAACCCGACTCCCTTATGATACAGCATTTTGATGCCTGCATTCTTATTTGTTTTTTTTTTGTAATTCCATGATGGTAAGCACAATACATATGCGATGTTATTATTTGATTATTATGGAGTTGGTAATAAATCAATCATTGGTGATTGTCAATCACGTTTACAAATATGTTCTTGCTTTTTATATTGTCATCAATTAATTGCTGATTATATTTGTAAGTTACAATTGAAACTAAGTATGGATTATCTCCCCAAAATAGATCATGGTTAAAGAGAAGCCGTCAATAAGTGTTTCAAAACTTATTTGAGATAGTTTGTTTTAAAATGGTAGTATAATACCATTTATTATGGAGCTATATTATCATAGTTTGTTTGAAAACTTATTATTAAAATGAAACCACTTGAATTTATATATGGACAAAACCACTTCTCAATGATTTTGTATTTATTAGGAACTTCCAAGCTGCATGTACAGGGGCAATACAGTTATGGATATGAAACAACAAGTGGATCAACATCACTTTTTCATAGAAGGGTATCACTGTTTCTTCTCAGCTTTATTAATAAATATTACTCAAAATTCATCTCCAACAAAAACTAAGACATAATTAAGGTCCACTAGCTAGCTGGTACTATTTAATTATGAGACTACAAGTAGTTAGGGTTATTTGAAGCTTGCCTCAAGTGAAAGGTCACCCCACCTTAAGAGGCAAGTGAACTTTTATTTCTACTGGATTGTCATAATACAAGGATTTATTCTGCAACATTTCATTCAATTGTGTTTGTGTTTTGTTATTAAATATATGTATACCAAGTTGTGTTCTAAGTTTAAGGCTTGAATAACACCGTTGTACATCAATTGTTATCATTTTTTCTAGTCATCAATCTTTTCTTCATAATGTTCTTGATACTTTATTGATATTAATTATTTGATGAGTTAACAATTATAGACCCATTTAACTATGTTTCTACAAAGCGTAGAGAGGGTTCAAATCCATAAACCTTTCATTGCTAAACTACAACACGCATCGCTCTCACTACTATGCTACAACACATTGATGCCTGCATTCTTGTGTGTGTGTGTGTGTGTGTGTTGTGTTTTCTCTTGTACACTATGTTACAACACATTGATGCATATCTACTTATTTTTTATTTATTTTTATGGGATGGATAGAACTCCCCCCCTAACCCGACTCCCTTATGATACAACATTTTGATGCATGCATTATTATTTGTATTTCTTTTGTAATTCCATGATGGTAAGCGCAATACATATGTGATGTTATTATTTGATTATTATGGTGGCACTAAGTGCCAAAACTATGGATTATAGAAACTATTATTATAATCATAGTATTATTTACCTAGAATTAAATAATAGCTCAACATGGACAACAAACTTGGTTGGGGTGTCTTGAATTCCACATGTAAGGGGGTTGGGGGTTTAGGAGTTGTTTCTTTTCCTAACAATACTATATGTTTCATAATTTTTATTTTATTGAACTTTAGAGATCCTAGTACACCTATTTGATGCTTTGCATGCACCCTTCCATGATGAGAATATTCTCTATTTGAGTTGTCTTAAGCTAATTAGAGTAAATTTGGGGTGAATTTGAGTGCTTTCAGTCACTTCGACTGATTTGGGCAAATTCAAGCTATCTTTATTTAGATGGAGGGATTTTGGTTCAAATTCAAGTTGTCCTCAGTTAATGAGAGTAATTTTAGAACAATTCAAGTTGTGTTCAAGGAATGGGAGTGATTTTAGGAGAGTTAGAGCCAAACTTGATGAGTTCGAATTGTCTCTAGTACATGAGAGTGATTTTGGGGAGGTTTGAGTGAGTCTTGGTAAATTTGAATTATCCCCAATTATTGGAACTATTTTTTCTAGTGGAATTTAGTCACTATAAGTGGTTTTGAGTTTCTCTTTTGAGAGCTTGAATATGTCAGTTAGTGGACTATAGAATCTTTGGGTGATTTGGAGTTACTTCTCCACAGTATTGAATCAATCTATGAGAAGGAATTCAAATTGGTCTTAATGGGGTGTTGGAATATTAAAAAATCACTCTATACTTAGGAGAGGATAATTAGTTCTCTTTGATTTATTTCCTAGTTGTTGACCACCATTTAGCACCATTGGCCCACAGTTTAGATAATTATTATTAGGAGAAAACTTGGATAGATTCTTAATAAGATTATATATCTTTTATGATTGTCCAAGAATAATAAGATTTTTTTTATCTTGTTTTTTTTGCTTTTCAATTGTTCAAGATAAATCTAGTTGACTTGGAAAGATATCTACTTTTTGGCCAACACATACTCCATGTTTTTATTTCCAAAATCCACAATATTACTTATTTTCATTTCTCATTGGCTTCCATTTCTGATTTAGCTAATTCGTAAGGTCCTTCACTGAGTTGGAAAGATGATGTTTCCACTATGGGGTTTTTTGCATATTTAGTAAGCCTGCTATTGTAAGCTACTTGAGTTTCCTTTGGTGCATTCAAATTCTCTACCAGAGATGTATTATTTAGTGTACTATCATTTTTCAATAAGATAATGATATAGTTTACATCATTTGACTTTCTTGTTCTCATGTGTCCTACTCAAATTTTCTTCCTTCTCTGTATTCTTACAAAAATAATTGTGAGGTCTCTTCAATGAACTAGATTCCAGCTGTAACAAATTCTCACAGAATGCACCACAAAATTTAAGATCTACATCTGTGTAGGTTTTGATGGTATTTTTGTGGAATATCGCATGGGTTTCGTTTGACAAACCCATGCATTGTATGGTTTTCTTTTGATAAACCTGTGCAGTTGGCCTATAGTGTGAATTATCCATTATTGTTTTCATTTCATGTGTTGATTTTGTTGATGAAGAAGTCTTATGGGTTACATGTTCTAATTTGAAGATTTATTCTTATAATAACTAACGAAATGTTGAATGTGTGTGAATTTTAGGTGATAACAACAATTATTATGATATAGTTTCATACTTTCTTGGTATATACATTAGGCATAGCATGGAATATAAAAGAACTGGTTTCAAGAAGAAAGCTATCCATTTTAGAATTCCAAGATTAAGGAGTGTTGCGTATATGTTATATTCTTTGCATGTGTTTGCGGGGGTTGGGGTGGGGGGTGTTTCTCCTATCAGCGATCTTACTGACAATCCATCCAAAACCCGCATGGAAATGGCCAGGATTCTGTTTCCAATGTGAGCGCAGCGAGCGCCAATGTTTTTGAGTTGTTTTTAGTTATTTTTGGGTTGTTCTGTAAAAATATGTAATTTTATCTCGATTAAGGGATTGGGGTCTATTTTCTAATATGATTTAATGGATTAGTGTATTGGAGGCTGCAAAATACCTACAATGTATTGTGAGTAATTCATAATTATAATGATAAAATATGAGGGGTGGCTCCAAGGTTTGTTGGTTTTCCTGGTTAAGGGTTTCCACAGTAATTCTCTGTGTTTTATGTGTGAATTTTATGGTGTAATATATATTTTGGTTAAAAGAATCTATATGATTTTCTTCTCTGCACAAGTGTCAAACATACATGTCGTATTAGTGCTTAACTATTGGAATTAGGGGGATGCCTTTGATGTTGAGGGTTTGACGCAATTGATAGATCTTGGTTTTGTGATAAAGCTTGGTTCAATGGGATATTTATAGTGTTGATTTGTGCAATGAAAGATAACGTCATAAAGTTTGAGAATTGAGATCAATAACTTTGACGACCAAAACTTTGAGCTATGGAAGCCCAAAATGGAGGATCTTCTTATAGATCAAGAACAATGGATTGTTGTGGATCTGGGTACAAAACCCACTAGAACATCACAAGAATATTGGGAGAAATTAGAAAGGAGGGAAATGAGTACAATTAAACTATGCTTATCAAACTCTGTGTTGTTGAATATATATGGAGAACATAGTGTAGTAAAGTTGTGGATGATGTTAGGGGGTTTATATCAATTAAAATCCCTCGTAAACAAGTTGTTTCTGCAAAAGAAACTGTATTATCTTATAATGGAGGATAACGACGCAGTGACAGAGCATCTGAATGTATACAAAACTTTAGTAAGTCAAATAACCTTCGTTGGTATTAAAATGGTCAAAGAAGTTAAATGTATTACATTATTGTGTCCTTTTCCAAATTCCTGGGACAACTTAATTGTAGCAATATGTAGGGCTAGTCAAGTGAACTTAAAATTCGATGGCATAGTATCATCCATACTATGACAAGAGATGAGGCTGAAAACCATGGATGCTCATATCATGGATTCCTGGTCGGTGATAGGTTTCCAGCAAGAGAGAAACAAAAATAAGGGATCTGAGAGGAGATCTAAATCTAAGGGTGGATCTATATCCCTAGGAAAAGGTATAATGAAGTGTTGGAAATGTGGTAAATGTAAGCACTATAAAAAGGATTTCATATCTAAGAATGTTAATAAATAAAAGGGATCTAAGGATACCCCTTTCCATAGAAGCGAATACCTCCTCAAAATAAGGATGGGATGTGTATATAGATTCCACGAGTAATCATTCAGAATGTGATATATGGATGATTGACTCAGGTGCATCATGTCATGTGATCCCTCATAGGGAGTGGTTCCGTGAATATGAACAGTACAATGGAGGAGATGTGTACTTGGGAGATGTATTCACCAGCTAGTATCATTGGATGTGGTAGACTCAAGTTGAAACTCAAGGATGGAAGGATTACAAATATACATGGAGTGCTACACATTCCAAATCTAGAGATAAACTTGATATTTATCGGAAAGATGGATGTTTTGGGTGGAAAGAACATGTGTGGAGATGGTAGTTGGTTTGAGGATCAATGGTATTGATGATGAGATTTCAGTACGGAAATCTATAAAAAATATTGGGAAGCAACATCATCAATGATTGTAACATCTATGGTGTGCCTAAGTTTACGTCCCCATACCCCATAATGTAAAATGATTAAAAAAATTTCTTCAAGAACCCTGGTTCTCCTTTCGAGATAGAGAGCATAGACATTAACACACTCTTCAACAATCAATATCAGGCTTAGAAACCACTGTAACATTCATTTCACCCTTTGACGGATTCATTTTGTGACCAGAAGCTCTCTTTCGCACTGAACCTGTCATTTTTGCATTCCTCCTTCCGTCCTGTGGAACTCGGAAGTTGGAGCCAAAAACATGATGTATTCCTTCAACCATGGTTCCACCTCCTGCACTTGTGCCTTCCTCCTTTTTGACCTCAAAACTTGGGAATCAGAAATCTAACATGCGTCGGGAATACTTAATGACTCTTTCGCCTTCCTCCTTCCGCACTTCTTCTTTTTTTCCCTTTCAACCTCAAAACTCGAAAATCAAAACCCTAATGTGCGATGGAAATACTTAATGGATTTTTTTCCTTTCGCCTTCCGTACTTTCACCTTTCACCCTTCTAACCTCAAAAATCGTAACTCAGAAACTTAACAAACAAGGGAAATACTTAACATCTCTTTCGCATTATGCCTTCCACACTTCCACTTTCCACCTTTGGAACTCAGGATTTGGAAAACCAAATTTTGACATTAACTTTTTTCTACACTTCCAACTTCCACTTTCCGACCTCGGACTTCGGAAATCAGAAAGTTCACTATTTTCCTTAGATATTTTCTGCACTTTCGACCCTGGAACTCATAAATTGGAAAAGAAAATTTTGACTTCCGAATTTTGCACTTTTTTTGCACTCCTGACTTCTGCTTTCCGACCTCGGTCTTCAAAAATCGGAAAGTTATCTTTTTTTCCGTAGAAATTTTGCTTCCGGACCCCAGACTCTAAAAATCAGAAAACACACTTTATGCCTTGTTCAACTTCCCTTTTTTTGGTTTCATCCTTCCTCCTTCCTTAGGCATATTCCAAGGGGCAGAAACACTAAATCAGAGGTATTCTGACACTCTAATAGGCTTCCATCCTCCATGAAGTTAGGAAAAACATAAAAATACAAGGCGTAACAATGAAAATGTAGGAACATTCATCATAGTAAACTCTACTGAAAGATTGCAAGCATTCATCATATTCATTCATTCAACGATTCATTCCTAAGAAACTACATTGCATAAACAAGAATGAAAGAGAGTACTTATCTTGAGGGATGGAGTCCTCCCGCAACTAGCTATGTAGCTACAATGTTCCACCCAACCTTAGGCCAGTGTGTTCATTAATCTCTCAACACACTACACCCCCGATCTGGGCATGATTTCCACAAGGAACTAGGGAGAAATAGGCTAACACTTAGCCAACACACATCAAAACACAGTCAAAGCAACCTGTAATTGTGTTTCTCAGACTATTCAGCCAAGGATTACACACAAGGCTAAATACACAACAAGACATAGCCAAACCAACCTATAGTTGGGTTTCCCATACTGATAAGGAAATGGAAAGGTAGATATGCTAGCTAGTGAGATCAACCACAAAGTTATGGACACCTATACTAGATCTATCCAGCTTTACACTTCACAATACCTACACACCCAACACAAGGAAGTATTCTCTTCACTACTACATAGTTCCCTCAGGCCATACCTTCCCTTCCAATGCTATTTCAAGTGTGCATCAAGGATTTTATAGACCCTATTGATATGTCTATGAGGTTCCTCTGTTCACTAGGTTTATCTGCCAATTCTGGGCCTCTTTCACTCTTAAGCATTTTAGACCAAAACAAGGATGCACATCACATCAATCCATGAGGAAAACACAGCCACATAGGCTCCACTCTGTAACATAAAGAAATCAGGGTCTCATACCACATTGTCACTTAGGCCAACACTACAAAACCACACCTCTGTGACTCAGGATGTTCGAACCACCAACAACACACATGAACAAACTGATTTGAATGATCGAATGTTCTCCCACCAGAACGATAGAAAAAACACAAAAACATACCTTGATCGAGCAATTTTTAAACCCTCAATCGAGGTCATAACACCTTGATTGAGGGCTTAACAAAACCTTGATCTAGGTTTTGAGAATACCTCGATCTAGGTTTTAAGACCTCAATATAGGTTTTAAAAAAGCCTCAATCTAGTTTCAAAAAAAACCTTGATCTAGGTATTAAAAAAACCTCAATCTAGGTTTTAAGACCTTGATCTAGGTTTGAAAAAAAACTCAATCTAGGTTTTAAGACCTCGATCTAGGTTTTAAGAAAACCCCGATCGAGGTTTTCAGGCTGCAATCGAGGTCCTTGTGCAAAAACATTTATAAAAAGAGGTTTAAATGGTAGCTCGATTGAGGGTTTAATAAAACCTTGATCAAGCTTATTTAAAAACCTCATCGAGGGACGTTAATGCCTCGATTGAGGGCCTGAAAAATAGAGAATTAGCCCTCTTACAGGAAAATCAATGTTTTTATGTGTCTTCTAGGGGTGTAAATCCTGCCATTCATGGCACACTACTGAGCGGAGTTCATACCGATAGACTTGTCACCAAGTCCTCTATGCATTGAGATATCATGCATGCATTTTGGCATTCATATGGTTTTTTTTAATTAGTTCTAAAACTTACACTTAGAAAACCAGACAGCAAATTTGAAGCAGCTCAAAGAAAAATCTGTAGGGTAAAATATACACATCCAAAAATTTCTTAAAAATGGGCAACCCACACATTGATGTGCCCTCTTCAAAAGGGTATCTTTGGTTTTTCAATTTTTAAAAATAGTGAAAAAAACGATGGGATGGACACACATGTGTATAAAATGATGCTGAAATAATATATATATATATATATTTTAAATTATTAATGTAAGTTTGAATTATTGGGGATGGACACGAACCACTTATTAACTTATTCAAATTTTTAAGGTCACACAGTTCATTAAATGAAAAATTTCACACATTAAATGCCATCAGAATATTTTTTTTTTAAATATCATTGGGAAGCCAACGTAATATTCTGCAATTTGTTTTTTTTACTGCAAGTCTAAATTCACAGGGAATATATGCGTTTCGAGGGCTTCTATCTAGCACATGAGTAAAAAATCAGGTTCTTCATCGCCAAATTTGGCCAAAAAGTGTTACCCACCTTCATGGAATCACCCCTTAACATGGACAACAAACTTGGTTGGGGTGTCTTGGATTCCACATGTAAGGGGGTTGGAGGGATATGAGTTGTTTCTTTTCCTAACAATACTATATGTTTCATAATTTTGATTTTATTGAACTTTAGAGATCCCAGTACACCTATTTGATAATTTGCATTCACCCTTACATGATGAGAATATTCTCTATTTGAGTTGTCTTAAGATAATTAGAGTAAATTAGGGGTGAATTTGAGTGCTTTCTGGGGAAATTCAAGCTATCTTCAGATGAAGGGATTTTGGGTCAAATTCGAGTTGTCCCCAGTTAATCAGAGTAATTTTAGAACAATTCGAGTTGTGTTCAAGGAATTAGAGTGATTTTAGGAGAGTTAGAGTCAATCTTGATGAGTTCGAATAGTCTCTAGTACATGGGAGTGATTTTGGGGAGGTTTGAGTCAGTCTTGGTAAATTTGAGTTATCCCCAGTTATTGGAACTATTTTGTCCAGTGGATTTTAGTCACTATAAGTGGTTTCGAGTTTCTCTTTTGAGAACTTGAATATGTCAGTTAGTGGACTATAGAATATTTGGGTGATTTGGGTTTACTTCTCCATAGTATTGAATCAATCTATTAGAGGGAATTCAAATTGGTCTTAATGGGGTGTTGGAATATTAAAAAGTCACTCCATACTTAGGATAAGATAAATAGTTATCTTTGATTTATTTCCTAGTTATTGACCACCATTTAGCACCATTGGCCCACCGTTTAGTTAATTATTATTAGGAGAAAACTTGGATAGATTCTAAATAAGATTATATATCTTTTATGATTGTCCAAGAATAATAAGAGTTCTTTCATGCCTTCGATTTCTTTTATCTTGTTTTTTTGCTTTTCAGTGGATAAGGATAAATCTAGTTGACTTGGAAATATATCTACTTTTTGGCCAACACATACTCCATGTTTTCATTTTCAAAATATACAATATTACTTATTTTTCATCACTCATTGGCTTCCATATCTGATTTAGCTAATTCGTGAGGTCCTTCACTGAGTTGGAAAGATGATGTTTCCACTATGGGGTTTTTTGCATATTTAGTAAGCCTGCTTTTGTAAGCTACTTGAATTGCCTTTGGTGCATTCCAATTCTCTACCAGAGATGTATTATTTATTGTACTATCATTTTTCAATAAGATAATGATATTGTTTGCATCATTTGACTTTCTTGTTCTCATGTGTCCTGCTCAAATTTTCTTCCTTCTCTGTATTCTTGCAAAACTAATTGTGAGGTTTCTTCAATGAACTAGATTCCGGCTGTAACAAATTCACACAGAATGCACCACAAAATTTAAGATCTACATCTATGTAGGTTTTTATGGGATTTTTGTGCAACATCACATGGGTTTCGTTTGACAAACCCATGCATTGTATGGTTTTCTTTTGATAAACCCATGCAGTTGGCCTATAGCTTGAATTATCCATTATTTGTTTTATTTCATGTGTTGATTTTGTTGATGAAGAAGTCTTATGGGTTACATGTTCTAAGTGATAGTTTTTCATCATATAAGCTAGAATTATGATCTTAGGATCTTTTCACTGAGAGAATAACAAGCACATCAATAAAACATAAGCACATCACAAGAGACAAGAGACACAAAGAGTTTTTCTCGGGGAAACCATAAAGGAGAAAACCCCGCAACTTCCTCAGAGATAGAATCAACACCAAAACAGTAAGATGCACTCCCGACAGTAGTAGTCTTCTTCTTGTCTAGTCCCAGTGTATTTCCTTCCTCACTAATGCGCCACACTAGAGTGAGTGAGTGATGTGTGTTGCAAGTGATAAATAGAGAGGCTCTCACTCTCTATTTATATTCTTCCGTTCACTTGGAACCCACTCCATCATGTTGGCCTTACTTAAAAATTACTTACTAGAGCCAACATCTCTAGGAGTGTCTAATAACCCTAGTGCCCCACCACTTGTGGGGACTTTGCCTCCTCTGACCAATAGGAGGGTAACACAATGGTGGGGACTATTTCCCTGACTTAAAATGACTCACCTAGGGTTGACTTCACTAGGATAGTCTAATAACCCAAGGGCCCCACAACTGTGGGGACTTTAGCCCTTGACCAATAATAGAGTTACCCACAATGACTTGACATGAATTTCTCATTATAGAAACTTCCCGATCGGAACATCGGGGATGACATGACTCAAATACATCCTGAAATAAACATCGGGTTACAATAGATAAGAAATACAAGTGAATACATTCTGAAGTTACAATTACATCAACACTCCCTCTTAACTAGGAAGGTATTCTCTTGACACAATTTATTAGCACAAGTCTTCTTCTCTGTATCATCTGAATCATTGTCAACTTCTCATCATCTTCATCTTCAAGTCATTTTCATCTTTAGTCATCTTTCATCTGGATCTGAATCATCACTTGATCTAGATCCTCGTCACTGGATCATACTCGATCTGGAACATCGTCACTGGATCATACTCGATCTGGAACATCGTCGCTAGATCATACACGATCTGGAACATCGTCACTAGATCATACTGGATCTGGAACATCACTGGATCTAGATCATCACTCGATCTGGATCATCATCATTGGATCTGGATCATCACTGGATCTGGATCATCATCACTGGATCTGGATCATCATCACTAGACTAGATCTGGATCATCACTCAATCTGGATCAACTCTACTGGACTAGATCTATATCACCACTCGATCTGGATCTGGATCTGGATCATCTCTCAATCTGGATCATCACTGCTAGATATGGATCATCACTCGATCTGGATCTCTCGGAGTCATCATAACTGGATCTGGATCATAACTCAATCTAGATCTCTCGGAGTCATCATAACTGGATCTGGATCATAACTCGATCTAGATCATCGCTACTGGTCATCATCATGAGTATTCTATCTTGTCATAGGAAGTTCTACAGAGCCATCCTTCTTTCATGCTGGTTGTAGGCCTAGCCATCAGGTAGGTCTTCACCCACCACTTACATCTGACCTACTCATTAGAAAGGCATGCCCAGCACTCACATATGATCATGTAGTAAACTACAATCACATCAAAAAGGCCGAGCACTCACATTCACCAGCATGGTAGGCACATCTACTACCATCTATGAAATGGATCTACACTTACATCTGACCTACTCGTCAGAAAGGCATAGTACTCACATCCATCCAGGCTGGAACACATCATACTCACAATGATGGAAGAGTTCTACACTTCCATCTAGGGCAGAACCACATCCGCTCATAATGATGAAAGAACTCTATTCTTTTCACCCAGGATGGAACCACATCCTTCTCACAATGATGGAAGATTTCCTCACTTTCATCCAGGCCGAAACCGCATCCTGCTCAAAATGATGGAAGAACTATGTTCTTCCACCTAGGCTAGAAGCAAATCCTACTCACAATGATGAAAGACTCTCATCTAGGCGGGAACACATCCTGCTCACAATGATGAAAGATTTCTGCGCTTACATCTGACCTACTTGTCAGAAGGGCATGCACTCACATCTTACCTAGTAGGAACTGAATCCTACACCCTCATCAGAATGGTCCCTAGTCCTAGACTGAGCTACCTGGTAATGGACCAGGTGCCTCCACTCTCTCGGAGAGTGGCATTTGCCCTTACATCCATCCTACTCGACGGAATGGCCAGCACTCATATCTAACATGGAAGGAACTAAATCCTCTCACCATGACAGAATGGCTCAGCCCTTATATCTGACCTACTCGTCAGAATGGCTATGGATCTCAGCACTCATATCTAACATGGAAGGAACTGAATCCTCTCACCATGACAAAATGGCTTAGCCCTTACATCTGACCTGCTCGTCAGAATGGATTTGGGACTCATCACTTTCCCTTGGAGGAAACCTCAATCTGGAGAACACCAAGCTTCTCCTTGAAGTACTTGAACTTCACTCTGGCTAATGGCTTCATCAACACATCAACTATATGTTCCTCCGTCGCAACATACTGGAGCTTCACTGCTCCTCTCTGTACCATATCCTTGATATAGTGATACTTGATCTCAATGTGCTTCGACTTGTACTGGATTCTCTGACAACTTCACGCAACTCTGGTTGTCACAATGTATTCAAGTAGCATCCATCTGGAGATTAAATAAATCATACAGTAGCTTCCTCAACCATACTACCTCAAAACTAGCTGAACAAGCTGTGACATACTCTGCTTCAGCTATACTCAGTGCCACACAGGATTGCTTTCTACTAAACCAAGAGATCACACTTGATCCCATAATGAAGCAACATCCTGAAGTACTCTTCCTGTCGATGGAACTACCTGCCCAATCTGAATCAACATAACCTTCCAAGTTAATCTTCGGATTCGCATCGTACTTGAGCCCATAATCAACTGTACCCTTCAGGTACCTCAGAATATGCTTTGCAGCCATCAGGTGAACATGTCTCAATGTGTTTATAGAAAAGAAAATATATGGTCTCAGGTACATCAAGGACCCAATCATCTGACAATACATCGTAGCATCAACCGTATCTGATGAAGCATCACTCAATAGCTTCATGTTTAATGCCATAGGTGTGGTCATGTAGTCTCTCATCCTGAACCTATTCAGGATCTCTACTGCATACTTCCCTTGTCCACACCTCCATGCCTTGAAAATAGTGCATCGACACATAACAAGAGCATCACTGATCTTCCACCTTCAACCTTCAAGCAAAGGTTGGAATCCACTTTACTCTCAGTAAAGCCTAGAGTCATCAGTAATTTGTCCATCTTGTCGTACCATGTTGAAACACAGGATCTTCTGCAGTCACTCCCTCTGAAGCGGAGCATCATACTCCCTCTATCTTATGTACTCTATGTAATGAACATTTTGTACCGAAGTGATAAGTAGCTTCCATCTAGGATCATTGTATACCAAGATCCTCTATTTTGAACTTTTTCAAAAGTTCTTCTCACATCCATCTGTGAACTTGTCATCCTTTATCAACCTTGTAGCAAAGGTTACGATATCCATCAAGCTCATCATGTATGTGTTATCCCATGGGTGTCTTCTGAACTCGTACAAGGCCTTCTTTCATTTGCACACATGATTATGCATGTCACGTGACTTTACTTCTAATAGTTGTAAATGTTTCTTCGTAGTCTATGCCTTCTTTTCATGAGAATCCTTGTGCTACGAATCTTGCTTTGTATCCCATGATGTTTCCATCTACTGCATTATGGAGCTATGAAATTCTCTTCAGGTCTCGATACTGCGCCCTGACATCATTCTTCTTGAACTGGTCTTCCTTTTCTTCTTGGTGGCTGGAAGGTTCTGCGTCAATGATGTCACTGCACTCATCATATTATTCTTTGTTTTTGAACTCTCATCACTTGTTCTTCGGAACAAGTCTTCATTCTTCTTTTATTATAGGCGATTATGTATGCTATCTTTCCTACAAGTCAAATGTAGTTGTATGGTTAGAACATTTCATAAGGAATATTCATACTGGAAAATACTTATGCATAAATATATGATCATGCAACTACTTTAGCCAATACAACATTCATCCATATCTCACTGAAACCTTCTAGATGCCTTCCATCTCTACCAAGACAATATTGAGATTGTGCACTAATCCAATATGTCAGCAAAGAGGTTTCATTCTAGATAAGTAGAAATGGAGAGTTGTATAGCACCATGAGCTTCTTACCCATCACATGCATATTAGTAGTATACTATCACTAATGTAAACATCCTATCATGCATAATACAATAACTGAATATAAACAAATGCATGACAAAAAAATGAAATGAAAATTTAATACTTATCTTTATTTGTTTTGTGGGTATACTCCTTGAGTCTTCAGCTTCGTCGTCTTCTTCATTCATCATAGCATCGTTTCTTATCCAAATGCTAAGGAGGATAAGAGGTGCTTCAAGAGTTCAGATATTCATATTCCCCATCGATTGAGGGATCTTCTTTGGATGGTGAGAGCTTGATATTTAGTTGCTCCCATATTCTCTTCTCTTATTATGAGTCGAGCTTCTTCTTCTTCTCGGAGTATACTGAAGGTAATCACTTCCTTCTGGCACACATTCCTCGAATGAATGAATCACATGATCCTGGGATGCCATTCAAGGTGACCATCACCACTTCTGCATTCTTCACTTCTTCTTTCACCGCTTCAAGTTGTTCTTTGATTTGAAAGACTCTTATGACGACATGGTCTCTGCATTCTAGATCTTCACATTCTTCAACTGGTTTCTTAAGGTCATATTCTGATTTCTATTCTTCCCTTCAAATATCTTGGTCAAGGAATCAAACCTCATCGGTGTCTTTAGGGAAGACACTTGTAGTACAAGTTGATTCGTGACTGAATCATCAATGATCTTCTAGGCTTTGACCAAGTTCTTCTTGTGAAAGGCTTCTAGCCTCATCTCCCTCTGAAACTGGAACCTCTCTACTCATGTAGGTGTCCAATCCATTTTCTTCAGAGAGATCAAATACTTCTATGCTTGAAAGTTGTCAGCTTCACCAAGCTTATCATCAAGCTGATGTGATAGATCACTTTTAAATGAGAACCTCAAATGAAAATAGCAAAGGATTAGATCTTACCGATTTGAGGTGTCCGTCTTGGTTCCGTAGTTGGCTGATCTAGGGTTTGTCACAAAAACCCTTATTTTCAAAACTTGGAATATTTCAGATCTGATTGGATATACAGATAGATCTCTTCAAATGGAGCTGGCCAATGTACTCCTTTTCTGAAAATAGTGGAGGGAAGCTCCCAGAACAGGAAGCCCTAGTTTTCCAATTTCTTCTACAGAAATGCATGCTACTGTTTCTGTGATATCTCTGAAGTTACTGCTCCTCTGTGTCTGAAATTTTGCATTGAGGTAACCTCGCATGTCCCTGATCCAAAACCACAGTTTTCATCAAAATTGGTTTCACCATTTGGGATTTATGATCCTTTTCCCAAGGTTACTTGTTACAGGACTGTTTAGAACAATGAAGTTTTATGGAATGCCACGTGTCACTTGTTGATCTTATGAGTCTAATATTTGGAAAACCAAAATTACAATCCGTTCCCTTTCTAGAACATCTTCATAAATTTCATTTGGACCTCTGTAGCCAAATATATTGCAATTCGCCCCAGGTATCATGTTTAAAGATGAATTCTAGAAGAGGCTGGAACCCTAACGTGGAGGGATCATATCTCCCAGAATATAGCGAATATGTGGATGATATTTGGACAAAGTGTTCATCAAGAGTTTATCTTCAGACCCTGCAATTTTCAGCTTCTGAGACATCTCCAAACTCGTAATATAGTGAATGTACCAAAACGTATCAGTTTTAGTATTTAGGGTTTTTCCTAGCTCGGGGTCAAACTAGGGTTTGACTTTCCCAGAGTTTCACCCAACCAAATTTCTTGATACAGATCTCTAAAATTAGGTTTTTATGAGGAGAAAAATCCTATGATGTTTTCACTCAAAAATTCATCTTCTGTAGAAAGACCTAATTTCCGCATCGAAAACTGAAAATGCTCAGAATCGAATTCCGCTTCAATAGAAAGATGCGCCCTTCAATGGAGAATCATCCTAGCATACTTTTGCTAATAGATTGTGGAGAGAGACCCAAAAATTAAGAATCCCTAGCTTCTGCAGCTGCACAATGTCTTCTTCTCAGGTTAGCTTTGATTCCACGTTAGTTTTTCATCATATAAGCTAGCATTATGATCTTAGGATCTTTTCACTGAGAGAATAACAAGCACAACAATAAAACATAAGCACATCACAAGAGACAAGAGACACAAAGAGTTTTTCTTGTGGAAACCATAAAGGAGAAAACCCTGCAACTTCCTCAGAGATAGAATCAGCACCAAAGCAGTAAAATCCCAAAACAGTAAGATGCACTCGCGACAGCAGTAGTCTTCTTCTTGTCTAGTCCCAGTGTATTTCCTTCCTCACTAATGCACCACACTTGAGTGAGTGAGTGATGTGTGTTGAAAGTGATAAATAGAGAGGCTCTCACTCTCTATTTATATTCTTTCATTCACTTGGAACCCACTCCATCATGTCGGCCTTACTTAATAATTACTTACTAGAGTCGACATCTCTAGGAGTGTCTAATAACCCTAGTGCCCCACCACTTGTGGGGACTTTGCCACCTATGAGCAATAGGAGGGTAACACAATGGTGGGGACTATTGCCCCAACTTACAATGACTCACCTAGGGTTGAATTCACTAGGATAGTCTAATAAACCAAGGGCCCCACAACTGTGGGGACTTTAATCCTTGACCAATAAGAGGGTTACCCACAATGACTTGACATGACTTTCTCATTATAGAAACTTCCCAATCGGAAAATCAGGGCATGACATGACTCAAATACATCCCGGAATAAACATCGGGTTACAATAGATAAGAAATACAAGTGAATACATTCCGAAGTTACAATTACATCAACACTAAGTTGATGATTTCTTCTTATAATAACTAACGAACTATTGAATGTGTGTGAATTTTAGGTGATAACAACAATTATTATGATATAGTTTTGTACTTTCTTGGTATATACATTAGGCATAGCATGGAATCTAAAAGAACTGGTTTCAAGAAGAAATCTATCCATTTTAGAATTCCAAGATTAAGGAGTGTTGTGTATATGTTATATTCTTTGCATCTATTTGCGGGGGGTGGGGTGGGGGGTGTTTCTCCTATCAGTGATGTTCCTAACAATCCCTCCAAAACCTGCATGTAAATGGCCAGGATTCTGTTTCCAACGCGAGAGCAGTGAGCGCCAATGTTTTTGAGTTGTTTTTAGTTATTTTTGGGTTGTTTTCTAAAAACGTGTAATTTAATCTCGGTTAAGGGATTGGGTTCTATTTTATAATATGATTTAATGGATTACCGTATTAGAGGTTGCAAAATACTTACAATGTATTGTGATTAATTCATAATGATAATGATAAAATAGGAGGCGTGGCGCCAAGGTTTCTTGGTTTTCCTGGTTAAGGGTTTCCACAGGAATTCTCTATGTTTTATGTGTGAATTTTATGGTGTAATATATATTTTGGTTAAAAGAATCTGTATTATTTTCTTCTCTACACAAGTTTCAAACATGCATGTGGTATTAGAGCTTAACTATTGGCATTAGGGGGATGCCTTTGATGTTGAGGGTTTGACGCAATTGATAGATCTTGGTTTTGTGATAAACCTTGATTTAGTGGGATATTTATAGTGTTGATTTGTGCAATGAAAGGTAATGTAAATAATTTTGAGAATTGAGATCAACAAATTTGACGACCAAAACTTTGAGCTATGGAAGCCCAAAATGGAGGATCTTCTTATAGATCAAGAAAAATAGATTGTTGTGGATCCAGGTACAAGACCCACTAGAACATCATAAGAATATTGGGAGAAATTAGAAATAAGGGAAATGAGTAAAATTAAACTGTGCTTATCAAACTCTGTGTTGTTGAATATATATGGAGAACATAGTGTAGTAAATTTGTGCATGATGTTAGGGAGTTTATATCAATTAAAATCCCTTGTAAACAAGTTGTTTCTACAAAAGAAACTGTATTATCTCATAATGAAGGATAAGGATGCGGTGACAGAGCATCTGAATGTATACAATCCTTTAGTAAGTCAAATAACCTTCGTTGGTATTAAAATGGTCAAAGAAGATAAATGTATTACATTATTGTGTCCTTTTCCAAATTCTTGGGACAACTTAATTGTAGCAATATGTAGTGCTAGTTAAGCGACCTTAAAATTCGATGAGATAGTATCATCCATACTATCACACGAGATGAGGCTGAAAATGATGGATACTCACAGCATGGATTCCTGGTATCTGATAGGTTGTCACCGAGAGAGAAACAAAAATAAGGGATATGAGAGGATATCTAAATATAAGGTCGGATCTATATCCCTAGGAAAAGGTATAAGGAAGTGTTGGAAATGTGGTAAATGTAAGCACTATAAAAAGGATTTCATATCTAAGAATGTTAATAAATAAAAGGGATATAAGGATACCCCTTCCATAGAGGCGAAGAACTACTCAAAACAAGGATGGGATGTGTATATAGATTCCATGGGTAATCATTTAGAACATGATATATGGATGATTGACTCAAGTGCGTCATGTCATATGACCCCTCATAGGGTGTGGTTCGGTGAATATGAACAATACAATGGAGGAGAATTGTACTTGGGAGATGATTCACCAGCCAACATCATTGGATGTGGTAGACTCAAGTTGAAACTCAAGGATGGAAGGATTAGAAATATACATGGAGTGCTACACATTCCAAATCTAGAAAGAAACTTGATATTTGTTGGAAAGATGGATGTTTCGGGTGGAAAGAACATGTGTGGAGATGGTGGTTGGTTTTAGGATCAATGGTATTGATGATGAGATTTCAGTATGGAAATCTATACAAAATATTGGGAAGCACCATCATCAATGAATGTAACATCTATGGTGTGCCTAAGTGTATGCCCCCATACCCCATAATGCAAAATAATTAAAAATTTTGCTTCAAGAACCTTGGTTCACCTTTCGAGACACAGGGCATGGACATTAACACACTCTTAAACAATCAATCTCGGGCTTAGAAGCCACTATAATAGTCATTTAACCCTTTGATGGATCCATTTTGTGACCAGATGCTCTCTTATGCACTGAACCTATCATTTCCGCATTCCTCCTCCCATCCTATGGAACTCAAAAGTTGGAGCCAAAAACACAACGTATTCCTTCAACCATGGTTCCTCCTTCTGCCTTCGGTACTTCTACCTTCCTCCTTTTTGACCTTGGAAGTCAGGAATCAGAAATATAACGTGCACCAGGAATACTGAATGACTCTTTCGCCTTCCTCCTTCCGCACTTCTTCTTTCTACCCTTTTGACCTCTAAACTAAAAAAATGAAACCCTAATGTGCGATGGAAATACTTAATGCTTTTTTTTCCTTCTACACTTTCGCTTTTCGCCCTTCCAACCTCAAAACTTAGAACTCAAAAACTTAACAAATAGTGGAAATACTTAATGGCTCTTTTGCATTCTCCCTTCCGTACTTCTACTTTCCTCCTTCAAAACTCAGGATTCAAAAAACCAACTTTCGACCTTAACCTTTTTCTGCACTTTTGAATTCCACTTTCTGACCTCAGACTTTGGAAATCAGAAAGTTCACTTTTTTCCTTAGAAATTTTCCACACTTTCAACCTCGGAACTCGTCATTTAGAAAAGCAACTTTCGACTTCCGACTTCTGCACTTTTTTTTCACTTTCGACTTCTGCTTTCTGACCTCGGTCTTCAAAAATAAAAAAAAGTTAACTTTTTTCCTTACAACTTTTCTATGCTTCTGACTTTCGCTTCCCAACCCCAGACTCTGAAAATTGGAAAACACACTTTATACCTTGTTCAACTTCCCTTTTTTGGTTTCTTTCTTCCTCCTTTCTTAGGCATATTCCAAGGGGCGAAAACACTAAATCATAGTTATTATGACTCTCTAACAAGCTTCCATCCTCCATGAACTTAGGAAAAAAGAATAAAAACTACAAGACATAACAATGAAAATGCAGGAACATTCATCACAGTAAACTCTACTGAAAGATTGCAAGCATTCATCATATTCATTCGTTCAGTCATTCATCCCTAAGAAACTACATTGCATAAACAAGAATGATAGAGAATACTTATGTTGAGTGAAGGAGTTGTCTTGCAACTAGCTATGTAGCTGCAACATTCCACCCAACCTTAGGCCAATGTGTTCATTAATCTCTCAACACTCTACACCCCCGAGCTGGGCATGATTTCTATAAGGAACTACAGAACAATAGGCTCACACTTAGCCAACACACATCAAAACACAGTCAAAGAAACCTATAGTTGCATTTCTTAGACTATTCAACCAAGGATTACACACAAGGCTAAATACACAACAAGACACAGCCAAACCAACCTACAGTTGGGTTTCCCATACTACTAAGGAAATGGAAAGGTAGATATGCTAGCTAGCGAGCTCAACCACAAAGTTATGGATACATGTTAACCAAAACAATCCCTCACTAAGCTCTATATGGCCTACACCACCCAAGCACACCCACACATGACCCTCATTTGACCCCATTTGACCCCCACACCCTCAAAAAGGCTAAAAAATATGCAAAAGGGCTTAAAATCCCCTAAAAAGAGCCAAAATAGCTCTCATAGGGGCTAAATCCTCCAAAAAGGGGCTAAAACCCCTGAAAGGAGCCTAAAACCCCCAAAAGAGCTAAAGATTGTGCGAAAGGGGCTAAAATCCCCAAAAAAAGGCTAAAGCCCTGACCAGGGGCTTGGAACCCTAAAAAAGCTATAAATAGAGGGGTGGGGGTCACTCTCAAAACATTCATTCTTTCCATATTGTTATGCTATCTGAGTGAGTGCCTTGAGACCATTTTCCTCTCGATCCATTCACCCTCCTTAACATCCATCCTCCCATTGAGCCATAGCTCTCCATTCCTAAGAGAGGTGCTCCCCCCAAGCTAGGGAATGGTGGCCCATTTCAACCAGAAGGTATAATTGTTTTTATGTTTTGTCTTTGCTTTGGTAGATTGTAGTTTTCTAACATTATTTACTTGCAGATCTATTGCTTAACATGTTCTTACAGGTTTTGCATTGTTTGCTTGCAGGTATTTGGTTTTTTCTAACAGTTGTATGCAGGGTCTTGGAGCTTAACCCATAACCTTATGTGCAGAGGGGTTCCATTTTACTTTTTGTCTAATTTTCTTGCACCACCACTAGGAACCCTATCCTTCTGTCCTATAGATGGAAGGTGGTCATTCCTATTTTGTAGCAAGGGAGAAATCCCTACTACAAATCTAGTGACCATACCAGGTCGATCCCACAGGATCCGTGGGTTTTATTTTTGTAGTTTAGTTTTATTTTCCCTAGTTTAAATTTATGTCAAATCTAGCTTAGATCTCTATTTTTTTGCATTTTTAGTTATTGTTGAGCCTCTTCAAGGCCAATCCGAGCCGATTTGGCCACAATACAGGTTACTATCGACCAGATTTGTCTCAAGGTTAGAAAAATTTTACCTCTCAGAAAATTTCGCTCTTATCGGGCTAAAAGGTACGACCAGGTCGCTCATTCAGGCCTGAAAGGTGCGATCAGGTTGCTCATTCTACCCTGAAAGGTGCAACCCCATCCCAGAAGCCAACTCTCTTCTGTCCACAGGTAATTCTGGGTGACCCCCTCGCCACATTTTCCCTGAAAAGAGTGATCTATCTCTCAAATTATTATTTTTAAAAATTAAGGACTGTCAGTGCGGCTCAGCCGCCTCTGTCCATCAAATCTATTTCTATTTATTTTCAGTATTTGTTCATTTTATTGCAGCATGTGTAAATCAATGGTAAATTAAATGGTTAATGGATTAATAAATCTTATGAAAGCTTGATTAAAAATTACTGTAATTAAAATCAACATCTTGCCTAGCCCTTCCTCCTCTACCTAGTCATCACCCTTCGGGGTATTCTGGGATAAGACGAAGGGTGAAGCTCGTATAGTAATAGGCACTTTACTTGGCATTTTTCAAAACCACTAAAAATAGGTGACTTGGAAGGTAGAGGGGGTAGTAGGCCCAGGGGGCCTCACGGCGCTCAGCGTCCTCCCTGTTGACCGACCTTGCATCCGAAGGGTGACCTGTGGATCTACAGATGAGCTTAGTCCCATTGTGTTGAGATCCCAACACCCTTTCCTGGTTGAAGAGAAATACAGGTATAAGGCAGTCACCTAGTTAGGATATCATAGTTCAGATTCACAAATGGTACATGTGTAAATTTCTGATTATCATTTACTACTTTCATTGACAATGTTTTGAACTCTATGGAATATTCATAAACCATTTAAGTAGCCACTAAGCATAACAGAAATACAAAAGACATACACACAAGCCATACCATATAAAACAACCAAACTCAGTTCATGACACTGAGTGAACCATTAAAATGTATAATTTACACTTAGTCAAACATATGCAGTCTTTTAGGACATAAGTCCCTGGCTTCCTTAACCATGGGAAGTACTTGGGCTCAGCCCAGAAACTCATTGTGAGGAGTACCACAAGAACCCCAAAGTAGATGGCCGCTGAGAGAAATTGCCAAGCGAAACGGGAAACGACCCCCAGCAATTGACTAGCACTTTCATGAGGAAAAAGAAAAGCATTGTCTTCTGGTAGTATTGGTGGCCGAGTGACCACCTAAAGCCAATAGGAAGCCATTAAAAGTGGGGTAAAAAAATCATTACCATATTTCACCATTTTGACATACAAATCAGACACGATTGATCCCCCACATTCTTTCTCACACCTGAGAGGTGACCCACCACAGTTCGGGTCCTTGCACCAACATCATTGAGACCATTCTCAACAACCCTCTACACCATCAGAAGGCCATACAACCTCTAATTTAGACTCAAAATCATACCAATCTGAGTCGGATCTGCATATTGTACCATCTAGCCCCATGGCTGGTGCAAACCCAAATCCTTTTTCCAGCTTAGTGATTGGCAGTGGACCCACATCCACACCCCACACCACCACTAACACCTCTGCTGGTGGCCCCAGTATGGTCATGCAAACCGTCATAAACCAGTTACCACCACCCACATTGACCAGTCAAGTTGTCACACCTGTAACACATGGGGTCAGTATGCCTTCCACCCACACTGTCCCACTTGGGATACATGGGGGCAGTGGCCCTTCCACCTACACTACCCTTCCTGTCACACTTGGGGGCAGTGGCCCTTCCACTCACATGGTTCCTTTTACCACACTTGGGGGCAGTGGATGTCCACAACAATGCCACAAGTACCCCCAGTTATGCAGGTGCATCATGTCCCTGCAAACCCCACCACCATTGCTGCCCCATCTCACATCAACCTGGGGTCAAAAATTCCTTTCATGGCACGTCTCAACTTGCCACACTTGGCTTGGTTAACAAATGAACCTATCAGTCATAAAAAAATTTGGCCTCCCATGCCAACCAAACTTCCCTCAGACATTCCCAAGTTTGAAGGGAAGGCAGGGGAGTGCCCCCAAAACCACATCATGACATTTCATCTATGGTGCTCATCAAACAACATCATAGATGATTCGATCAGAATCCAACTGTTCCAATGCACCCTCACAGGTCCTGCAACCAAGTGGTACATCAAGCTACCACAAGCCAAGTACTGGATTTCAACTCCTTGGCTTTCATGTTATTGCAATATTTCCAAATCCCCATTAGTTACGACGAAGGGTTGGAGATCTTGTTATCTTTCCGCCAGAATACTACGACCCACATAACCGACCACATCCATGAGTGGCGATGACGTTGTATTTTGTGTAATATCCAACTTGATGATAGGATCTTCCTAGATTGGTTCCTAAAAACCTTGCTACCACCTATAGGAAAGGACGTCGCATCCGAACGTCCCCAATCTAAAGAGGAGGCCATCTTGAAAGCCCAGTAGTTTGGTATTATCTATGCATAGTTTGGATACCTTTACACTGTCATTCTAGATGCTCCCCCTATAGGCACCTCTTACCGAGATGCATCGAGGGCATCCCATGCAGCAGATGGCATCATAGGTTCTATCTCTCACCAACCACAGCACCATCTGAAACCACCTGTAATACCACCACAACCAAGAAACACCCTTAGTGTTGCATACCAAAACCAAACACCGAACTATGCAAGAATGATGTCCTAGTCCAGAGCCACAACTTCTTATGCACAACCTGCACCACCGTAGTAGGCCCAGGCATTAGCTTGGCTGACATAGCAATACGCAGGACAAATTTCCACATTTGTGGCATAGGAACCCACCCAAGTATACTATGCACCACCGATGCAAGTTGTTCAAGCCGCGGCCCCTGCTCCACCTGCCCCATTGGGACAGGTGTTTGCACAGCAAAACCATCCCAACCATCTAGCCCCCAATAACCAACAAGGGCAAGCTAGGAATAACCAACCCTAGAACTAAGGAAACAATCAGCCACAAGGAGGCAGTCAACAACCAAATCCTCCCAACAATGCCACGAAAAACCGGCCAGCCCAAAATCCTCAATGACCAAATGCACCAAGATGCAACGCTCTATCGCGTACAAACCAACCATGCACACTATGCGAGGTCTATGGGCACTACACATACGAGTGTCCCTTCATGGGTCACACTAAACAGGCCATTAGAAACGAGGTTCAACATGCCACCAATACAACAAACCAATCCCAACCCAACCTGGCACCACCAGGACCTCCTCCTATAGTGCTCCAAAACCCATTACCAGTCCAAGGATTGGTGGCAACTACACCCTCTCCCCAACCTAATCCTAATGCTCTGGGGGCACCTCCAACGGTAGAAACAGGTGTCCACCACCTGCTAGGTATGACAACTGAAGAGGTCAATTTACAAACTAGACGAAATCAGTACGGAACCAACACCAAACCCGCTGAGACATCAGTGGCATCTACATCTAAAATAGCTAATGCACCTCTTCAGTTACCCACTATCTTGTGCCCCCCCATACACCGGGTTGCCAATAACACCACGGATAGAGCTGCTGTCAGTTACAGCATCGTGGATGATTTGGCCCAAACACCTACCACCATGTCTGCTCTTAAGGTACTCAAAACTTTCCCAACGTAGTAGAAAGCCTTACTAGCTTCCCTTGATGTCGTGGACCCCTCTGACTCCAAGTTGATCACATTCAACATGAAGAATGGAGAACCACAGATGCCATCAACCATTTCCTTCCAAATCTCGGTGTCTATCCGAAATTTGGTCATACACCGGTGCATAGTAGATGAGGGGGCATCTACATGCGTTATGTCTAGCCTTGTCTGGCAGAAGCTTGGATCCCCAATTCTACAACCATCCTCTACTACTCTGCAGGATTATGATGGCCATCCCACTAAATCCTAAGGAATCCTCTCCCATGTCACCATCACATTAGCCGGGAAAACAATACTGCTTAACATAGAGGTTGTCAATGCTCAATTGGACTATAACCTTCTCCTTAGAAGAAGTTATATGTACGCCATGAGAGCCATAGCATCAACTATTTTCCATCTCATGATGTTCCCCCATGAAGGGAAAATCATGACAGTTGATCAATTAACTTATCACGATCCACAAGGGCTAACAACACCCACCAATGTTATCCCTACGATCAACACCATTGATCCGCAAGGGCTGACCACACCCGCTAATGTTATCCCTGTGGTCAACACCATGGTTGACAACATACCAACCTCCCCATTGTTGAATGTGGGCTCTGCGTTGTTTATCGATACCACCATGATGGCTTCTTTTCCTTTAGTGTCACCACCACTGACACCAAATGAGACTGCGTATTTGTGCATGCTCTCATCTAGCACTATTGCACCCAAACAACAACCACAACCGCAGCCCCAACCGCAACCGTAACACCCTCCGCATCCGCAACATCAACAGCAGCTGCAACATCATATGCAAACGCAACCACAACCTCATCCCCACATACAACCATCAGGGAGTTATCTGGGCTCCTCTCTAGTACACACAATTCCCTTCCTCTTTCCCCTGTCTAGTGTCATAAGCAAGCGAGTAATGGCCAACTTAAACTTACCCAACTTCACATTGGGAATTCCTATGTGGTATCTTAATCCACTGGCTCAACCACCAATGCCCCCAGGTAGTCTTAACCCCCATACAACCCATTGCAGTTGAATCTCATCCTCCACCCAGCCCGCAAAAACCAACCACCACACCCGCACCCGCACCGCCCCACCCAAAAAGGGCCAGGGGAAAAAATGTGAAAGCTACCACTGAACCTCAATAGATCCCTCCTTGCACCGTCTGCAAAGAATAGTGCCATCCAACTCAAAACTCCCTAAGATTCGCATAATCTGTACGCATTTGGATGCCATGGATACAACGAAAAACCTCCCCATGGTTGAACTTCCAAGCGAGCCAATAGTGAGAAACAAGTCATTGAGAACAAACGATGCTTGCTCCCTTTGTGGATTGTATGGACACTATTCTCACCACTGCTAAGAATTGTCCAAGTTCTGAATGGCTTTAGCCAACCTTCAACAACATTCCCTTGAATCTGTCATCACCCTGATCGAAGAAGTTCACCCCCCACCTCCTTCTTCGGACACCATGTCCATTTACATGATGTGTATTTCTACTGACCCTCTTGTCTCCACCACCAATGACAGTCCATTAGACCTGTCTCTTCTTTGCTTCCGCAATGATGAGGAGATACTTGAAGCCTTAACCACCCCAGAATATCGATGGGATGACATGCACCATCGCTCGTTCTTCCTCCCCGAAGAACTTGTGTCACAGTCGGACCATTTTTCTGTGGAAACCAAAGATTTCATTCATGGGAAATTTGACTAGTTCAAAAACCCCATTCCGACACCATACGCCTTCAAAGAAGGGAACATGGCCAACATCTCAACCAATCCCTAGGTTGTTGAAGAAATCATGCTAAGAGCATCCTGCTCCCTGGAGGAAATCACTTCCTACAAGCTCTCTTCCAAGAATTATGTGACATATTTTCCTAGTCTTACACTGAAATGCCCGGGTTGGATCTATCCATCATGGAACACCACATCAACACATGGGTCGATTTGGCCCCCATACGCCAAAAGCAACGACCCATCCATCCTTCCAAAGTGGCCGCGGTTAAAGTCAAAATAGAGAAGCTACACATAGCCAGCTTCAATTACCCCATTGCGTACACCACTTAGGTTTCTAATCCTGTTCTCGTGATTAAAAAATAGGGTACCATCCACGTTTGCATAGAATTCCATGATCTAAATGGGGCGTCTCCCAAAGACAACTTCCCAACACCCTTCATTGATCATATTATCGATGCATGCACTGGAAATGAGGTCTTTTCCTTCATGGACAGATTTTTCGGATATAACCAAATTCAGATTCGGAAACAAGATTGTTGCAAGACTGCATTCACAACCCCATGGGGCACATTCGCATATTGAATCATTCCCTTTGGCCTGAAGAACGCTGGAGCCACCTTCTAGCTTGCCATGACATATTGTTTCCATGATCTAATCCATATCATATTGGTCTAGCTAGACGATCTTACCGCTCAATCACCAAAATGAGCACAACATATGGACGACTTGTGGAAAGTCTTTTTACATTGCCGCAAGTAAAAAATTCTCTTGAATCCCCTAAAGTGCATGTTTTGTGTCCTAGCAGACCGTCTACTCGGGTTCATCATATCCCACAAAGGGATAACAGTAGACCCCCTCAAAGTTCAAGCTATCCTTGATCTTACTTCACCAAAAAATTGGCACCAACTACAGAGCCTCCAAGGCAAGGCTAACTTCCTTCGCCACTTTGTACCAGAGTATGCAGCAAAATCCCACGGATTCATCCGTCTGCTCTGCACAAAAATCCCCTTTGTTTGGGATTAGCAAGCACAAGAATCATTTGATGCACTCAAGCAAGCACTGGCTTCTACACCATTACTCTCACCACCAGACTTTACCCAAGACTTCATTCTCTATGTGTCAGCCTCAGACAATGCCATTGCTAGAGTCTTGGTTCGAGAAGATGATGTCCACCATGAGCACATGATTTATTACATCAGTCAGAAGCTGACAGGTCCCCCACTGTGATATTCACCCGAGGAGAAATTGGCCCTCACCGTTGTCTTCTCGGCTCAAAAGTTGTGCCACTACATCATTGCAAACCATACAAGTGCAGTGGCTGATTCAAACCCAATGTGGTACCTATTAATTCATCACCTTCTATAAGGTCGCATGGCTAAGTGGGTAGTCGTCCTCTAAGAATTCTACTTAGAATTCGTTTCCCCAAAAATCACAAAGGCACTTGCGCTGGCCGCACTCATGACCGATCTGACCCCATTAACCACTTCATCACCTCCTAAGGATGACCTCCCTGATTATTTCCTGTTCTTCATATCCACAGAAGACCCATGGTATGGGGACATCCTTCTATACTTACGAACACATAAGTTTACAGCACACTTAAACCATGAGGACAGGTGACGCATTCGACATCAAGCCATTCGCCACCTGTTGACTAGAGATTTTCTATATCGTCAAGGAATTGATACCATCGTACGGCATTGCCTCACCCATGACGAGGTTGATACCATCCTCAACGACTGTCATAGTGGAGCCTGTTGTGGCCACCTTTCAGGACTGGAAACCACCCAGAAGATTTTACATGTCAGCTACTTCTGGTCTTCCATCTTTGTTGATTGCATAGAGGCAGTCATGCATTGTCGCAGCTGTCAGCACTTTTCCCCAAAGGAAAGAACCCCCCCTGCACCGTTACACCCTGTAGTCACAGTCGGGCCCTTCTTCAAATGGGAAATCGACTTCATGACAATCAACCCTACCTCGACCAATGGTCATAAATACATCATTATGGCAGTCGATTACTTCACTAAGTGGGCTGAGGCCATGCCCACATTTGATTGCAAAAGTAAAACAGTGGAATGCTTCTTCTTCAACCATGTTATTTCATAATTTGGTGCTCCTAAATAGTTGGTCTCATACCATGGTACACACTTTGAAGATGCTGTTTGGGCTAAGATGTCAACCATGTTGAAATTTGAACACTAGTACTCATCTTCCTACTACCCCCAAGGAAACCACCAAGTTGAAGCAGTCAACAAAATCATCAAAACAATGCTCCAAAGGATGGTAGGAAACCACAAAACTAACTAGAATCACATGCTATTCTCTTCCCTATGGGCTTATCGCACATCCACAAAAACCACAACCGGTTTCACCCATTTTTTCCTAGTAGATGGTGTTGAATCAGTACTCCCTATAGAGTGCCAGATCCCATCCCTCCGCCTCGCAATAGAACTCCTCACTGATACTTCACCTTTGGAAGAATGACTCCTCCAACTTGAGCAAACCATAGAATACCACCAAGTTTCCATCCAAGCCATTGAAGCAACAAAAACACAATCAAAGGCCCATTATGACTCCCATGTCCACCCTTGCACCTTTAGCGAAGGAGATATGGTTTTGGTCTATGACCAACCAAATGACAAGTTGGGAAAAGGCAAGTTCGAGTCAATGTGGTATGACCCAGATGTCATCCACCATTGCCTAAGAAAAGGGGCATATACCCTTATTGACTCTGATGGAAAAATCTTAGAGAACCCCTGCAACGGGTTCTACCTCAAGAGATTTTACGCTTAACATCACCAATTAGTTGCTTCATCTTCTTTTCTTTTTTTTTAATGTTTTTACCACAAGTTAGGGGCAGCACCATTAGTTGCTAATCCAAAGTCACCTAGAGCCTATTCGAGACACCTCTCACACCTCAAGGGTCAAATATCCTAATGAGACCATTGTCTCATGTTTAAAAAGTAATTTTTGGGACCACTTCCCGGAAGTTACCTCAATTTACAAGCCACAACATGGTGATGCAAGTGTTGTCGGACCTGTACTTGGATCACACTTGCCTACTGCTACTCATGCGGGTTTTCGGGCCACCGCCCGTAAGGCACATCATTTTGATTTTTAGCATATAGCTGCCTACCCCGTCCACTGCACCTTATGCGAATGTTCGGACCATCATTCGAAGGACAGATCATTTCATTTGCGTGCATTTGGCATGTAACTGCCTCCGGACTTTCACTTACACCACATGTAGTCAAGTTCATCCACCACAACTCACACACAGCTCTCTTGACCTTTGTTTGAGAGCCACCTCAGTTTGTGTGCCTCTGCCACACTGACTCGCGTGCCTCTACCGCGATATATCCCATGCATGTATTGGTATAATTAAGATCCACCTACTCCATCCATACCGCATGGATGACCTTTGGACCACTATCCACTATCCCGACATGGGGTAGCACCTGTGCCACCACAATCGGTTGATCATACTAGAGTTTCTTTTGAGCTCTTTTCTGACTCCTAAAAGAATGAAAAGATGGCCGAGCACAGCTGATTCCTTTCCCGATCATTAAAGTATAGGAAAGGGTTCTACATTGTCTCATTTATCTCCTTTTGCGGACTATGTAGACCATCAGATGAAAAGGACCATCTTGGCATATTCAAGCCAAGACCGTTCCCCTCTGCATCCTTTTATGCTTTCTTGGGTAGAGGGGCCGAACTTTACAAAAAATATCACCATGGGTTGTTGTTAAGCTCTTTTCCATCCTTCTCAGCAAGAAAATATTGCTGAGCAAACTTTGTTTCGTTCATTCTCATAAAAGTATCTGAACGGCTGTTTAGTCAGTATAGGTTTAACCTTTTCCATCCTGATTGGACTACCAAAGGTAAAGAAGTCTCTCATCCCCTATAGGATGGGCAAGCTCTCCTATGTATACTTTTATCCTTTTTCAGGCACAGGAGACTACCAACGAGAAAGAGCCCCCACTGGAGTCTTCTACATTCTTTCAGACTCTCTAAAATTGAAAGCAACATCGAGCATTTACTTTCTCGGGCTCACCAAAAATCCATGAGATCGTACCACAACGGTGTCTCTAGACACCACCCCACAAATAACAGTTTAGAAGCATTCCCACTTTGGGTCTCCTTTGTTCAGAGTACTCTGCAATGTGTATTCCTTGGATCCAATCAGTGCCAAAGGTATCTACCTCCCCCAACTATTTCCCATCTATAGTGACATTCCCGATATTACAGCTATGATCCTATTCCCATGAGTCAGTTTCAATTGCTGCCTGGTCCTCCCTATCATCGTACTCTGAACAAAGGAAGTTTGAGTCTACTACACTCCCTCTGCCCCTGTTCAACTCTTTCCCTCCCCGCCCCCATTCAGTGGGCTAGTCCTCAAATTGCCTCACATATTCCGGTTATCTCCCTCACATTTCTGGTCATGGAAACACCATTGCCTTGACCAAGGGCAGGTCTCCCTCTGTCGACAACAACACACATATTCCTGAGGATAGACCCAAAGGTCCCTTTATCTTAGTTTCATTAACCTCATTGATGATTTCATTGGACCACTTGAGAGGAGTCCTTAATGCCTCTTGGGATGGGTGTTTCTCACATGCTCAACTCCAACTACATCATCGCACCATTGAGATTCGTACAGGGTATTGGTCTATGCAGTATTTGGTCGAAGACCTTGGATGTCACCTGACTCTATCACATTGATGAGTCTATTTGAGGGACCTAAACAGGTTTATGTCCCTTATGATTTTCGGGTTGCATTGGAGACAGTGTTCAGAAGCCCCAGCATTTCTTCTATATATATTTATGATTGATGCAACATATTTGTACCATAGAGACTCTGACTCTCCATCAGTGAGTCCATACAACTATGTACCATTCTATATCTAGCAGGCCATCAGTCATGAAGATATAGCATTCCATGAGAATGCCATGGGTCCAATGTAGCAGTTCTTCATATCAGTATTGTATTCAACCTCTCATTGAGGCAACCACTATGTATCATTAGTTGTATATGATTGCCTCTTGTATTATAGAGCATAGATCACATTATTCTTTTGAAATTGTTACAGGCATGGGGATGCCCGCCTCATCCATATGCATGTCACACATTATTTGTATCTCACCCATTGATGGGAACCATATTAATACAAAAACCAAAATCCACCATGCCCTAGCCCAGGAAGCACCACCTCTCTCCAGAAAATCCTATGATGTCCATTGGCCATACGATGAGATCCTTCCCTCACACATCAGGGGGCAATCTGTTAACCCAAAAAATCTCTCACTAAGCTCTACATGACCTACACCACCCAAGGACACCCACACATGACCCTCATTTGACCCCATTTGACCCCCACACCCTCAAAAAGGATGAAAAATATGCAAAATGGCTTAAAATCCCCTAAAAAGAGCCCAAATAGCTCTCATAGGGGATAAAGCCTCCAAAAAGGGGCTAAAACCCCTCAAAGGAGCCTAAAACCACCAAAAGAGATAAAGATTGAGCGAAAGGGGCTAAAAGCCCCAAAAAAGGGCTAAAGCCCTGACCAGGGGCTTAGAACCCTAAAAAAGCTATAAATAGAGGGGTGGGGGTCACTCTCAAAGCATTCCTTCTTTCCATATTGTTATGTTTCCCGAGTGAGTGCCTTGAGACCATTTGTCTCTCAATCCATTCACCCTCCCTCTCATCCATCCTCCCTTTCAGACATAGCTCCCCATTCCTAAGAGAGGTGCTCCCCCAAGCTGGGGCATGGTGGCCCATTTCAACCAGAAGGTATAATTGTTTTTCTGTTTTGTCTTTGCTTTGGTAAATTCTAGTTTTCTAACATTATTTACTTGCATATCTATTGCTTAACATGTTCTTGTAGGTTTTCATTGTTTTCTTGCAGGTCTTTGGGTTTTTATAACAGTTGTATGCAGGGTCTTGGAGCTTAACCCATAACCTTGTGTGCAGAGGGGTTCCATTTGATTTTCTGTCTATTTTTCTTACACCACCACTAGGAACTCTATCCTTTCGTCCAAATGGAAGGTAGTTGTTCCTGCTCTGTATCAAGGGAGAAATCCCTACTACAACACCTATACTAGATCTATCCAGCTTTTCACTTCACAATACCTACACACCCAACACAAGGAAGTATTCCCTTCACTTCTACATAGTTCCCTTAGTCCATACCTTCCCTTCTAGTGCTATTTCGGGTGTGCATCAAGTATTTTATGGACGCTCTTGATATGTCTATGGGATTCCTCTATTCGCTAGGTTTATCTGCCAATTCTGGGCCTCTTCCACTCCTAATCCTTTCAGACCAAAACAAGGATGCACATCACAACAATCCGCGAGGAAAACATAGCCACACAAGCTCCACTCTGTAACACAGAGAAAATAGGGTCTCATACACATTGTCACTTAGGCCAACACTACAGAACCACACCTCCATGACTCAGGATGTTTGAACCACCAACAACACACATGAACAAACTAATCCGAATGATCGAATGGTATCCCACTATAATGGTAGACTGGTCAAGAATAATGAACAGAATGGTGTTTTTGTACCCGAGGAACAACAACAAAACCTTCTCTCGACTGAGAGAAAGGATAGACTGGTATGCATCCATAAGATTCCTTACGACAGAAGTAAGATCACATCTTCCCATGCTGTAGACTTACAGGCTTGCTCATACAAGTAATCAACCTGACATGCTTTGCTCTGCCCAAGGAATTAACTACCTCAACCAACTTCTGGAAGAAATTGATGATTGAGGACAGAGGACAAAAGGGTGGTTGAGAGTTCATGTGTTTCCCCATTGACATCTGGTCACACCCTATTAGCTCATAGGGTTTGACTAATTCCCCACCCTATCCCTTGTGGAATCATGCCCCCATCTCTTTCACGTTGCATTCTGATAACTAGTTGTGGTATTTTATTAGTTGTATATTTACATGATATTCAAAATATGTTATGCCTTACTTAGCACTATAACCATAGGTATCAACCTTGATCACCTAAAAACAAAACACCAAATCAATGGTAGGGCCTTGTCCTTGAGCTCCTTGCCAGGGTTCAAATAGAATATGTACATCATGTACAATTCAATACCATGGGGTCAAAACTAGGGTGTTACATTCCCCTCCCCCTTACAACATCACTATGCTCAGTGCTCATCACAACTGAATAAAAATGCTACACTGGAACTACCTCAGTGCTTTGAAAAATTGAACAAAAATGGATGTGCCAATCATATGGAATCCTCCAGCTCCCATGTAGCCTCTTCAAAACTGTAGTGCTCCCCTCCACCTTCACCTACCCAATAGCTCGATTCTGGAGCGTCGTGACCTTCTTGTGGAGGATGCGCAATGGCTCAGTTTGGAAATATCCCTCAAGTTCCACCTGGATCACATCCCAATCAATCACATGTTTAGGGTCATGTACTTATTTATTAAGTAAAGAAACATGAAAAACATTTTGAGCTCAACCTCCCTTTTTCCGGTTTCTTCCTTATTCCTTCCTTAGGTAAATTACAAGGGGCAGAAACACTAAATCAGAGGTATTCTAACTGTAACACGCTTCCAACCTCCATGAACTTAGCCAAAATGCATAAAAAATACAAGGAATAACAATGCAAATGTAGGAACATTCATCATAGTAAACTCTACTAAAACATTGCAAGCATTCATCATATTAATTCATTAAGTCATTCATTCCTAAGAAACTACATTGCATAAACAAGAATGACAGAGAATACTTATCTTGAGTGATGCAGTTGTCCTACAACTAGCTATGTCACTACAACATTCCACCCAACCTTAGGCTAGTGTGTCCATTAATATCTCAACACATTTCCACCCTCGAGCTGGGCATGATTTCCACAAGCGACTAGGGAGCAACAGGCTCACACATAGCCAGCACACATGAAAACACAGTAAAACCAACCTACAATTGGGTTTCTCTTAATATTCACCAAAGGACTACACACAAGTCTAAATACACAACAAGACACAACCAAACCAACCTACATTTGGGTTTCTCAGACTATTCATCCAAGGATTACACACAATGCTAAATACACAACTAGACACAACCAAAAAAACCTACAATTGGGTTTCTTGAACTGCTAAGGAAATGGAAAGGTAGAATTGCTAGCTAGAGAGCTCAACCATGGACCTATGGAAACCCACACTAGATCTATCCAACTTGGCACTTCACAATACCTACACACCCAACACAAGGAAGTATTCCCTTCACTATTGCATAGTTCCCTCAAGCTATACCTTCCCTTCCAATGTTCTTCTGGGTGTGCATTAAGGATTTTTTAGCCCCTCTTAATCTACCTATGAGGTTCCTCTCTTCACTAGGTCTATCAGACAATTATGGGCCTCTTCCACTCCTAATCCTTTCAGACACTAGTACAAAAGCGCGGATTTTTCCACGGAGGTTTTCCACGTTTCTTACTTTTTGGCATAAAATCCGATGTAACAGGAATGAGCCGTCGCTGTATCCATGCCTGGACTCTTAGACGTCGCTGTATCCACACCTAAACTCTTGGACGTCGCTGTATCCACGCCTGACCATCTCTATAGTGACGACACCGTCTTTTGTTGACTTTTTACAACGATCAA
>LPNX010759152.1:115540-127732 GCA_001517045.1 Pseudotsuga menziesii | reverse complement strand
ATATTTATAAGTTATATTTTGTATATACACTCAACTTTGTGTTTTATAAATATTGAAATATTAACATTAATTTTTATAAATATTAAAATGATTTAAATTTTAAAAATTTTCAATTATATTTCCTTTCTATCCAATTTCTTTTTTATTACTATGTTTATATTTAGATATGTTTTTTTCTATTAAATTCCATTTTTGGGTTCTTCAATGTTCAACCATTTAGACTCCTTCATTATATGACATTTGAATGGTGTTTCTTCATCATTCACATGATCATGAATGGATCGTCAAATTTAAATGAATTAGTGTTATTTATGTTTGAGTTATATTTTGTATAATATTTATATTTATAAGTTATATTTTGTACAAATATTTTAATAAAACTGTTTGATATGGTTTTAACAAATGTACAATTTAGACCTTATAGTTGATGTATTCAATTGAAGTATAAACATGGAGTATTTCCCATCATTTAGGAAATATAAACATGGGTTCTTCAATCATTATTTACATGATCATGAATGGATAATCAAATTTAAATGAATTAGTGTTATTTATGTTTGAGTTATATTTTGTATAATATTTATATTTTATTTATATTTATAAGTTATATTTTGTATATACACTCAACTTTGTGTTTTATAAGTATTGAAATATTAACATTATTTTCTATAAATATTAAAATGGTTTAAATTTTAAAAATTTTCAATTATATTTCCTTTCTATCCATTTTCTTTTTTATTACTATGTTTATATTTAGTTATGTTTTTTTCTATTAAATTTCATTTTATTTATTATTTTTATATTTAGATATGTATTTTACATTTGTTAATTTATTTTGTGTATAAATATTATTTATTAGACATCATTTAAAAGCATGAAATAGTAGAGACTTCTAGTAGAGAGCTTTAAGAATGATTGATTTTTTTGGTTATATCTCTTGGTTGCATTTTCTATGTAGAAGTGGCAACCACTCCAACACTAAAGCTTTTCTCAATTCTCAGCGGGATTATCCTCGCATTGCACTATAAACTATAATGCATTTTCCATGTAGAAGTGGAAACCACCCCAACACTAAAGCTTTGCCCAATTCTCAGTCGGATTATCCTCACATTGCAGTATAAACTATAAACCAAGGAGGTACATAGAAGATACAACCATAAACTATAATGCATTTTCCATGTAGAAGTGGCAACCACCCCAACCCTCAAGCTTTGCCCAATTCTCAACGGGATTATCCTCGCATTGCAGTATAAACTATAAACCATGGAGGTACATAGAAGATACAACCAATAATTCATTTAACGGCTCAACATTCACTAAGTGGTATAAGCTTTTTAATATTAAAAAAAACATGTTGTCCCTTCAAACATGCCTACCGTTTTATCATTTCCATCCTCACATATATTTAGTCATGATATTGATATACATATTTAATTCATGATATTGATATACATAGACTCTTTCATATTTACATTTATACCAAAACCAGTTTGTCAAGATCGACAGAATTAGAACTTTACAATGGAAATAAGTATGGTCAGAATTATAACCTTATAATGGAAATAAGTATTTTTAAATTTTAAAATTTTTTAGCATATCGTTTACATATATATATAAACTTATATATATATATAAGCTGAGTCAACTTTGTTTTTCAAAACTAGATTCTCAAAATGGTCATTTATATATATAAACTATTTTATAATGGAAATAAGTATTTTTAAATTTTAAAATGTTTTAGCAATATATATTGGACTTTGTTTTCACCTGGAAAATGTAGATGGATCTTCCCACAAACTGAAGCTATCAATGAATGCTCTCCTACTAGAACAATGACTACGACTCGATCAAGTGTAGGCAGAACAGTTGTGACATATTGCTAATATCTAACAATATATTATTTCATTTGCCAATTTTAGTTGATACAAAACATGATTACAATATTACTTTATATCTTTGGAGTCTTCAACAATAAAAACATTATAAAATAAGAACTCAATACATGTGTTACTAAGAAATAATTCCTTTTTATGGAAATTGTTATTGTTTTTAGATGAATGGCTATAGTTTTAATATATAGTTTCAAAGTTGACTTTTTTTCAATCTATATGAAATATATCTATGTTGTTTACTCTTTTCCTCTTTCTTCTCTTTCTCTATAAGCATATAGGTGGTGTGTCTATATTAAACTTTGAATTATTACTATAAAGCACTCCCTAAGCTAATAAACATTGTTGTTCATGCACATCAGATTTTGCATTTTTGAAACAAACATGACAATACCGCAACAAATCTAGCCAAATTTGCCCAATGGTTTTGGGGCTCAGTTTTCCATATCTTCCCAACTTTTCAATTTGGTACTAAATACAGCCAGAACAAGACAAGAGTTTGAGAGAGCTTGGCAAGCGTTAGCTCAACAAGAAGAACTTATTGACCAAATTAGAAACACAATACAACAAAACTATATATATATATATATATACTCTCTTACCTATTGATATTACATACTTTTGTTGTAGCTATTGTCTTTTTCGAAATACTATATTGAAATTTCCCTTTATGGATATGTATTACAGAAATGTTTAAATGCTAAACTATGTCATTTTTGGATTCATGCTTTGTAATTTTTGTGTGTAAGATTGTGACCATTCTTTTATATATATATATATGGTTTACGTTTCATAATTTGATAATGTCAAAAATGCACTTTATGAATAAGACTAATTTGTCATTTTTGTCTGAAGATTTAAATCCAGAGTCCCATGGTATTCATAATACCATTTGAGAGAGATGTGTCATGATGTCAGAAGTCAAGAGAGATGTGCTCAGCCAATTGGCGAGGCCCCTCTTGCACATCCATTTTTTGGATGTTAGACTGATAAATGACATGTTAATGACCTAAATATTTATAATCATGAGAAAACTGAAAATGAGACATTAGGTTTTGTTTAACGTGTATGTGGCCCAACCAGAAACACATATGGATGTAGAACTCACAGTTATAAATGAATAGCTAAGGGCTCTCATTTAGCATTCCATTGTTGGATGTTAGACATAGGATACATAACATTGACATGTCGTTTATCACTCTAACATCCTCTTTTGGATGTTAGACTCATAAAGCACATGTCAATGACCTCAAAATTGCAATTGGTAGATCAATTCATAAACACATTTGGATCTAGAACTCACATTTATAAATGAATAGTGAGAGTCCCATGGTTTCATAAATTATGAATTTATGAATACCATTTGAGAGAGATGTGTCATGATGTTAGAAGTCAAGAGACATGTGCTCAGATAATTGGCGAGGCCCCTCTTGCACATCCAATTTTTGGATGTTACACTGATAAATGACATGTTAATGACCTCAATATTTATAATCATGAGAAAACTGAAAATGAGACATTAGGTTTTGTTTAACGTGTATGTGGCTCAACTAGAAACACATATGGATGTAGAACTCACATTTATAAATGAATAGTTGAGGGCTCTCATTTAGCATTCCATTGTTGGATGTTAGACATAGGATACGTAACATTGACATGTCGTTTATCACTCTAACATTTGATTTTGGATGTTAGAATCATAAAGCACATGTCAATGACCTCAAAATTGCAATTAATAGATCAATTCATAAACACATTTGGATCTAGAAATCACATTTATAAATGAATAGTGAGAGTCCCATGGTATTCATAAATTATGAATTTATGAATACCATTTGAGAGAGATGTGTCATGATGTTAGAAGTCAAGAGACATGTGCTCATCCAATTGGTGAGGCTGTAATGTCCCCCTTAGCCCTTGATGCCAATATGTGTGGAAAAGGGGTAAAGTTTTTTTGTTTTTTTTTACTACAAAGGGGACCAACCTATTAGCGGCAAACTTTACAAGAAGCTTCATATCCAATAAGTCAAAAACCATGTGCGTTGTAAAAACAATCATCTGAGAATTCCCTTTAATGTAATTCACAACATGTCATCATGATGGTGACGTGGAAATGACTTACTATGTATACCGTAAAGTAGTAAGTTAACATTAACATTTTTATTACATTTTACAGTATTACCTTCCGTTTTGCACAATAGGATCGCATTTACAGAAAATATCATGAAGAAAATTAAAACATCCAGACACATCACACAAAGACACAAATAGAACGTCTGGAAGTGATAACACGAAAGCGATACAGGAGTACGTGGTTGTAATGTTTCTCAAATATACGAAAAGAAAAGGAATTTTCAGAAGACTCTTCAGATGGTAAAGTTCAATCATTTAAAATCAATCATACCTATGCATTGCCTTTCTAGGTTGTGCATAGGTTTATTTCTTCTTAAAAGAATGATGCTTAGATACAGCTTCTACTATCGACATTATTCTCAATGAATCCTCATGGCATTATAAAAAAATGCAATTCCATATCCAGTCTTTAGGTTCCATACCCCAGAAGTAATAGATGATCGATGTGAAATTGTACTTAGTATTCATCATGCAAGTATAATCACAACACACTTTTGCTTTTGTTATGCTCATTTCATAACTACTATAATTACTACATCAGAGGCATGAATATTGAAAACATATAAGAATCACAATTCCTTGAACAGAATTTACGAAAATAAAACACCATATACGTGGTTCACCCCTAACCTGGGGTTATGTCCACCAACCGTTCAGATTTTCTATTAAGTTCTTCAACCAAGGTTACAAAATTGCATTTTGATACCGCATTTTTCCACAATACCGAGGTCAAACTCAGAACATGAGTAGCAGGCTGTAACATTTATCCCAATACATGGATACCATATATATCATACTTATTTCTAATCTTCCTGAGAACCTTTAACAGAAATACAGTTCTTAGGAAACATTACAAGGAGTTAACCTACAGAACGAGAACTTGTTAAAACGTACTGTTCAACATGGGCATTCAAAAGACAGTAATTTCTCAGGATGATGTTTCTTCCTGTAAAGTGCCCAAGGGTATTAAACAATTGGGAACTTACAGTGGGATGTAAATCCTAATTTGCAGCTGGCCAGTCCAAAACATAATACAAAATTTACACCAATTTCATATATATATATATATATATATATATATATAGTGCCCATCCTCAATAACTCCAGAGACATAGATAAGAATTCAAAATTAGCACTCTACAATATCTCATCCTCGCGAGTATTTTTCATTCTCTATGGGCATTTCTAGTCATGTGTTTCTACCTATGTCAGGACGTGTTAAGTTGAAAGCCTAAAACACACAAAGATGTTGGAGAACTTAGTCACGGATCGGGCATTAACACGTGCATGATGTGGGAGGTCACTGCCTCTATTTTTCATGATAAGAATGACACTAGTGTATCCTGAGTGTTGTATGTTAACAAGTGTCGGTGGAAGATCTACATTTAAAGAATCACCGGGCAACGCACAACAGCTGTAACAATATTACACATTAAGCACTTGGTATCCTAAATTCCATTTAAGATTCTGTCACTCCCAAAATTAATCCCCTAATGGATACTCATGTGTAAAAGTGACCAGATTTGTCATTTGCCACAGGGAAGGATATTAATTCACCTGCTATGATGAATAAAATCGGTTCAAAGGCCATCACTGATTGGTAATGCAATTCCCAATTACAGGAAATGTATTTGCAATTTTGGGATGTCATATTCTGTGATGCCTTTTGCGGCTTCTGGTTTTGTAAGTTGTTCTAATCTATAAAATAGGGTACTACGCTAGGGTGCAACCCAGATAAATTGCTAGGCAAAAGCAGTTTGCACGTAGTCTATCCTAAGGCAAAATCCAAGACAATGTAGTTTATACCGAATATAAATCGTGTTCTATACATAGTCTATCCCTAGGGAAAATCGCAGTCTATATGCAGCCTGTATCCAAGGAAAATATGCAAGACAAACTCAGTCTATACTGAAGTCAAATCGCATTCCCTACACAGTTTAAACCCAAGCTGAAAATGCAAGACAAACGCAGACTATACCGAAGTCAAATCGCATTCCCTACACAGATTATACCCAAGCTGAAAGATGCAAGACAAACACAGACTATTGCAAAGTCAAATCGCATTCCATAGACAGTTTATACCAAAGGTAAATCACAAGACAAAATACAGTCTAACCAAGCATCAAAAACAACACATATACCTTTGATCCTTTCAGCGTAGAGAAAGTGATAGAGATAGAATCGGTCTTCTTCTCGTCAGCCATTTTCCCTTACCTGCGCCTTTGGAAAACTGTTTATGTAAGGTTCACGGATTTAGAAAAGGAACATCTCATACCTTTCATTCTAAAGGATGAGAGTGGTAGTCCTCCCTCACTATTAATGGGACCTCCCTGTGACGAGGGTCCATCGCTGCCTGGCCGATCCTTCTTTTGGAAATGACTATGATACAGATAACCAGACGACTTCCATTTTTCCCTTGCCAAGACAAGGAGTCATCCTTCCTTTAATCATAATGATAAATCCTCATTCAAGCCGCAGGTTAGCACATGGGAGGAGCTCTCCTATTCCTCCTTCGTATTTTCTCCCAGATTCCCCTCCCTCCAGGTGCATAAAATCACTCCAAAAGAAAATAGTACACAGAGTACAGTCCCTTAGAAGAATGAAGAGAGTCGCCCCCAATGCCAACCCAACTTTTCTTTAGGGCGTAGAGACTCCTTGCAGGAGGATGCCCAATTTTTTTTTCTCCCTTCGGGTCCCCCTTTGGCTTGCCCCCATAGCGAGGATTTATTTTCCTCCCCACCCTAGCGCTTCCATGATTAGTGCTTACGGATTCCTGTAACGCCCCCACAATGGGCATTCAGTCAAGGTAAATAATTAATTCCTCCAAAATTGGCGACCTAAAATAGGGTATTCAGCGTATATCAGTAATAACACCTCCTCAATATTCGATGCGAGTTCAAGCATTTCTAAATAACACCTCCACAGTTAATTTGTTATCACCAGAGGTGGAATCAATTGGTGTCACATTTATGCTTAGTATCCACTATGAATTAAACCTCGGGCACCGCATGTTTCTAAGCTTATACCGCAGGATTCATATTGTTACAACTTGAAACTTTCACTAATATATTCAGAGCTTATTCCATAGAAAGTAATAATCTCATATACGCTATCATAATTAACTCGAGGCGTATCATAGTTTGCATAGTACTCCAGCTACCAATAAGATTAGTTAACCTGGGACTATATTAATTAATGAACTGTATTATATATATTATATTATAGAATTCCCCCTCTTTTTTTTATAGTCCCTACTAATATCTATATGTAAGAGGGATTAGTCTCACATATAGGGCTGCATTATTATATGTATGTTCTACATATAGTCTATGTACGTAGGAGGTCTGCATTATCATGTAACGTTGTAGCATTAGGTGTTCAACTTACAATATGTATCACAAATATATATATATATATATATATATTCCTCCAATATATATATTTATTCTCCATTATTATGTATGTAGTGTTCTACATATAATATGTTTATGTATGTATGCGATTTGTTTCACCATGTGATGTCCCATAATTATAGGTAACATTACATGTTCTATAAAAAATACATATCTCAAATGTATATCTTCATCACACATATAATGTTATTCATTGTTATAATAATGTTAGAATGTCTCAAGTGTCCTTGATTAACTTGTGGTGGGAGTAACCTCATTCACGTGAGGGTTTTCTATTCCTCGAGGATGCATTTATGTTTCATTTTCTATTTTTACGAGTCGTAGTCGCTCTTAGGTCTTCAAGGTGCAAGGGGGACGTTACATCCTTTCCCCCTAGAATTAACACCATCCTCGGTGTTACTCGTTTGTCATCCTTGACCTTACTGGCCCTCTTCGCCTATGTTCACACTCTAGTGAGTGAAAATCCAATTCTGCTTTTTAACCTCTTCTTCGCGAGACCTATGAAGACTATGATCAGAACTTACATACTTTAATATTTATAAGAATGAGGACTGCATTGTGTTTCCCAACTTGAAGCACTACTTTAGATCTGCATCCTATCAACATCAATGTATCACAAAAAATCGGCATAATTTAGTTTCATCATTCCTTCACATTTACACATTAAGACATGTAACTGTTTAGTGACTTGGAAAGCTGCTAACACAACTTTCATTTTTCATTATCCTTTGACCTCTCCCTAGAGTTAAATTTTTGGGTGGACTTACATCTATTTCCGAGGTTACTCTCCCTTTTGACCACCAGTCAAAAGTTTTCTCCTCAGTGACATCAGACAACGTCCTGTCTTCTAGATGTCCAGTTTTTCCTAGGTCTTTTCTTGCCACACCATGTGCCTAACACCAATGTTCTCACGTGGCAATTGCTTGCCTAACACCATTGTACTCTTGCGGCGTACATGCCTAACACCGATGTGTTCATGTGGCAATCGCTTTCCTAACACCATGGTGCTCTCGCAACATGAAAAAATTTTCTTTGTTCATATTTAGTATAGATTTCACCTTACTAATCATAATACACACTCCTTGGTGCTTCGTATGATGTTTATCGTCATTGTCCTGACTCATGAGTCGGCTATACGGTTAGTCAAGCATCTGTCAATAATTCAAAATTTTATTAACTAATCATAAGTTGTAGTAGTTTAATCATCACTTATGAGTTATATAACCCTGTAAATTACCCAGGAAATCATTCCTTACATATTTCTCAGCAATTTGAGTGCAACTTATTTATGCAGGCGGATTTTATATATCATAGTGCATGTCGATTGCAACACTGGTCATAATCTTGGTGAGGCCTACAATGTTAGTATAAAACCACATAATCCATAGTTAAAGCATTGGTTTGTAAAATCTTGAAATTCGACAATCTATAATCAACATTTCTTAACCTCATTATTTAAGGCAGCGAATATTTTTACTACCCGTAAATCCCGACTGATAGTGTTCCTAGCATATCCTGCAGTGTGAGTACAACAACATTCATCAACTCAAATATCAATAACCTTGGACATCTTTACCCATCTGTTATTTGGATAATTACCGTGAAGGGACATTCCATCTTTACACCACATTCATGTGTGGCAAGCTAGGAACATAGGTAATTCCAAGTGAGCTACTTACCATCATTTCACACCTCAACCACTTATGTTAGGTCCGATGACATTCTTGTTCATCCAGTAAGAGTCTCTATATTTAGTGCAATATAACAAGAGGAATTATCTATTTTACGCACAATATACTTTACCGTTCACTTTGGCTACACTCTAGCCAAATTTCATAGGTGATCTAGTTAATTTACCTTCAATTATTCAGTTATGGTCCAACTGGGACCTCCATAATTCATCACCTACAAAAATCCCAATGCTCTGTGAGTTACCATAACATACATGTAATGTTATTTCAAACATAAAAAAATCATAATCCCTACTCAACATATTCCTTCTTCTAGAGCCTAGAACCTCCTCCTCAAACACAGCTTTCATATCTCTAGGTGTACTTGATATTTTAGGCCTACTCGCTCAACATCGTATCCATGTGGTAACTTGACAGTCCCCATGCTCTATAGCTTATCATCAAGGTATGTCTACCTAAGCCCTCTAGACTTGAGAGACTTACATTATACATCCAACATAACTTGATGTTCTAGTGTTAATGCATACATAGACAATACCAAAAGATTCTATCATTAGTTACTATACTATAAATTTTCTAAAACATTTTATAAAGTATATTCTTAGCATAACAAATTATTGAAGCTATGGTTTCCAAATTTTCAATGTAACTAGTCAAATGTTATCATCTTGGTAACCTTTCCATAATAAGCAGGGACTCATACAGACTCCAGATGTTACCATTTCTACTAAGGATTTCATCCTTGCCTCTGGTCCTCATGTGGTGCTCCTTCTTGTAACCATGCACGCCTGCATTATCTATTCACAAATTCTTGCCCAAAATAAGTCGCATCTTACCCTCATAAACAAATTATATGATAACATGTTCCTGTTTGACTATGAAAAAATATACGTGTGTATCATATCAAGGCTTTACTTCCTCTTCAATATCTTTTCTTGATGTGTTAATATGATGCATTCAATCTTAATAACCACAATTTCAACTTGTACTTCACTCATCAATATGTAAGTAAAACAACATAAGTATATCTTGCTTAAAGTTGTTGCAACAAGCCTAATAATGTCCTCATTTTTTTGTTATTCCCCAATTTAAACAAATAACCTTTCCTGTATTTCAGTACATGCAACTAACTTCATGCATTACACATAATTCTCAGAAACCCGTACACAGAGTTAAGTAATATTTCCTTTTATAGCGTGCATTATAATATCACAAAGTTAAATCACATAGTTCACAACATACCTGCATGTCGATGAGTCCATCAGGTCTGAACGTTTTAACTTTGCTCTGATACCATATGTAATGTCCCCCTTAGCCCTTGATGCCAATATGTGCGGAAAAGGGGTAAAGTTTTTTTGTTTTTTGTTACTACAAAGGGGACCAACCTGTTAGCGGCAAACTTTACAAGAAGTTTCATATCCAATAAGTCAAAAACCATGTGCATTGTAAAAACAATCATCTGAGAATTCCCTTTAATGTAATTCACAACATGTCATCATGATGGTGTCATGGAAATGACTTACTATGCATACCGTAAAGTAGTAATTTAACAGTAACATTTTTATTACATTTTACAGTATTACCTTCCATTTTGCACAATAGGATCACATTTACAGAAAATATCATGAAGAAAATTAAAACATCTAGACACATCACACAGAGACACAAATAGAACGTCTGGAAGTGATAACACGAAAGAGATACAGGAGTACGTGGTTGTAATGTTTCTCAAATATATGGAAAGAAAAGGAATTTTCAGAAGACTCTTCAAATGGTAAAGTTCAATCATTTAAAATCAATCATACCTATGCATTGCCTTTCTAGGTTGTGCGTAGGTTTATTTCTTCTTAAAAGAATGATGCTCAGATACAGCTTCTACTATCAACATTATTCTCAATGAATTCTCATGGCATTATAAAAAAATGTAATTCCATATCCAGTCTTTAGGTTCCATACCCCAGAAGTAATAGATGCTCGATGTGAAATTGTACTTAGTATTCATCATGCAAGTATAATCACAACACACTTTTGCTTTTGTTCTGCTTATTTCATAACTACTATAATTACTACATCAGAGGCATGAATATTGAAAACATATAAGAATCACAATTCCTTGAACAGAATTTACGAAAATAAAACACCATAGACAAAGATACACCATATACGTGGTTCACCCCTAACCTGGGGTTACGTCCACCAACCGTTCATATTTTCTATTAAGTTCTTCAACCAAGGTTACAAAATTGCATTCTGATACCGCATTTTTCCACAATACCGAGGTGAAAATCAGAACATGAGTAGCAAGCTGTAACATTTATCCCAATACATGGATACCATATATATCTACTTATTTCCAATCTTCCTGGGAACCTTTAACAAAAATACGGTTCTCAGGAAACATTACAAGCAGTTAACCTATAGAATGAGAACTTGTTAAAACGTACTGTTCAACATGGTCATTCACAAGACAGTCACTTGGAAGAATGAAGAGAGTCACCCCCAACGCCAGCCCAACTTTTCTTTAGGGCGTAGAGACTCCTTGCAGGAGGATGCCTAGTTTTTTTTTTCTCCCCCTAGATCCCCCTTTGGCTTGCCCCCACAGCTAGGATTTATTTTCCTCCCCACCCTAGCGCTTCCATGATTAGTGCTTACAGATTCCTATAACGCCCCCATAATGGGCATTCAATCAAGGTAAATAATTAATGCCTCCAAAATTGGCGACCTAAAATAGGGCGTTCAACGTATATCAGTAATAACGCCTCCTCAATATTCCACACGAGTTCAGGCATTTCTAAATAATGCCTCCACAATTAATTTGTTATCACCAAAGGTGGAATCAATTCGTGTCACATTTATGCTTAATATCCACTATGAATTAAACCTCAAGCACCGCGCGTTTCTAAGCTTATACCGCAGGATTCATATTATTACAACTTGAAACTTTCACTAATATATTCAGAGCTTATTCCATAGAAAGTAATAATCTCGTATACGCTATCATAATTAACTCGAGGCATATCATAGTTTGCATAGTACTCCAGCTACCAATAAGATTACTTAACCTGT
>LPNX010759152.1:91198-115244 GCA_001517045.1 Pseudotsuga menziesii | reverse complement strand
ACATATAATGTTCTTCATTGTTATAATAATGTTAGAATGTCTCAAGTGTCCTTGATTAACTTGCGGTGGGAGTAACCACATTCACATGAGGGTTTTCTATTCCTTGAGGATGCATTTATGTTTCATTTTCTATTTTTACGAGTCGTAGTCACTCTTAGGTCTTCAAGGTGCGAGGGGGACATTACAGAGGCCCCTCTTGCACATCCAAATTTTGGATGTTAGACTGATAAATGACATGTCAATGACCTCAATATTTATAATCATGAAAAAACTGAAAATGATACATTAGGTTTTGTTTAACCTATATGTGGCCCAACCAAAAACACATTTGGATGTAGAACTCACATTTATAAATGAATAGTTGAGGGTTATCATTTAGCATTCTATTGTTTGATGTTAGGAATAGGATACATATCGTTGACATGTTGTTTATCACTGTAAGATCCGCTTTTGGATGTTAGACTCATAAAGCACATGTCAATGAGTAGTTTCTTAATCTGAACAAATGAAGTTATGTTGCATCTATAAAATGTATAAAATAAATATTGTTTCAATTTTATTGTTTTTGTTCATAATCATATGTTCTTTCATTGTTTTGTTATATAGCTACAAATGGATCCTGCCATCTCGAGTTTGTCGCCAATGGAGATATTGGAACTGATTTTGTTGTGGGTTCCTTTTTTGACATTGACCTAGTTAGGATCAATTTCTAAACATTTCACAGCACTTTTGTGGCGACCAGCATTTAGAACTTCTTGGTTGAACAATCACATAACTAAAGTTGGTTTTTTTGTTGAAGTTTGGCACCCATACGAGATCGAAATACTATATAAGTTTATCAATTCTATAGGACATACGTCTTTTCTACAAATTACCAATCCAGAAAAAAATTATACAATTGAATGCACGGCTGGTTCAAATATTTTGCTATCGATGTTTTGTTCATTGCCAGGTCACAAGCGCTACTCCATTATTAACCCATTCGAAAGACGGTTTTTATATATAGGAGTGATTGAAATTGGAGTGCTTGGTTTCTTCACACTCATAAGCAACATCGGTGATCACAAACACGGATGGATAGTTGTTCATCATGAAGATACCGAACATGGTTCAAAATTCCTTATGTCCAGCAATGTGAATAGAGATTGCAGAGAAATTGATGTAACTGGTTTCATTCCAACCCCTCCTAAAGATGTAGTTTTTTTAATGGAAAACTATATTGGCTACATATGAGAATCATTTCAGAGGAAGATGCTCTATATTCCTATACTATGTGGTCACTTGACATTGGATTGAACAAATGGGTTGGTCATGCGATTCATACAGGACGCATCAAACGATCCATGTGTTTGACTATACATCAAAACCAGTTGCTATGTCTTGTGAACGATGGTGGGACAACTATATGGTCCATAACTGAAATGACGGATCTGAGGATTGGTGCATCTTCAGTTCAAGAGGTGCATGGGTTTTGGATATTTGGAAGAGATTTGAGATGGACCCTTTTAGAAGTTATAACACTCCATATAAATACACATTGCCCTAGCTACCTTTGATTTCAGGCTGTGGGGAGTTTTATTCTGATGTGTAGGTATGGTCAAATCCTGTACATATATTATGACCTCAACACTTGCAGGGTTACTCATGTAGGATTCGATGAAGGATCATTGCGTCGAAGTCATCGATTGCCTATGCCAATAGACATCCAATGTACCAACATTGTAATGTCTAGAAATTTTTGTCCTCTAACTCCAAGCATGAAAGTATTCAACGATTTACTCCCTTTTCCTACAAATTGGGATGAGTCGTTGGGGCGTTATGGAATGTAAACAATATGCAAAAAAGATGTTTTTTTTTGCATATTTTATGAATTTTGACCATCTTTTTATATTATGTACATCCATGTAATCATTAGTTATATCTAAATTATATTGCACCAATAAATATCCATTGTGGATGTTATGTTTTTTTGTAGTGTATGTATTTTTTTGCGATCATTTTTACATTTCGTCATTTTATATTGACTAACACGCAAAAAAATGTTTTCCTTATTCTAACACTTTTAAATTATACTTATGCTTACAAAACAAATCCGTGTTTTATGAGTATTTTAAAATAAAGGCATATTTACATTAATCCATCTGCTAACAGATTCTCATATTTTGTGTTATAGAAATGGATATGGTCCCTGCGATTTGGAAATCTCTGCCAATATACATACTTGAAATGATCTTTCTTTGGTTGCCTTTATCGATGATTATCCATTTGAAAATGGTTTGCAAAGGTTGGAGTCGTATTGTGTCCGAAAACAATTTCATCTCACAATGGAAACACAATCAAACGAAATAATATGGAGTTTTGGTTGGTTTTGGCTCTTCTGGTAGACATTGGTTCGTTGGCCATTACATTAGCCAAATAGGAAAATGTTCATCTCTGTCTATGCAAATCTTAAACAACGAATACAAAATTGAATCCACGTGTGGTTCAATTGTTGCAGTTTCATCCTCGAGTATCTTGTATCGAAAAAGAAACTACTACATCATCAATCCATTCACAAAGACTTGTACATTTGTAGGGTCTCTTGGTCTTGGTGATTGGGGTTTCTTTACATTGTTGAAAAATTGTCAACAACAAAATACCATTGGGTAGTATTGAAACATGTTTATACAAAATTTCAAATAAAATATTTTATTTCCAGCAGCATTCATATGGGGTGGAGACAAACATGTCCTATAGATGGCGATGTTTTGCGGCCCAAAAATCCCATATTGTATAATCAAACAATGTTATGGGTGGACAGTCATGTGGTTTCTAGAGATAATCATATATGTATATACAAGCTATGCTAGATAGATCTTGAGAATAACAAATGGGGGTTCCAGTTTATTCCACACTCAAATTCAACGTTATCGATTAGCCTAGCATGTTATCGCGATGAGCTTCTTTGTTTTATCAATGATGGGAGAACTATAGCGTGGTCTATAGAACAAACAAAAAATCAAAATGATTCAACAAATTCTTCGATAAGAAATGGATGTTTAGAAGGTGGATTGCGATGGAGTATCATGTCTAATTTGACCTCGGGCATTAATCGCAAATGCAGTGGATATTTTCCTGTTGCAGCACTTGATAATTACATTCTCATGTGCAAATACGACCGTCTTAACTTTGGTTTCTATGAATTCATTGACACACATTCTAATTTTGTAATCAAGGATAGAATGTTGGATTCTGCATTATCCAAACTTGAAAATCCAACACAACTAAGTGTTGTTGAGCTTGTAGACAACATATCCATCATTCTAAGTTGCCCAAACATGGATTCAATTGATGATGTGTTTTTAATGGGATAATATAAACATATATGGAATGTTACTTGCATGTATGTTATGCAAGTTGACATGTTTGGATGGTTCTTAATCATACTTATTCAAAATATTTCTTCCCAACAAACTTTACCGGATTTTTGGCAATCAGTGCTACATATGGAATGTTACTTACTTGTACTTATGCAAATCAACATCTTCAATACTTCATTATCATGCTTATTGGATTTATTTCTTCCGATTTTTGCCAATTTACATCCTCTATGAAATAGAAATTTATCATACATGTCATTTTTTTTTATTTTCTTGGATACAAAACTTGAGTAGAATATTAGTCTATATCTTGGTGATCTTCAGCTATAAAAATATTATAAGATAATATTTGAATAAAGTTCAAAACGTTTACGTATGTGTTTCTTTTTGCTATACCTATAACATGACTTTGTACACTAATATGGTTTGACATTAGCTAATTTTTTTTATGTTCATGTAGATATGTCGTCAGAGAAAAATAATAATTGGAGTAGTGAGAAGAACTTGATGGAAACATCGCATCACACAAAAAACGAATCCTCACGAAAACACTATAATAAAAAAAGGAAGATATTAATAGGAAACATCGTTTATTATACAAAGAGAATAGTGAGCAAATCAACAAATAAAGAAGAGAACGTCATGGTCATTCCTTTGCAAATGTCATTGATTCTCAGGGCGAGCCCACTAAATTCCACAACATATCTGATATAATGAGGAGATCAAATCGCCGAAGTCAATTTCTATCATCAATGCCTACATATAGCGACAACTGTAACGAAAAGTTGAATGAAATTATTGAACCTTTCGTAAATCATAATTCTGGCAAAACGTTTTCTAATCATGGCACTGAGGTATAATGATTACATGGCGTTTTCTATATTTGAATAAGTGTTGATATGTACAATATAGATATACTTACATACATGTCCAATGTTTAGATAACTATTCGCAACAATTTTCCGAATCGACCATTTGATGAGCGTGAGGAAGCTATGCATACAAATCAAAATGAAACAGTACATAATGATAACACCAATATAGATGAAATAAGCAGTGGAATAAGAACAATTTCTCTTGGAACTACAAAGGAAATGAATTCCAAGTATACTAGGAGTGACTGACACAGCCACACAAACAATGCATTGTTAAGGAATGAAGAACAAGGGTTTCAAAATCAACTCAAAACTGGTTTGCAAATGTCCAGTCCAGTACGAACTAATTTTGTTGGAACAACCAAGGTATTGTTTCACCTATCCATGACAACAACCATGCATTTGACCTTGATCAAAATAAGGTAGTATTAGATACAATATTATTTCATCTTTGTGTGCAATAATTCAATGAGAAACCATTTTGAAATTTCAGGATAGTAGCATCCATGGAAAACAACTAGTCAGTGTTGGAAATAATTGTTGAAATGACATGATATCGATCAATGTCATTCCGTCTTCTGGTAACGATGACTCTCTACAAAATGTCGGTCAAAATTATGTTGTGTGCAGCCAACCAAAGAACATGGACTTCAATCGGGAAAACAATTCTACACCAATGAATGATCAAGGAATAATTCAAAACCAGATCATGATCAGTAGACCAAGTGGATATGCACAAAGGACTATTTCTCTTGGAACATCAAAGGTCTTACTCAGCCTATTCGTACGCAAGTTCCATATTTCGATCTTACCAGAAGATTTGACATAATATTTAACAATGACATTTTCACTTTTCAGGATAATAGCGCTGAGGATCGTCGATAAAACAACATTCAAACCCCAACTCATCTCAATGATATGATGGCAACCAACCTTCATTATAATTTTGATGATGACAACCATTTGGGTAAGGTTTCAGGCGATGGTACTCGACGAAGGCAAGTCAGGAATCTACATCATCGCAACAACATAGGAGAGAGATGTCGGCATGTCTCGTCTCACTCCGCATTGAATGATAACGTCCATGCTCATGATCTAGGTTTAAATATACATACATCAAGAAACATGGTTGAGTTTTTCCAACAAATGTCCTCTTTCTGTCAAGCATTTCATGCCCAAATTGATAAATTGTCAATCGTGCAAATGTGTAATGTTTATCATGAATCATACCTTGGAATGAATGTTTTCAGACGAGATGAAGGACCTATTTGTGTGAGATGTAGGAAAGAGCATGGTATCCATCATTTCTCTCGAGATAACAACATGAATTCTGGCAAACAACCTCCTATTTTATCAATTTTGACACAGGTTGAAGAAATGCTAATAGCACGAGTGAATCCAATACTACAGGTCACACATGCACGTGGAGGTCAATATCAATACAGTGGCCATACAATTAGCTTCCCGCAAGATATCATTTCAATTGTTAAGAGAATTCCTCGTCGAATAGAAGACCTAGACATATTAATTGTTAGAAGAGAAGGGCCTCCATCCAAGCACTATGATTGCATTGTTAGTAGGTCACGAGTAATGGATGCATTGCATTACAAAATATGGATGGACAAATATTACCGAGATGTTGAAGTTGATCCAGAATCAGTCGTATGTCTCCCAGACCATCCAACAGATATTTCCTCTAAATTGCATTATATCAACTCTGATATAGATGAATCAGAAGATATTGATGTAGACATTGATAGATTTGGAACTCATCCACTCGAAACTCATCCTTCATCCTTTACAGCTAGATTGCCAAATGCGCAAAGAGAGATAGAAGAGATACAGAACTTTGTTAACAAAAAATCTTCTTTGTCAGATTTGGATATGGAATGGACAGAGATTGGGTTGTCTACAATAAATGAATACAACATAGAAGGTTTGTTTGACATGAAATTTCCAGCATTGTTTCCCACTAGCAATGCTGATTGGTTGCAACCACGTTTCAAGGATGTCCGCTTACATGAGTATGGGTTGCACCTACTTAAATATTGTGATCAAAGGTTTGGAAAACATCCAAGGTTTTGGTATTTTGTATTGAACATGATAATGAGAAATCGAAGCCAAGGAACAGCTGCTGTATTCATGAAAAAAAACATTGAAGATGGCATACCTACCACAATTGAAGATTTACGTAAGGAGCTCATTGAAGTCCCTGACACCAAATTAGCCGAACGATTGATGCATTTTGGTTCATGTCTTCGAGGAACAAAGGCATACTGGAACATATGCCACAGTGAGCTTACTGACATGATATAAAAAATCAGTTTCCCAACTTTGTTTTTCACTTTGAGTGCAGCTGATACCAAGTGGCCAGACCTACATAAAGTTATGCCCAATTCTGCACCTGTATTTGCACAAAACAGAAATAGACGGAGAACCGATAATGTTATAAACTATCCACATATTGTTGCAAAGTATATGCATGAACGTTTTAGTATATTCCGTGATGAAATCATTGTGAAATGCCTTCATGCTAAAGACTACTGGTACAGGTACGTCGTTTCCTTATTCTGTTTTTTAATCTAACATGTTAGATTATTACTTGAAATTTTGTTGCAAGCTAATATTATTGAAACATGATGAGTTTCATAGGTATGAATGGAAACATAGGGGATCAGCACATATCCATGGCTTTCTGTGGTTAGAAGGTGCACTAGACATGGAACAACTAGATTGGAAAGACACGATAAGAGTTGATGCAACAAGACGATACTTTGACAATTATGTAACAACATGGAATCCTTGTGATGCTCACCACAGGAATATATTTATTCATTGACCTCTAGAGGAAGATCCTTTCTTATTGGATACCAGTGAAATATTCAATACAAATCCCCTTGATGATTATGAGCAACTAGCGAATCGAGTGCAACGTCACACAAGATGCAGTGTTCATTCATGTTTACGAAAAAAAGGTTTCTCCTACATGTGCCGATACAATGCACCATGGGAACTTCAAGACCAGTCGAAAATATTTGTCAATGACAAAGGACACGAAAAATATGAACTTGCTCGCAACGACGAGAGGTTAAATGTTCATAACATTTCTCTTCATTCAATATGGCATGCCAAAAGCTATCAAGACATGTTGACAAGAATTTCCAATGTCGTTGACTCTGACATTCCCTCTATATGTGCATATAAAAAGTTTCTTGCTGAAAAAATTGTGGAAAGAGATATAGGAGCACAGGAAACTTGTCATATGTTGTTAAAGCTTCCTCTTGTTATTTCTAGTTGTAGCTTTGTTTCGGTTAATGTTGGTAGAAAAATATTCAAAAGAGTTTCTTCCAACTCAGATAACAACAAATTCCCAACAGGGTCTAGGTTTCTAGAGCACTACCAAAACATACCTCCATTTCTGGAGCACTTATCTTTGATTGAAACTGCACGATCATGGTCTTTTAGTGGTCGACGTCAGAGAGAACCATGGAAGCCAAGAGATAGACCTGCAATAGTTCGTGTATGGCCATGGTTCTGTGAGGTTCCTAACAGCAATTCAAATTCCTTTGAGTCATTTTGCCTCAGTGAATTACTTCTCTATAAACCGTTCAGAAACATTCAGATTGATATTGGAGTCAGCACAGAAATTATTATTCAGAATTGGAGGATGCTTAGATATCGAGCTTGGCATGTCAATAGGATACCTTTGGGACCAGATACCAATGAATAAGATGACGATACACATCAAGATGAAGTGGTTCATGAAAATGACATGGATGAGTGGGAGATGTTGTCATGTATTATTCCTCCCAATCCTGTTCAAGTTTCAGACATTGATACTCTTGGTTGCAGAGACTTTGACTTGATCCATGCATGGAATAGTACTACAGGTTCAAATAGCAACTTAGAGGACCCAACATATTTCATAAAAAATGCACGCTCAAGAGGATCCATACCAGATCTCTCACATTCTAGGTCAGCTTCTCCATCCTCATTTTGTGATAAGCAACATCTTTGTTTTGAAACTGTTATTGAACATTTCCATGAAGGACCTAATGCAAACCTGCTAAAGATGATAATTCAAGGAACTGCAGGGATAGGAAAGTCTTACCTTATACATTGTATTCGACATGAATTTTCAATGCATTCCATAAATGGAAAAATCCCTCTGCTATTGCTAGCACCTACAGGAGTAGCTGCCTTCAACATATGAGCCAAAACAATTCACTCGACCCTTAGAATCCCTATTAAAGACTTCAAATCTTTACAGGTTCAGTCACTTTCTGTATTGCAAGAAGAAATGCGATATGTTACACATATTTTAATTGATGAAATGAGTTTCATTGGGCCAAGGTTGTTCATACAAATTGATTCACGTCTTTGGGAGGCATTTCCTGAAAAAAGGTCTGTTCCTTTTGGTGGGAGATCATTGATTCTTGTTGGAGATCTTGGGCAGTTGCCTCCTGTCAGAGATAAACCATTGTACGCAGGAAACATGGCTGGAAGGGTCTTAGGGAAATATTTCAGAAAGGTTGTTACATTGGACATGGTATTTCGTCAACAAGGCACAGATCCAAATCAAGTCAAATTTAAGAGGTTTCTAACCAACATCAGAAATGCAAACCCAATAGTGGATGATTGGAATCTTTTAATGTCACGAACAGATGCAAATATGGATGGTACTGAAAGTAATACTTTCAATTCAGAAATCCATTTATTTCCTATGAACACCTTGGTAAATGTACATAATCAATGTATGCTAAAGTCACTTGGAATTCCTATAGAATGATGCGTTGCTGAACATACAAAGAATAGAGATTTTACTGACGCTGATGATGACCAGCTTCAACAAGGGGTGATTTTATGTCCTGGTCATCGAGTGATGTTGACCTGTAACTTGTGGGTGGAAGTAGGGTTGGTAAATGGAGCACTTGGGACAGTTCAAAACATTTTTTTCTCTGATGGATCCAAACCACCACAACTGCCAATGTATGCTACAGTCTATTTTGATGATTACATTGGTTTACCATGGGACATTAGATATCCCAAAATTGTTTCAATAGAACCTGTTGTTAGAGGAAATCGCAAGCAAATCCCATTGCGTATGACTTGGGCTCTTACGATACACAAATCGCAAGGTTTGACTTTACAAAGGGCAACCATCAATATCGGTATCGCAGAGAGGCAAGGTTTAACTTTCACAGCAATTTCAAGGGTAAAATATATTGATCATTTATGAATATCTCAGCCGTTTACATTCGAAAGGTATTCAAAGATGGCCAAAAGTGCATATGCTACAATCAAGAAGAAAGAAGAACAACGGTTGGAATCCATTTCAGCTTAAAGATCACAACTATTAGTTTATTAGGTAACTTGATTGTTTATTGTATAGATATTTATATTGACATGTTTCATTGTTATTATTTTAATTGGAAGCAAAAAATATAGATTGCAAGAGAGCAAACCAAATTACAAACAGAGTAGGTTTAATCTCTATTTATTCATTTTCTTTTCATATAGTTGTCGAGAAATTTTTTTTCCCTATATGTCAACATACACTTTTTCAGTATGTTCAATTACAATTATTTTTTGTTCTTCATATTCTTTCTGTATGTGTTGAAAGAGTAACGATATAGTTAGTTATCTATTTTTTTTCATAATATCCTCACAGGTAATTATAATTTTTTTTAATTGAGTTTTATCGATTGAAATGATAGATTACGAGATGACATGCCAATGATTTTAACATATATAACCATGACCATGCATGTTACCATTTTATGCAACTTACATTTTGTTATATTGTGTAATTTAATTATTATTGATATCTTACGATTTTAGTGCTTATGCCACATTTCCTCCAATGTTGTTTATTGTATTATTTGGTTATCATGATGTTCGAATTCATAAAACCGTATATGTTTTTATTTTCCAGATCTTTTCGTCAAATCCAACAAAAAAATGGATGTAAAAAAAATCAAACATCGTCCAACGGTATGCATCAGACACCTCATAGACGAACCAAGGTTGAGACGTCGATTTCAGATACATGTTGTACATCATGGAAGAGGAAACCTTTCCAAACCAAAAATTCGAAAGGAGATAGGGAAGAAATTTGGCATTACTGATACACAACAAATATTTATTTACAGTTTTCGTACATATGGACAAAGATCGTCAGGTTTTGGGTTGGTATATGACAAGCTTGGGGATGCAATAAAATATGATCCTAACCACAGATTGGTGAAGAACGAAATTCATGATCTTGGTAAGAAAACCAAAAAAAATACTGAAAAAAAAAACAAAGAAAATCTGTGGTGTCATGCCAAGAAAATAAGAATATTGTTCAGTGACTCTCATCATCATCTACATATGAAAAATTAGTGAGAGTGTTCAGCGACTCTCATCATCATCATTGTGTTTATTCACTCTATCGTTACATGCAGTTATGTATATGTGTTGAAGATATTTTATAAGTTTTAATACTATTTTGAATTTTGATTTGTTCCTAAATAATCTGTTGTCAACCTATATCTTATTTATATTTAGTTTAAATAGCTTTGTGTGTTCATTCAAAGAAATTATTTTAATGGTTTGTTATGTTTCTGTTGCAATATGGTAATGTTGGTTGCTGAATATTTGTTACATGATTCCATTAATTAAATTGTTTTGTAGTAGTTGGGTTTTCTTTTATTTTGAATTTCTTTTTGCATTCTGAAATCGATGAAGGGTTATCTTGGATTCTGATGTTCATTGGTACCTATGGTGTCTTCTGACATTGGTTCATGGTTATGTTCTACTATGTCTGTGTTATGCAAAGAAATTATTTTTATAATTTATTATGTTTCGGTTGGTAATAACTATGTATTTTTAATGTTATTTATAAGTATTTTAAATAGCTTTGTGTGTTCGTTCAAAGAATTTGTTTTATGATTTGTTATGTTTGTGTTGCAATATGGTAATGTTGGTTGCTGGATTTTTGTTACATGATGCCATTAATTAAATTGTTTTGTAGTAGTTGGGTTTATTTTTATTTTGAATTTCTTTTTGCGTTTTGAAATCGATGAAGGGTTATCTTGGATTCTGATGTTCATCGGTGCTTATGGTGTCTTGTGACATTGGTTCATGGTTATGTTCTACTATGACTGTGTTATGCAAAGAAATTATTTTTATAATTTATTATGTTTATATTGGTAATAACTATGTATTTTTAATTTTTTTGTTTAGTTAATTGCAAATGGATCCGAGCATTTGGAGTTTACTCCCACTCGAGTTTCTAGAGATGATTCTCCTACGGGTGCCATTTTCAACATTGGTTCATTTGCGATCAATCTCTAAACATTGTGAAGAGCTATTGTCCAGGCCATCTTTTGTTAGCGCTTGAAAAAATAACAATATAATAGAAACTGGCCTTTTAATTGAACTATTGGGACAACATCAAAACCATTTTGCATATAATTTTATCAATCATACAGGACATACATCCTTGTTGCATGTCCCTTATCCAGGATATACGATATACAATTGAATGTACAGTTGGTTCAATCATTTTTCTCTCAAAATATTGTCCTGTATGAGGGCATAAGGATTATTACATTGCAAATCCATTCATAAAGCGTTTCTCAAATATAGGAATTATTGATATAGGAGACTATGGTTTCTTTTCTCTGATAGGAAACAATGGTCAACAAAAACATGGATGGATACTTGTGTGTCATAAGCGTACTGAACACAGTCTTAAATTTTTTATCTGCAGCAATGTCGAAAGAGTTTGGAGAGAAACAATTGGTGCTGATGGTGAACCTACTACTCCTAAAGATGTTGTTTTTTATAAAGGAAAAAATTATTGGTTGCATGTGAAAATAAATTATGAAGAAGGTGCGTCATATGTGTATAGAATGTACTTGCTGAACATTGAAATGAATATATGGGGTATGCGTTCAGTTTACACAGGATGTAGGAAACGATCTATGTGTCTGAACTTACACTGCAACCCATTGATATGTCTTGTGAATGATGGCTTTACAAGTATATGGTGCATAGATGAAATCCAAGATTTCAAACGTGGTCAACATTGCGTTCAACAAACAGATAGTCATTTCGAGGACGGTAGAGGGTTAAGATGGACCCCTTTACAAGGTATGACAAGAAATATAAATATACGTTGTTCAAACTATCTACCATTCCAAGCAGTTGGAAATTCTATATTGATGTGCAAGAATGCTGAAATTCCATTCATATACTATGATTTGGAAACTTGCAGTGTTACTCATTTAGCAGTTGATGAAACATCATCGCTTCCAAATCACCGTCTACCGTTGCCAGCAAAAAATCAATGCAGTAACATTATCATGTATAAGAATTTCTTTCCTCTAACTCCAAGCATGGTTTTATTCAATGATTTTCTCCCATTCCCTCTGACATTGTTTCAGTCCCTGTAGGATTTTGGCATGTAATTCAATAGGTTTATGAGTCTTTGTAAACAAAACTATGTTTTAGTTTTTGCACTATGTGCAAATTTTGGTATGTTTTTGTTTTAAATAAAACATGGCTTCATTCCATGAAGCTTTTTATAAAGGATATGGAAATTTCAAGTAGCTATGTTTGAGTTTTTGCTTCAAATCAATATTTTTATTTCTTTTGATCTAAAATAAACAGATTTATTGGCTATATCGAGAATTTAATGGAAACTATATTTTACATCTTTTAAATAGTACAACTAATATTACATATCTTTCCCTCATACACTAAAAGTATTTTATCAATTGTGTTGATAGTTACACTAATATATGATCTCATGTCCCTCTATATTAATAAAAATAATGCGGTTAAAATGTAAACATTCCAATTAAACCAATAATCTCCAATACAGTCACACAAAGATTGCATTATCAACAAAGGAATAAACAAAGCATTCGATCTGAACTCGGTATGGGAACAAACATTCCACATTAAAGAACACTTTTTTGCACTTGAAATAACAAAGAAATTCCATAACTAACGATATTGTAATTTATGATGACTTTCTGTACTAAGTTGACGTAACGTAAAAGGTTTTTCAACAATTGCATATTTCAGTTGCTCAAATTACAATTTAAATAATCAATACAATATTTCACTTTCTCAAGTAAGAATTTAAATAATATATGTAATTGTCGCAATTAAAATCCTAGATTTCGTGGTTTAGCAATCCATTCACTCATTTACATCATATTCATGGATGCAATGCTTACTATTTTATTGAAATTGTTACTTTTTGTATTCGTTGAAGAATTTTATTTTTTTCATAAATATCACGAATCATAAAATATATGGAACTGAAATTGCTTAGAAAATTATTTAGTTTCACATTAAATACACATCAATTAAACAACTGTTGCAGTATTCGAGTCTATGAAAACATTTCAGTACAAACATTGTAGATTATATAACAATTTTTCCCACTTGAACTAACAATGATATTCCATATTTGCTCCACAATTGACATTCACGCCTTGTTCAAATGAAAACAACATAACTAGTCATCATGTAATTTATGATGCATTTCTATACACCACAGATCACAAGACACCATAAGCACCAATGAACATCATAATCCAAGATAAACCTTCATCAATTTTAGAATGCAAAAATAAATTCAAAATAAAACTAAACCCAACTACTACAAAACAATTTAATTAATGGCATCATGTAACGGAAATCCAACAACCAACATGGCCATAGAGCAATGTCACAACTCAACTTAATGCTCAGTGACTATGATAATCCACCATAGCACTTCATAAATTAAACATATATTTGACTTATTAAATTACTTTTAATGTTGTAATGCAATCAACCACATTAATTAACATAACCATAATACAATATATTCATACAAAAATGATGCAATCGAACACAACCCTTTGTTTATGTCAAAACATAATTAACAACTGAAAATATCACTACACCTAATCATTGTGCAACATTACAATGACTTACATATTGTCACATTATCACATTACTCAACATAGCCATAATGCAACATGGCAATTACAAAACTTTTGCACTAGTAGAATCTAATAAAACCTTTCCACAACATAGAAAATTTTGATTTTAAATGCTAATGTTGGAGTGTGACATTTCCAATGCCAATTATCATAACCCTTTGTCAACCTCCTACATACTATTTGAATGCTTGTATTCCCCAATGTATTTGTCAAATTATGAAATGAAACAAAGGCTATGTGACATTCACACAGTTTGCAATGATTTGATGTCACATCTTCGTGACATTTTTTATGTCGCATTGTGACATTGATCATATACATTCTAATAATAATGAACATATGTTCATCATTAATACATACTATTATTATGAAATTATTATTTAATTACGAGTACTTAACTATCATTAATATTATTTTACAAACATCTAAAATAATATATTATAAACATCATGTTATTATTTTATTGTTACTTTAATACAATTTTTTTCATTATTAAATACTATATTTTATTCCTTTCGCATCAATACTTTAACTAATAACCATATTTTAATAATAATAATACATTAGTACTGTTAAATATTAATATTTTTTTTCTATGGTTGTTATACTAATTTATTACTTTATTCGAGTTATTTTAATTAAATACTATATTGTATTTAATATTCTTATGTAATAAAACATTAACTAATTATAATTATTAAAATTTTACTATTATCTAAAATTTTACAATATATTAAAATGTATGTTAAAAACAAAATTATTAATACATGGATTGTTTCCAAATATTAATTACACTTACCTAACCAATATTATTACTATTTTGTTATTATCTAAAATATTATGATATATTTTTATAAATAACAAAAACATTTTTACTGAATTAATTGTTTCCCAATAGAAAAAAATATCTCCAAACTATACTATATTTATATTCAAGATTCATAAATTAATATGGATTATTAATTTGTTGTAATATTGTCATACATTATTTATTATTTTAAATAATACAATATATAATTGTATAAAAAGAGACATTTATTTAAATCCAAATGGATATTAAAACTATTAAGTGTAAAGGTATTAAATTTCAAGTCTAATAAATTATTTATAATAATTAATTATATATTTTATTTATATTATAATAATTAAATAAAAAATATTACTCTCATTAATACTTTTTATAATAATTATTTATATTTATTATTATATATTTGAATAATTAAATAAACATTATTATTGTCATTAATATTTTGTAGATATGTCCATGGGCTCACCCATTACTAGCAACAACCACATTAAATTAATTAATGTGTCTGAATACGTTGATAGGGGTAAATTTAGGCACATACTTTTTATATTAATGTTTCTCTCTATAATATGTGCTTAAATTTACGCCTATCGGCGTATTCAGACACATTAATTAATTTAATGTGGTTGTTGCTAGTACTTCCGCAAAAATGATTGAAAGCTAAACTTCTTTCCATCTTTATATGTTACGATTTGCTAATTATGATCCTTGTATCAATTAAATTTGAGACTTTTCATCAATTCAATTTGGTGTTTTGATTTGAAAGCGTTTGAACAAATTTCACTAGAACAAAAAAAAATCGATATATCTCTGGTGGGGGAGGTAGTTCTTCTCTTCAGATTCTATCAATGGAGGATAAAAAGTGTCTTGCTAATGCATTCACTCTCTGGTTAAAGCCATGCTCAAAATCTAAATGACAAAAATCCTGATAGCCTTCTCCTCTATCAAACAGATAGGTATAACGAGAATATTCCAAAAGGTTAACAAGAGTAGCTAATGCCGGTATTAAATGAGTATCCCCATGGGTAGGGATAGCTGTTCGGGAGATAGCATCGTAGAAATCCTCCAAATTTGCATACCCACTGTGTTTAATGACTTTCACAATCTCTAGACGCCCAATGGTAACCCAACTCAGGTTCGAAAGAATCTCAAAACAACTCCTAATCACAAGAAATTCTTGGTGCTTGCAAAACCATCCATCGAAATTGTTCTGTTTTTCCTATTCTGGGAGCATCGCATACTTCAATACCTCAAAGACTTGACTCACAAGCCCTGCACGGGTCATTAGTTCTAATGAACATTCAATGAAGCTATCAAGATCTTTATGGAGTATGGAGGATATTGTTTTTAATAAATCCAGGTACTGTGTCATAGACTTCTTTTCCGCACTGCAATGGCCACACTAATTAATCCACTGCCTGTGAGAGTCTGGGATTTCTCAATCCATTCTCTGTGGCCCAAAGTCTCATGACCACGGTGAACAATTTATCAAAATTGTCTTCAGTGATCCTAGAAAAGAGCTTGTTCATGGGGTACATTATGTAAGAAGATAAAAATTTTATCCCATCACCATGGTTGATAATTATCTCCCAACTGTCCTAATCAAGTTCCATGAACGAGTTGATTAAATTTCCCAAACCCAAATGAAACTCAATATCCTTAATATCATCAACGCATACTCTATCAATGACTACAAGCACTCGGAGAAGGTAATTAATAAAGAGATTAGGGTTTTTGTTGTCGATGTTGTTGGCATGAGCGAGGATGCCCACAGAGAATTCCACCCATTTGGATACATGATGAGAAGACACGGGGCATTTTTCTATGAGCCTCACCACCAATGAGAAGCCCAATGCCGAATTTAGGATCCAGGTTTTACCTTTAATGGCTGATTTCAATTGACCTAGATTCTTCAGAAACTTGGAGTCTTCCAATATGTCATCTAAGAAAGAGGTAACTGTGCTCTCAAGGTCCAGGGGTGTTGAGATATAGGCAAAGGGAGCTGGCCTCTGAGGTTCGATATCATGATCATCTGGCATCAGTGGCTCGTATTCAACCTCAAAGGATAGGATGCGACATTGCTCTTCATCCTCCTCGTCCTCACGGGGTGGGACGCTGTTGGTGTTCATCCTGTGAGATAGATGAGAGACTTATGATCTCATGTTTTTAGCGTTGAATGATCGATCACAAGTTATTTAATGAATTTCTTGGGCACAAGGTATTTTTTCTTATATACATTGATCATATCAGGATTCAAGCTCAGTAGTAGCCGATTTTTTTGACTCATATAACAATTGAAGGAGAAGGACAAGGACGAGACATAAGAAATGGAGAAGTGAGTATGAGAAGTGGAAGTAGTAGCGTTCAGGAAGGTAGAAGATCCAGAACCCCAGCTTCCGGTGCGGTGCCAGAAAGATAGAGAACACAGTCTCCTAGTGTTACAGCTGCTGTTCCTCAATTCGAAGTTGGATTGGTTGATGAGAGTGAGAGAGAATTTAGAGAGTTAGTAGCACAATTGGAGGACAGTATTTATGAACTAAGTGATCTTGATGAACTTGTAGGATATGATGAACGTTGCGTTCATCATATCCTACAAGTTCATCAAGATCACTTAGTTCATAAATACTGTCCTCCAGTTGTGCTACTAACTCTCTAAATTCTCTCTCACTCTCATAAACCAATCCAACTTGGGATTGAGGAATAAAAGCGGTAACACCAGGAGATTGTGTTCTCGATATTTCTGGCGCCGCACCCGAAGCTGGGGTTTTGGATCTTCTACCTTCTTGAAGGCTACTACATCTAGTTCTGATCCTCACTTCTCCATTTCCTGTGTCTCCTCCTTGTCCTTCCGCTTCCATTGTTATATGGTTGAACAAATCGGTTACTACTGACCTTGAATCTTGATATGATCAATGACCAATTTTTTTCCCAATTTTTTCGACTCAGTAGTAGCGTTGAATGAACGATGTATTTTTTCTTATAAACATGTAAATGTAGTTTGGAAAGCGAAGTGATTCAGCTTCCTCACTGATTCACCTACCTTTTACTAGTGAACATATGTTCAACTATTTGCATACTCGAAGCAAGAAAATGAAACACTGAAGCATGCCAAACGTATTTAGATTGGCCAATGAAATTAATAATGTGAAACTATTTCTATTCTAAGAACAATGCAATTAATGAGTAAGGTAGAGTGCACTAAGCTTATCTAGATTGCAGATTCGCTTTGGCTATCGACGTGTCTTCGGGCCCTACCTAGCTCTCTGTTACCCCTTTTGTTCCGTCTTCGGCCAGCGCCGTTAGTCTTCTCCTCGGCAATCTTTATCCTAAATAATGACATGTTAATACAACATTCTCTATTTGCAAGTGGATGAGCTAAGTAATCACATGTTAATATAATATTATTTTTAGTAGATTCATTTGTTTGTCTAATTTTTTATCCCTATAGTTCATTCTTAGATGAAAAAATTCATTAAATCTTCATTACATTAATAGTGGTTTATGGGAGAGGCCACTAATTTATTTGAAACATTTTGAAATGATTTGTAAATTTACATGTAAACTATCTATCTTATGTTATCCATTTTCAATTTAATATTTAATTTAGGATTTTTCAATTTAATATTTAATTTAGGATTTTATTGAAGCAATGTTTTTGTATTTTAGAAAAGAAAATCTAAACTAAACAATTTGGGTAAGTGAAGTAATGAGATGCTGAAAAGATGACACTTTTAGGCGATTTAATCTTAGATGAACAATAAGATGATTAAATATTCATCACATTAGGAGTGATTTTCATATAACACACAAATATTTGGGATCCTTAAGTTAAACATCCCATCAACATTTTAAATATTCTCCAAGTAACTAGATTTTATGAATTTTTCATAAATTGTATCAACAATTGATCCATAGGAATTTTGAGAGTCCCCTGATTTTGCAATTTAAAGAATTAGAAATTGCAATTTTAGCAATAAAATTTTGTAATTTCAAATTCACACTTTAAATAATAAAATTATTGAGACCACAACCTCAAATTATAGGAACGTTTACTTAGAAAAACATAATTTCATGAATCAAATGATCGAGGAAAAATTTTCATTTTTTAAGAAAAAAGCACAATTTCAACCATTTATTAATTACAATTTTGACATTAAAAAATTTCAATTTCAACAATTTATTTATTGATCTACAAATTACATTTTGAGAAGTTATGTTCCCTCCCCTTAAAAATGTTAATAGTCTAAGGCTATTGTTTCCATACTATGACTTTGTGAAGGCCATGAGATCCATCCACTATGTATGAAACATATTAATGGTACTTATTTCCAACTCTTAGGGAAAATACACCATAGTGAGAGTTTGTCTTATTATGTCTAGGATTTGCTTAGGGTGCTTAAGCTCCATGACGTTTAATCAGGGATTAAGGCCCTTGCTTTTAAGCTACTAGGAAATAGGTGGCTTAGGCTAGATCTTAAGGGCAAATAGGCTATATTGTTTCCCTATTGCAACTATGGTCAAGGCCTCAAGATTTGTTCATGATGGGCGAAACATCTTAATGGCACATATGTCCAACTTCTATGATAAGGACCCCCTAGTGAGGGCCTGTGTCAGTGTGTTCAAGGTTTGTTCATGGTAGATTTAATTAGGTACTATCAGTATGTTTCACATACTATGGATAGGTATTGAGGCTTTCATCATATTCATTGCGCCGAGAGGCGCTCTACAGCCCAGTATGGGGGAGATCTTGTCACGTGATGTAACGTTACTAACATGTCGGCAAAAAATAATAGTGAAAGTGAATATTATGGGGGAGATCTTGTCACATGATGTAACGTTACTAACATGTCGGCAAAAAATAATAGTGAAAGTGAATATTATGGGGGAGATCTTGTCACGTGATGTAATGTTACTAACATGTCGGCAAAAAATAATAGTGAAAGTGAATATTATGGGGGAGATATTGTCACGTGATGTAACGTGACTAACATGTCGGCAAAAAATAATAGTGAAAGTGAATATTATGGGAGAGATCTTGTCACGTGATGTAACGTTACTAACATGTCGGCAAAAAATAATAGTGAAAGCGAATATTATGGGAGAGATCTTGTAACCTGATGTAACATTACTAACATGTCGGCAAAAAATAATAGTGAAAGCGAATATTATGGGAGAGATCTTGTAACCTGATGTAACATTACTAACATGTCGGCAAAAAATAATAAGGATAGTAGTAGTGAATATTATGGGAGAGATCTTGTAACATGATGTAAAATTTGCAATATTGAATAACTAATGTAAAAAAAAAGTAGTAAATATTTTGTCGGCCTAATAATGTAAGGTCATAACGTTTCACTCCCTATATTAATACAAACAAAAAATATTATACAAAAAAAAAAAAATTATTCTCAAGGAGCTATTAGAGACGAAGATTCTGATCATTATTCTCAAGGAGCTATTAGAAACGAAGATTTTGATCAAGCAGCTATTCCAAACCAGGAATTTGATTGCTTTAACAAAGTGAACATTGCATAATTTTAATTCTTCATTTCAAATAACATGAATTTTTTTATAGTGAACATTGCTTTTCTTTTTTCAAAAAACTCTAAACCATGTCAGAACAAGCTGCCTGTACCTCCTCCCAGCTCCAGCTCCACTGGTGGCAGCAGCCTCCCCTCCTCTGCAACTCCAGCTCCACTAGCAACCCCTTCCCCTCTGAGTCCTCCCATGCCACCTACACATGCCTTAAGATTATGCCCAATTCTCATAATTTTCAGTTCCTTAGGAGTGAAGGTCATTCTGCTGGCCAGGTTCATACTCTTTTCTATCATCTGGATATTACACTTTTTTGTTCTTTAATTGCTATTTCTTAATAGACGCACTAGGCTCTCATGCTTTGGCCTGTCCTTCACTCTTCTATTTATTCCAAGTATGTATATAACACCATTAAAAAATGACTGTGCATTGTTGATAAACACCGCATCCTTAACACTGTCTGCATTTTGTAATCCGTAACACCGAGAGAGATCTGTAACATTGTCTGATTACATTCCAAATATTCAGAGAGATCCGTAACAATGTCTGCATTTATATATATAGTTTGGAAATCTCTAGGTTATTCCTTGTATTACATTACAAGGAATACTTGTAATACTTGTAATCTCTAGGAATAACCTAGAGATTACGGTAACCCCCTGGCTACTTGGTGAATAGTCATATTCAATGACAATGGCATAGAACGTAGCACTAGGACAGCCAGCAGGAGAAAGTAAGAAATCTCCTGGACCTGCACTTAACCAATATCGCAGAGATCCTTTCCTGCATTGTGAAGCAGTTACTGTTTGCAAGAGAATGTTCCTTAAAGATGGGCGATCAAAAGGAGGAATAAGCTTTTCCTTGGATGCAGATCTAAAAAACCGGTTCAGGTGAGGGTCGAGTTCACATAAATAAATGTATAAACAATTAGATTTTATTAGCCATGGAGGAGAGTGATGCTGAAACTGGGAATGGCAATTAATTTATTTAATTCTATTACCCTTTTGTTTTAGGATTTCCTTCACCTGCCTCTCTAGAGATTCACTGGGCTCCATTAGAGACAATAATTTCACCTAGAAAAGTGAGGTTCATTCTACAGTTTAATTTCCATGCTTATTAATTAAAATGAAAAATGAAAATCAGTAATTAAAAAAGAAATTATATATATATATATATATATATACTTGATATTTTATGCAACGAGAGATTTGTACATTAATTTATTTTTTGGAAGTTTTTTCAACAAACAAATAAATTACATATAAATCCAAGAATCCTGAATGGACCTAGCAGAATACAAGTGAGGTGGTATGCATTGTGCAATGTACTAGATTCACTTACCCGCTACATCCATTTTATATAGACACATAGAAACCATAATTCATCATTTTGTAGTCAGTTAAAGAAACAAGAAAAATCATTTGAATTGCTACCTACATTGAATTCATGCCAAGCTCCTATGATATCCCATTTTAATATTTTTCATAGAACTCAAAATACATATTCTTTCTTATCTATCCTCTGAAATATTTGGTGATTGTTCTCAGACTTGAATGGGCAGGGCATGGAGAGGACAGATTTGGTTCTAAGATTTCAGGTTCAAAAAAGTAGTCTTGGTGCATGTGTAAGGCCTCTTTCCAGGCTTTTAACCCTAATTGGAAAAATAACGGTTTGAACTATAAAGGGTGTTTCACGTGAGATAATATGCATCAAAGGAAAGACAGGGTATGGCCAAATTGGGCAGGTTATGGCCCTCATGAGGGGCTCTCCTTTTCAGGAAATAAGCATGTTATCACTTGAAACCGTCTGGGAACAAGTTAACTAGGAATTGGATAAATGTCACCACAATTTGGTTTCTCTACGCTTTGGAGCAGCGTGCACTAGCCACACGAGGGAATCCCTAAATGATCTAAGATGAGAAAATGAACTCTAGCCTGCAAACCAATCTCAGATTTGTGAAAACAGTGTGCTGGAAATTGTATTTTGCATGTTTAATAAGACATAAAGCATTTAAGTACAGATTTGCACATAAAATAACCTTTAAATCTCATTTTCCATGAAAATTTGTGATTTGAACCTTCAATTTTGCAAGAATAACCTAGATATTTACAAGTATTACTGCTGAAAATGTAAATAACCTATTAGGAATAACCTAGAGATTACAAGTATTACAAGTACTCTTTACAATGTTGATCAAACTCCAATTTTGTGTCACCGCCCACGACTGGAACCATCCTAGATCCAAATCCTAGGTTCTATCAAGCACCGAGAGGGATCAAATCTCCCGAGGTGCAAACCTCTTCTCGGGTATTGCACTAAAGGAGGTTTGCACCTCGGGAGATTTGATCCCTCTCGACGCTTGATAGAGCCTAGGATTTGGATCTAGGCTGGTGGTAGGTAAACAATAGCGAGGCCATGGCATTTCTTAAGCAAGGGAAATAACAACCTTTGTCTTTAAACATAGCTTTGATGCATAAGCACCATGAAATAACAATCAATCAATCATTTGTTGAAATTTCACTTTCTATCATAACAACCTCCTCCCTTACACATAGATTTCCATGCCTAAGCATCATGAAATAACAATCAATCAATTATTGAAATATCATTCTTCCTTTAAAAACTGTGAATTTCTCCTAAAAGGATAAATCACTTTATTATTGACAATTGGGAATTTGAAATACAATTTTATTTTACAAAATGTGAATTCTTCCTAGGATTTCTTGGAGAATTGGTAATGGGGTAAGGATCCCTTTGTTAGAGGGGACTCATTTTATATTATTTCAAATCCTTTGCTTTCCAATATTTATAGGCTAGGTCTATCCAAACTATGCCTCTCCCTTGGTGGATTGGAACATTTGTGGCGAAGCAATCAGATCTCTTGGCTTGAGATAACATGTGGGTCTTTCTTAAACCCATCACCATGAGATTTGAGGTGCAAAAAGTGGTTTGGGGACGACAATATCAAAGGGGCAGGTAAATTGAGGATTGTTGGTGGGGTTGTCATTATTAATCTTCAAATTGTTACTCGTTTGGGAAGAGAGGTATTTCTATCTGAGTTCTTTTATGGCGATTGCCAAGGGTTTTTTTTGGTAGTGGGTGTTCCTAATTTGGTATGGAACATAGTGCAAGCTCCCTAATCCATTTGTGGAAAATTGAAATCATGAATATTTTGGCTTTGTGATTTCAATACATATATATGATTGGCCCATACTTATACCTTTATATGCTAGTAATGTACTTTATGTTTTGTTGAGTAAATAGGCAATTATGTATCAATTCGTGAAAACTAAATTTTTAGGTTTCTTTTTTTAAACAAAACTTAAAATTATTAAATTTTTATTTAAAATGATAATAATAATACTATGTTATATTTAATTTAAATATTAATTTATAAATATAATTTTAATGTAAATTTAATAAGTAATAATATTTGTTAGTATTTGTTAGTACTGTTTATAAATATACTGGTTCTGTTTA
>LPNX010759152.1:36478-73943 GCA_001517045.1 Pseudotsuga menziesii | reverse complement strand
GGTTTCTGTAGTTATGTTTTTTAATTTTGCTGGTCAAAATCAAACAAAGTTTCTTTGTCCCATCAAACATTAGCTTGGGAGTTGTTGGATTGATTATTCTATTAAAAAATACAATTATAGGGTAAAAACTGACAAAAACAAGAATGCTTTGGGTGACTGAATTACCTTGTTGGATGACAATTCACGAGTGAAATCTCCTCCCCTCATCCTAAATCAGCTCCTGCAACAATCTCAAGCAGTGAAATCGCTCCAAAACGCCCCAATTGCCCTTCGATTTCACGTTCTTGATTGTGAAAATGGGATGCAGGTTTCGAGCCTGTGTATTTAAATTTTTTTTTTTTATTTACAAATTGTGTATGCGTTTTATAACTACATATAGTGAGCGTGTTTTGTAGTTATATAATGCGTATGCGATATGGCTTCCTATCCTACATGTCCCATGACATGTTAGTCTCGGGTTGAACCATACCAAGTGCTATGTTAGGCTCGGGTTGATGTATTTTTTGGTAACGTGATCTTGTTTTTGAAAACTAGGATTGCATCTAAAAGGTCCCTCAACTTCTTGCACACACCCTCACGTATTCTTTTAGGCTTCATACCCCATGTCCACAACTCTAAAGTGTTCCCATAGTTCACAGTTTTTATAACTCAGAAGTCAGAGCAGGCATAAACCTGTAGCATTTTAAGCTTTGTACCCGCTCCAAACTTTTGTTATAGTTTCATGTGTCCACTGAGCATAATATTCTCCCTTAAACGATTTCTATACACTATCTCTTCGCTGTCGCTAAAACCATTTATCAATGCTAAGCTCCCACATACACAAAACCTATCAATTAAAACAAACTCGGTGGAAATGAATAAATAAGATCGGCTGCATGCATTTCAAATTTCAAATGTTCAACATGCATTTAATCTGTGGGATCAAATGGTGGATGGATGGTCTTTAACGGGTTAGGTGACCAATAAGATTCCTTTCATTTGACCATAGCAGAATGGTTCTCCATGCCGTCAAATCTCGACACAATTAATTATCTAGCAAAGATTAGGAGCCATCCGTAGCCATTCATATAAAAAGCCACAGGGTACAGTTTTCGGGAGGCTATAGGAAATAGTTCCGGCAGCAAGAGGGAAAACGTCCTCGTAGTGGAGGCCAACGTCTATTTATGTAGATAAATATCAAGAGGCAGGCCCAAGCATCCACGTCTGTAGGTTGAGAGAATATGCAATTAGCTTAAGGATTGTCGGTGGAGTGTCCATGAAATGCATTTAGAATGAACCCTAACTGAAATTCCAGCTGGATTGTGAGAATTAACCACTCAGGTGGATTCAGGTTTGCGTAATTGGAAAGCACATAGATCCAATATCGAATCCAATGAAGATTTTTTGGCGAGACGAGAAAAAGTACATAGGCATATCCTTATCTCGATTGTTGATTCCATCCATCCAAAGGGTGTTGTTGAATCTGCTCCTTTCCAGTTGGATGGAGGGAATCAACAATAAAGATAAGATCATGCCATTTTCACAGACTAAAGAATTGACATAAAATTGGATCCTTCCTTTTTGGGAACTGTGACAATGTCCCCAGTGTCACAGAATGCTGCAAGAGACCTGCAACACCCCGACTGAAACTAACGACGAATTTTGTTCAATCAAGATGTACACATTTCTCCAACTCAATAAATATTTGGACATGGTTAAAACGAATTGATAGAACCATATTCAACCGACGTGGTCACTATGTCTAGCAACTAGAAGAATGCCCTTGAAGCTCACAGATAGAGAAATATTACTGCAAAATGGCCGATGTGTCTATTACTACAAAATGGAGATGAGTCTATTTCATACAAAGAAACTATCTGAGTCAAAATGGTAAGACTCCAAACTCTTTGAATCTAGTTTGAAAATATGAAAATGAAAAAGACTGAAAACAAACCATAGATCACCTTTTGACCCGAGTTTCGGGTATTGTGACTCAATTTCAAATTTATGGGGAAGTTATGAAGAAAATTGTTGTTGTCCAAAATAATCTAAAGATTTGTCTCAGTACACCCTATAAGAGTTAATGGGTTTCCTTGTGTCCCATGAAGGTCGACTCAACCTGAAAGAAGAGTCACTCACAAATGCTTTCATCACTAAAGCTTCTCTCAACATATGTCGAGGCAGAGGAGCTAGAGGATGAGGTAAAAGAGGCAGAGGTTCTCATCATACAGAGCACATAACCACTCAAGAACAGAAAAATCATACAAATCACTCAGATCACTCTCAAAGTTAGAGGGGAAGAGGCAAAAGGTGGACCAATAAGTCCAACATTTAGTGCAACTATTGAAAGAAGTATGGAGTGGATTCCCCAATCGACACATGTAATTAGTCGATTAACTCATTCTTATAAATTTTTGTATATGATTTCCAATTTACCTCATTCTCATGATTTATGATTTACCTCATTTTGATCAATATTCATATCCAAAACCCTCGGGTCATGTCACTATATAATATTATTTATTATAAACCGTTAGGGTTTGTCACTATAGAATCTTCCTCGGTCGATTATTCCTTGACTACACTTTCTGTAGAAGATAGCAAAGTTGCATGTGTTTCTGCTAAAGTGACCTACATCAGATCTTTTCTTCTGAATATGATATTGATGTTGTTGATTCTTGGAGACATGATTTTTAGTTGGATTCACAACCTTTTTCTGGCCTCTCCTTGTTATTCAAGATGTAACTACATTTGCATGTACCCTGCTCATGCTTTTGATCCTTATGTCGACTTCCACACTTTTCGCTAGTTGTATATTCCCTCATCACTATTCTTGTCTTCGCTCAACTTTGTGCCTTTTTTCCTTTGCAACTTGACATATTTTTCCTTGAGGATACGTTCCGCGAGTGTCTTTATTTTACTCATGTTCCTTGCACTATTCTTAGGTTTGTTCCTCACACTTGGAACTAGTTTCACTTGCTTCTGACACTCGTCTTCTCACATTTAGAGCGTTCTTTCTGCTCTCCTTCGAGCTCATTAAAAATAGTAAGGAGTTGGAGAGTTGACTTTTTCGGACTCGTTAAAACTCTACGTGAAAGATATGGAGTTATCTTCAAGCCCTGGTTCGATTCCTTAAATGTGACTAGATCACCGAGTTTTCTTGTCCCTTCAAACTCGTTAAAGGATGTGAAGGAACATACACATAAGTATAAGTTTACCCCCTTTTCCGGCCATGTGAATTACTTAGGAAAAAGGAATACTCTATCTTTTTCAGAATCTAGAAGAGTATCTTCAAGTATAGATTTATCTCTTTTTTGGGCGTGGAGGACTAAACTTATGGAAAAGGAATATTTTCGAGCTTACTTTTCTCTTTTTCGTTCTCTGGACCCAAACATGAAAAATATTATGAGCATTCTTTATGTCATTTGTCATGCTCACTTAAACCTCAGTACAAACGCATCGAGTTTATTGTTGTCTGTACCATTCTCATAAATAAACAGAATTTTCCGAGCGATCTTGATTTCCTTCACATTCGTTAAGACTAGAGCGTCCTGCTCGCTTATGAAGGAGCATCGATCTTGTGATAGTTTACGTGTTTTTTGGGACATTGTCGACCAACTACAAAAAAGGCATACCTTAGTTCAACTAGGATAAGAGAGTCCTCCTTTGGATTGTTTTACACTTTTTTGGACTCAGGAGACTAAATTTACGAAAAATCACCCACGTGGAGTGCTCTTCGGAGTTTTCAGACTCTCAAAACTATGAAAACATCGTCGAGCATCCACTAATTCACGCACATAAAATCCAGGAATCAGTTCTTTATCAAACATTCTTCTGTCTCTTCTTCGGTCTTTCCAACAATGAAGAAGGTCCTAAGTTTGCTTTCTTAGACTCGTTAAACCTTTACAAGAAAGAACGGAAAGGAAAGTTCATTCACATGTTTTTTACACCATGGAAACATGTCTTGTATCCTTCAACAAAGCACCAATTTTGAGTCTATCAGCAGTTGGGTCCTAGTTTTTGAACTTACCCTGATTTGGATTTTTTACTCCTCTAGTTGGCTCATTTTCCAATTATATGGGGAATCTGCCAATGTCTCCTACATTGCAAATTTTCATCGGTGGTCTTTTCATGTCAAAAGATGCCTAAGTCACTTTTGTGTCATGCTCACTGTTCAAGGATAAATCTTTGTAGACCATTCTATAGTTGCCTTGACCTTTTGTGTCGCCCATTATTTGGTATTTGTTCATTACATCTAGTCTTCGACAGTCCTTGCTCAAAAAACTTGTTACAGTTTTAGATCCAATCAGTCTTTGACCTACCTTGTGTTGGATGATGAAGGATGCCTTGATGCTTTCCTTCCAATGGATCTCTTCCAATCGACCTCAACACATCTTCCTCTAAGAATGATATTTAGAGTTCATGAAATTACCTCGGGGATTGTAGTCATCAGTGTCAATTCTCCTCGCTATTTGGTAGCGGGAATACCTTAATGTCTCCTACTTGATGGATTCTTTAGGTGATCGACTACAAGGCCTTGTAGTCACACTTTTTAGAATGTACTTGGTACCTTGGGGACCATTTTTATTAATGGTGGTTTACCTCACATTTGTTAACAATCCTTATCAATGACCACTGATCAAACGGTTTCCTCCATTTTCAACTTCATCTCCTTTATTCGCATGGTTAGGATTCGTACCTTTGGGAGGTTTGGTTTGAAGAGCTTGGGTTGACAGTAGCATCGTCATCTTTTTCTTTTTCCTGAGTTGCGGAAGACCTTGTCACACTTCATATGACATTTGATGAGACATAGATCCACCTTGTATTCATGTGGCTATGATTGATTATTGAGCATGGATCCACCTTGTTCAATTGTGGCCATGAATCCTTTATATTTTATATGGCGCCTTTTGCATATTGTGCGACCATGATAGTTACATAAGTTATACACATGTTGGATCTGCCTATATATTTAGGGAGATGACTTGTATATGGGCCTGTATGTCCGAGAGATTATTTTTTTCTAACATTTATCTCTCTTTCAGGTACCTCTCTTCGAGCCTTTCGATCTTGGATTCTCTACTCTCTCCATGACTAAGCTTTTTCCTTTTATAATTTATTTAAGCTATTGTCTTTCCCCTAAACTCATACATTAGAGGGAATCTGTTATAGCCTAAAATGACACATCTCTCCATGTGACCACTTTCCCATGATTTCATCGCATTTCGACACTTCCATGATGACATTTCATGAAAGTCACTGAAAAAACACCTATATTGGAGGAGCCATATCTATACTTCTGTAACTCTGTTTGACCTTTTCTCTAGACCAATAAAAAGGTATGTGAGTAAGGAAAAAAATTCCAAAAGACACCAAAGCCTGAAATTCTTGGAAGTACCCTAAAAATTATTGTTTCTAACATAACAACGACTTTGCTTAAGGGAACCCACGGTTATAACTTTGTATTCATGACTCTAGTTCACTAGACCATCTATTTTCATATGTAATTGAAAAAAAAAATATAAAATATGATTAATTCTCGAATTAGGGCCAGTTTGGATGGTTTTGGAACTGATAGGGAAGTTGTATATAAGAGCGGGAGAGAGGTCTATGGAGGGGACTATACCTTTGCATTGTTATGGTGGTGGAATTAGGCCTCTCGGCCCCCTACCTTTTCCCTAGATGCTATCTCCTTGTATTGCAGATTTTGGAGGTTGAGATCCTTAGAAAAGGGAAACAAAAGAATGAGGTCAAGGTTTCGAGAGGTGCCTAACAAGAGGAGAAGGTGAAATCTGTACTTCTTCCACTTGATTAATAAAGATGTGATGTCCTTCTTCTTCCCAAATCATTGTTCAATGTATGATTGAAACTCTGTTACGATTATATGATGATGTCTATCAGTTTAGGGTTTCATGTTTTACTGAACATAATCTCCTTTCATATAGTCTATTTGGTTTAAGGAAGGTGTAACTTATTTTGCAGGTCTCTTGGAGAAGAGGAGCAAGAGAAGGGCTAAAGAAAGCTTGTACCAACCTTCAGTGAATCAAGTATGGACCTTACTTATCTATGAATCTTGCTTATATTTACTCGTAGAACATTATACATCTATATTTCAAACCTAATATGTTGATGGCCTCTTAACCCTAGCCATAGGAACACTTTCCTATATAACACTCATTCTGATGATTTATGATTTACCTCATTATGATCAATGTTCATATCCAAACTTCATTCATTTGAAAAATTCCTTCTCTTTAATTTTGGAATTGGTCCCTTTTTTCTTGGCATGATTAGCTTGAGCATGGGGACAAAAATATTATGAATGTATCAAAGATAACAAATACCACACTTAAATATTGTGTTCCCATAATCCAATACCTATGTACATATCTAAATTTTTCCATTTGAGAATCATTTTTTTGTCTCAAGGGCCCTTAGCCCTTATTGAGCTCTATCTCAACACATGCACACATATATGTGTGAAATTGCTACATCTATTTTAAGATATGATCTTATGTGAGTGCCAAAATTATTCCCAAGATCGTAAAAAAATAATACATATTAAAAATGTAATGGAAAATTGGGAATACAAACCAAAAGTAACGTTTTAGTAATGGACACAATGTTAGGAACAGAGTCTAGGAATGAAGGGGCTATAAAAGTCCCTCACTTAGGGAACCTCTTCAAACACATGATGTTGATAATCGACATGGTCATAAAAAGTAAACAATAAAAAACCACTTGGAACACAAAGTGATCAACTAATTATTTGTCCAAGTCAAGTGGATCCATTGGAACAATTTTAATGTAGTAGGTCAAATAACCACTTCTCTAGCATATAGTGAATGCAAATGACTTAAACTCCAATGTCATGATTTCCACCATCTATTCCTCATCAACATGTATATTACATTTAGTGTATTGAAAGAAACCATCATTAACTTGTACTCATATTCATATCTTTATTTTATTAATGAAATTGATCAAGTTTATTTTATGTAATCAATTTAATGTATTGAAAGAAACAATCATTAACTTGTACTCATATTCATATCTTTATTTTATTAATGAAATTGATCAATTTTATGAAAATCTCTAATCATTATATTAATTATTAATTACACATGTAAAAAAAACTTTGAAAATTTTTAAGTGCCTTGTCACACATGTGACCTAACTTCCATCATGCAATGCTGGTTAACATCGCTATATATATATATCAACTTTGATTAAATGTTATTTGGTTTGATTTAGAGCTTAATTACTTGGTTTGGTATTGTGACAAAAATTTTGAAACTAGGATTTAATGTGGATATATGTGCAGCAATCTAAGAGAGATTTTCATCCCAAACATTCATAATTTCAAATAACAAATCTTTTCAATTCATAAAATTTTTAGAGTTGGTCAACACTTCATTCCTCATTTTAATATACACCATTCTTTTATATATATCTAATTTTTTCAATTTATGTATTTTATACAATAATTCTATTTATTAAAATCTAAGATGCATATTAAACTCTTAAACTAAGATTGAACATTTCACAATTAAGGAGTTTACAATCACAAAACTGATGATGGTGAAGTAGAAAAAACAACTTTATAATACTTAAAAAAATACTTTATAATACTTTCAATTTAAAAAATATAATACTTCCGCAAAAATGATTGAGAGCTAAACTTCTTTCCATCCTTATATGTTAGGATTTGCTAATTGTAATGCTTGTTTCAGCCTTCATCAATTAAATTTGAGACTTTTCATCAATACAATTTGGTGTTTTGATTTGAAAGCGTTTGAACAAATTTCAGAGTAAGCGTTTGACCAAATTTCACTAGAACAAAAAAAAATCGATATATCTGTGGCGGGGGAGGTAGTTCTTCTCTTCGGATTCTATCAACGGAGGCTAAAAAGTGTCTTGCTAATGCAGTCACTCTCTGGTTAAAGCCGCGCTCAAAATCTAAACGGCAGAAATCTTGATAGCCTTCTGCTCTCTCAAACAGATAGGTATAACTAGAATATTCCAAAAGGTTGACAAGAGTAGCTAATGCCGGTATGAAATGAGTATCCCCATGGGCAGGGATAGCTGTTCGGGAGATAGCGTCGTAGAAATCCTCCAAAGCCGCATACCCACTGCGTTTAATGACTTTCACAATCTCTAGACGCCCAATGGTAACAGAACTCAGGTTCGAAAGAATCTCAAAACAACTCCTAATCACAAGAAATTCTTGGTGCTTGGCAACCCATCCATCGAAATTGTTCCGTTTTTCCTCCTCTGGGAGCATCGTGTACTTCAATACCTCAAAGTCTCGACTCACAAGCCTTCCACGGCTCATCAGTTCTAATGAACATTCAATGAAGCTATCAAGATCTTTATGGAGTACGGAGGATATTGTTTTTAATAAATCCAGGTACTGTGTCGTAGACTTCTTTTCCGCACTGCAATGGCCACACTAATGAAGCCACTGCCTGTGAGAGTCTGGGCTTTCTCAATCCATTCTCTGTGGCCCAGAGTCTCATGACCAGGGTGAACAATTTATAGAAATTGTCTTCGCTGATCCTGGAAAAGAGCCTGTTCATGGGGTACATTATGTAAGAAAATAAAGTTTTTATCCCATCACCATGATTCATAATTATCTCCCAACTGTCCTGATCAAGTTCCATGAACGAGTTGATTAAATTGCCCAAACCCAAATGAAACTCCATATCCTTAATATCATCAACGCATACTCTATCAATGACTGCAAGCGCTAGGCGAATGTAATTAATAAAGAGATTAGGGTTTTTGTTGTCGATGTTGTTGGCATGAGCGAGGATGCCCACAGAGAATTCCACCCATTTGGAAACATGATGAGAAGACACGGGGCATTCTGCTATGAGCCTGACCACCAATGAGAAGCCCAATGCCGAATTTAGGATCCAGGTTTTACCTTTAATGGCTGATTTCAATTGACTGACATTCCTCACAAAGTCGTAGTCCTCCAATATGTCATCTAAGAAAGAGGTAACTGCGCTCTCAAGGTCCAGGGGTGTTGAGATATAGGCGAAGGGAGCTGGCCTCTGAGGTCTGAGATCATGATCATCTGGCATCAGCGGCTCGTCTTCATCCTCAAAGGACACGATGCGACATTGCTCTTCATCCTCCTCGTCCTCACGGGGCGGGATGCTGTTGGTGTTCATCCTGTGAGAGAGATGAGGGACTTATGATCTCATGTTTGCTGTGTTGAATGACCGATCACAAGTTCTTTAATGAATTTCTTGGGCACAAGGTATTTTTTCTTATATACATGGATCATATCAGGATTCAACGTCAGTAGTAGCCGATTTTTTCGACATATATAACAATGGAAGGACAAGGACAAGGACGAGACACAAGAAATGGAGAAGTGAGTATGAGAAGTGGAAGTAGTAGCGTTCAGGAAGGTAGAAGATTCAGAACCCCAGCTTCCGGTGCGGCGCCAGAAAGATAGAGAACACAATCTCCTCGTGTTACCGCTGCTGTTCCTCAATCCAAAGTTGGCTTGGTTGATGAGAGTGAGAGAATTTAGAGAGTTAGTAGCACAACTGGAGGAGAGTATTTATGAACTAAGTGATCTTGATGAACTTGTAGGATATGATGAACGCAGAAGAGATGAAATAGAGTGATCTCTTCTGCGTCCATGGTATCCTACAAGTTCATCAAGATCACTTAGTTCATAAATACTGTCCTCCAGTTGTGCTACTAACTCTCTAAATCCTCTCTCACTCTCATCAACCAATCCAACTTGGGTTGAGGAACAGCAGCTGTAACATCAGGAGATTGTGTTCTCGATCTTTCTGGCGCCGCACCCGAAGCTGGGGTTCTGAATCTTCTACCTTCCTGAAGGCTACTACATCCAGTTCTCATCCTCGCTTCTCCATTTCCTGTGTCTCGTCCTTGTCCTTCTGCTTCCATTGTTATATGGTCGAACAAATGGCTTACTACTGACCTTGAATCCTGATATGATCAATGACCAATTTTTTCGACTGAATGATCGATGTATTTTTTCTTATAAACATGGGAATGTAGTTGGGAATGTATTTTTTCCTCAGTGATTCACCCACCTTTTACTAGTGAACATACGTTTCAACTATTTGCATACTCGAAGCAAGAAAATGAAACGCTCAAGCGTACCAAACGTATGCAGATTGACCAATGAAATTAATAATGTGAAACTATTTCTATTCTAAGAACAATGCAATTAATGAGTAAGGTAGAGTGCGCCTAGCTTATGTAGATTGCAGATTCGCTTTGGCTTATGTAGATTGCAGTGTGTCTTCGGGCCCTGCCTAGCTCTCCGTTACCCCTTCTGTTCCGTCTTCGGCCAGCGCCGTTAGTCTTCTCCTCGGCAATCTTTCTCCTAAACAATCACATGTTAATACAACATTCTCTATTTGCAAGTGGATGAGCTAAGTAATCACATGTTAATATAATATTTTTTTAGTAGATTCATTTGTTTGTCTAATTTTTTATCCTTATAGTTCATTCTTAGATGAAAAAATTCATTAAATCTTCATTACATTAATAGTGGTTTATGGGAGAGGCACTAATTTATTTGAAACATTTTGAAATGATTTGTAAATTTACATGTAAGCTATTTAGCTTATGTAATCCATTTTCAATTTAATATTTAATTTAGGATTTTATTGAAGCAATGTTTTTGTATTTTAGAAAAGAAAATCTAAACTAAACAATTTGGGTAAGTGAAGTAATGAGATGCTCACAAGATGACACTTTTAGGAGATTTAATCTTAGATGAACAATAAGATGATTAAATATTCATCACATTAGGAGTGATTTTCATATAACACACAAATATTTGGGATCGTGAAGTTATACATCCCATCAACCTTTTGAATATTCTCCAAGTAACTAGATTTTATGAATTTTTCATAAATTGTATCAACAATCGATCCATAGGAATTTTAACAATCCCCTTATTTTGCAATTTAAAGAATTAGAAATTGCAATTTTAGCAATAAAAATGTGTAATTTCAAATTCACACTTTAAATAATAAAATTATTGAGACCACAACCTCAAATTATAGGAACATTTACTTAGAAAAACACAATTTCAAGAATCAAATGATTGAGGAAATTTTTTCATTTTTAAGAAAAAAACACAATTTCAACTATTTATTAATTACAATTTCGACATTAAAAAGTTGCAATTTCAACAATTTATTTATTGATCTACAAATTGCATTTTGAGAAGTTATGTTCTCTCCCCTTAAAAATGTTAATACTCTAAGGCTATTGTTTCCATACTACGACTTTGTTAAGGCCATGAGATCCATCCACTATGTATGAAACATATTAATGGTACTTATTTCCAACTCTTAGGGAAAAGACACCATAGTGAGAGTTTGTCTTATTATGTCTAGGATTTGCTCAAGGTGCTTAAGCTCCATGACATTTAATGAGGGATTAAGGCCCTTGTTTTTAAGCTACTAGGAAATAGGTGGCTTAGGCTAGATCTTAATGGAAAATAGGCTATATTGTTTCCCTATTACAACTATGGTCAAGGCCTCAAGATTTGTTCATGATGGGCGAAACATCTTAATGGCACATATGTCCAACTTCTATGATAAGGATCCCCTAGTGAGGGCCTGTCTGAGTGTGTTCAAGGTTTTTTCATGGTAGATTTAATTAGGTACTATCAATATGTTTCACATACTATGGATAGGTATTGAGGCTTTCATCATATTCATGGCAGGTAAATAAACAATAGAGAGGCCATGGCATTTATTAAGCAAGGGAATTAACAACCTTTGTCTATAAACATAGCTTTGATGCATAAGCACCATGAAATAACAATCAATCAATCATTTGTTGAAATTTCACTTTCTATCATAACAACCTCCTCCCTTACACATAGATTTCCATGCCTAAGCATCATGAAATAACAATCAATCAATTATTGAAATATCATTCTTCCTTTAAAAATTGTGAATTTCTCCTAAAAGGATAAATCACTTTATTATTGACTATTGGGAATTTGAAATACAAATTTATTTTACAAAATGTGAATTCTTCCTAGGATTTCTTGGAGAATTGGTAATGAGGCATGGATCCCTTTGTTAGAGGGGACTCATTTTATATTATTTCAAATCCTTTGCTTTCCAATCGTTATAGGCTAGGTCTATCCAAACTATGCTTCTCCCTTGGTGGATTGGAACATTTGTGGTGAAGCAATCAGATCTCTTGGCTTGGGATAACATGTGGGTATTTCTTAAACCCACTTGGGATAACATGTGGGTATTTCTTAAACCCATCACCACGAGATTCGAGGTGCGAAAAGCGGTTTGGGAAGGACAATATCAAAGGGGCAGGTAAATTGAGGATTGTTGGTGGGGTTGTCATTATTAATCTTCAAATTGTTACTGGTTTGGGAAGAGAGGTATTTCTACTTGAGTTCTTTTATGGCGATCGCCAAGGGTTTTTTTGGTAGTGGGTGTTCCTAATTTGGTATGGAACATAGTGCAAGCTCCCTAATCCATTTGTGGAAAATTGAAATCATGAATATTTTGGCTTTGTGATTTCAATACATATATATGATTGACCCATACTTATACCTTTATATGTTAGTAATGTACTTTATGTTGTGTTGAGTAAATAGGCAATTGTGTGTCAATTCTTGAAAACTAAATTTTTAGGTTTCTTTTTTTAAACAAAACTTAAGATTATTAAATTTTTATTAATAATAATAATAATACTATGTTAATTTTAATTTAAATATTAATTTATAAATATAATTTTAATGTAAATTTAATAAGTAATAATATTTGTATTTATATATAGTTTTTTTAAATAGATATATTTATCAAAATAATTTTAGAATAGATACATTTTTAAGAAAATAATAATAATATTTGCTATTATGTAAATTATCTTAAAAATAATAATATTGACTATTATGTAAATTATATATGATTTTATTATTATGAAAATTATATATATATATATAATTTTTAAATGATTTTATTATTTTTTATTGAAATTTTATATATTTTTTAATTTATAATTTTATGTTAAATTAATTTAAAAGAATCAAAATACTAATTTAATTATGAAAAAATAACTCATTAAAACATTTAAAATAAAGTAAAAAAAAAAAGTAAACACATTTCATTTTTAAATTTAAAAAAAAAACAAGAAATCATTGAATTTAGCATTTATATATTATTTAACATAATTTACCCACAAAATGTTATTTAATTAAACAATATTTAATTTAATTATTTATATTTTAGAATAAATAAATTATAATTTATAAATTAAAAAAAAATCCCATCCTTTCACTATAAAAATAGGAGTAATTGTTGAGGAATTAAAGTCTAAAAAATAACATAATAACTAAGCTCAACTTAGCAGATTGTAAAGATGTTCTTTATTCTCAACCATGTAGAAAAAGGAAATTAAATTAGTTTATATAACCACAGATTTTGCATCTTGTCTCAATCCAAATTCTACATTTTCCCAATTCAAAATCCATGATCTATTTAACAATAGATAGCAATTCTTCTAGCTAAAACAACCCACCATCACCTAACAATCCAAACTTTCTCACGTATTCTTTTAGGCTTCACACCCCATGTCCACAAGTCTAAAGTGTTCCCATAGTTCAAAGTATTTATAACTCAGAAGTCAGAGCATGCACAAACCTGTAACATTTTAAGCTGTGTACCCGCTCCAAACTTCTGCTCCAGTTTCACGTGTCCACTGAGCATAATATTCTCCCTTAAACGATTTCTATACACTGTCTCTTCGCTGTCACTAAAACCATTTATCAATGCTAAGCTCCCACATACACAAAACCTATCAATTAAAACAAACTCGGTGGAAATGAGTAAACAAGATCGGTTGCATGCATTTCAAATTTCAAATGTTCAACATGCATTTAATCAGTGGGATCAAATGGTGGATGGATGGTCTTTAACGGGTTAGGTGACCAATAATAGTCCTTTCATTTGACCATAGCCGGATGGATCTCCACGCCGTTAAATCTTGACACAATTAATTATCCAACAAAGATTAGGAGCCATCTGTAGCCATTCATATAAAAATCCACACGGTATGGTTTCCGGGAGGCTATAGGAAACAATTTCGACAGAAAGAGGGAAAAAGTTCTCATAGCGGAGGCCAACATCTGTTTATGTAGACAGAGATCAAGAGGCAGGCCCAAGCATCCACGTCTGCAAGTTGAGAGAATATGCAATTGATCCGTCGGACCTCAACTTGAGTGCATTAAAAGTTTGTTGTAAAAGAATGCGTTCAACAGATTAATTAATGGAACAACATTAACAGAAATTAAATGCTCAGAACAAAAATAAAAAGACAGTACCGATAACCAGATATAAATAAGAAACACAGAATTAGAGAGTCATAAACAGAAGTTGATAACGGAGTTCACCCCCTCCATTGGGCTACGTCTCCGGGTCCCTCTCCAATGGGTACCGATCCAATTAATCTCTTTAAAATGGTACAAAATGGTTCTGAAATCAACTTCAGCAATTGTAAACAGAATGTTGTACAAAGTCTTTAAGACCTCTCTTCTGAAAATTACAATTAGCAAGGAAAGCTAAAATATAACAGAGAATGTCGACTTCTACAGCATAGCATCTAGACACCTTGCAGCAAAAGCTCTATAAGCTTCTCGTAATAGAGAAACGATGCTCTTTGCTCTGACCAATCCGCCTCCCTCCACTGTGTCTGTCCCCTTGGCCAGCATCCTCTATTTAAGCATTTTTCGAGAGGATGAGTAACAGACCACAGCTGTTATCTTCTTTATTATCGTTACAACCATATTCTAAACTGAATCATGCCATCCTGCCAACTCACGGCCCAGGCGTTATGTTACCACGACGTTCTAGATACCCGAAACGTTGCAACCAACCCCACGCTCATGTGCCGACTCACAACACGTCATAATGACTTGCAACTGAGCTACGCCACGTACTGTAACCATTTGATATTACTATCAGCTTCGCAGCATATAAATGTCGCGGCATATGAGGACTCCACCATATACTCGATCCGCTGTCACAGCACACAAATGTCACAGCCTATGAGGACTTCACCGAGCCATGCGATGTTCCACTTGACGGTTCGCAAGCTGTGCGGCCCATACATAACTGCGCACCCATGCGATAAGCTGCACACCAGGCATTAGCTGTGTGCCCATGCGATGAGTTGCGCACCATCTGCGTGGCGTGCGATAACTGCACAGCTCATATCACTGCGCGAGCTACACGACCCATGCAAGCTGCGCAGGGTGCGCAGCCCATGCCAGCGGCGCGATGTTCTGTCGAACCGCGCGGCCCTTAAGGCTAGTCGCGTACTATGTTTAGCATGTTATGTTCTTTGAACCATAGATTAAATACCATTGTACCATATTGGATTAGTGTAAATTAAAGATGAATAATCCTCCGGATCATTCCTCCCCATTGGAGAGCTTTTGGACCACCAAAAGCTTGAATCATTTGGCAATTAAGTGAGGGTATAGCTCCCTCACTCTTCCAATCTCCATCCATCTTGCTTTGCTAGGATGCATGCCTTTAAGCCCCACTCGGAGGTACTTAGCATTCCCTCTTCGTGAAGTTCTTACATTTCTATCAAGAATAACATCATCCTGCAACTAAGTTCATATATTCAGGTGCCATATCATCAACTGAAGGAATCTGCGTGATAATTTCCTCATCCATGATCATAGGAGGCTCATACAATTTAAGATTCTCAACATTGACAACTGAATAAATTTGCATGTATGGAGGTAAATTCAAGTGAAAAGCATTAGTACCAATCTTTTCCAAGATCTCAAAAGGACCATACCTTATAGGTTTAAGCTTTTTACCTTCACCTTTCACCCTTTCTTTGGTGATATGTAACCAAAGTGTGTCACCAACCTGAAATTGATGATCAACTTGATGCTTGTCATGCCTGGCTTTTCTCCAATTGTTCCTGAACTGCCTGCTATACCGCTTGGATTCTCTGAATGAACTTTAAAGCTTTATCTCCATCATGATGTCCATCCACTGCATCTTTGCCAAAAGAGAAATCCATCGGTGTTTTGGGCAGATAACCAAAACAAGTTTCAAAAGGAGATTTTTTTGTGGAAGAATGAACTGCATGATTGTAGGCATGCTGTATATACTGCAAATTCTCATCCCAGAGTTTAGGATGCTTACTACAATATCCTCTGAGCAGCTGAATCACTGTTTTGTTCACTACCTCTGTTTGCCCATCGGTCTGTGGATGAAAAGCTGTACTTTTCTTTAGTTTAGTGTGCATAAGCTCCCATAAATTCGACCAAAATTCTCCCAAGAACCGGGAATCCTGATCAGATACAATAGACATGGGTAGCCCAAAATGTACCCAAACATTCTGAAAGAATAAATGAGTTGTTTGTTCAGCAGTGACCTGCTTGTTACATGGCATTAAGATACACATTTTGCTGAATCTATCCACAACCACATATAGGTAATCATGCCCCTTTCTAGACATAGGTAGTCCTCCTACAAAGTCCATAGAAATACTTTCCCAAGGACGAGAAGAAACTGGAAGAGGAGTGTACAAACCCAATTTCCTATTGCTAGGCTTACTCGTTGAACACATAACATAACCCCTTATATATTTAGCTACAGTTTCTTGCATCTGAGGCCAATAACAATGATTCTGCAATACAAACAATGTTTTACTTACTCCAAAATGTTTTGCAATCAATGAACTATGTGTCTCTTGGATCACATGCACTCTTTCTTTCTCTGGAATACAGAGTTTACCGAGATGATATAAGAGCTGATTATGCACATAATAGTTCTCTTCCTGTTTACCATGTATTAGTGATGCATATACTTTCTTAAAATCATTATCTTCTGCATACTGTTCAATATAACTTTCATGTGTTAATGAACTGTTCTGAAGAATGATTGAAGCATTCATAGGTGGCCTTGATAACATTTATGCTACTTTATTATGAATTCCCTTTTTGTATCTAATTACGAGATGAAACTGTTGTAAGAACCCCATCCATCTTAAGTGCCTACTTTGTTGTACTTTAGTTTGAGATTGTAAATATTGAAGTGGCTGGTGATCAGTATGTATGACTATTTCTTTTCCCATGATATAATGTTTCCACTTCTTCACACTTTGTACTAAAGCATACAACTCTTTGTCATAGGTCAGATAGTTACTTACCGCAGTAGAGAATGTTTCTGAATGATAACAGACTGGCTTCCTTCCTTGCATCAAAACTGCTCCCATGGCAAACCCGCTAGCATCGGTTTCGATCTCAAATGGCTGCTGCAAATATGGCAATGTCAAAACTGGTGTTGTGCTAATATTTTCCTTTAAAGTGTCGAAGGATCTCTGATGCTTGCCTCCCCACTGGAAAATCTCTTTAACACTTGTCAATGCATGTAAAGGTGTAGCAATGGAGGAAAACCCAGAAATGAATTTCCTCCAATACTGAACCGCACCCAGAAAACTTCTGATTTCAGTAACGGTGTTAGGTCATGGCTAGTTTACAATGACATCAACCTTGGCTCGGTCCACTCACAGGTGGCCTCCACCAATAATATGGCCTAGATATACTAAAGAATTTTTAGCAAATTCACATTTAGACATTTTTACATAAAGCTTCTCCTTCGTCAGTACATCTAAAACTTTCTTCAAATGTACAATGTGTTCCCCCCAGGTTTTGCTAAACACTAGGATATCATCCAGATATACAATTACAAAATCATCAATAAATGGTTGAAAGACATCATTCATGACCCGCATGAAAGTAGCAGGAGCGTTACATAGCCCGAAAGGCATTACAAGCCATTCATACAAACCCTGTTTTGTTTTAAACGATGTTTTCCAAGCATCATTTTCAGCAACACGAATTTGATGATACCCACTACGCAGATCCAATTTTGTAAAATAAATGGCATGTTTCAACTGATCAAGCAAATCATCAATGTGAGGAAGAGAATACCTGTTTTTAATGGTGATTTTGTTAAGGGCCCTGTAGTCGATACACATCCTCCATGACCCATCCTTCTTTGGAACCAAGACTATAGGAGAGCCGCAAGGAGAAGTGCTTGGCCAGATAACCCCCTTCTTAATCATCTCCTGAACCTACTTCTTGATTTCCTCGTTCTGCATTATAGACATCCGGTACATGGCTATGTTCGGGAGTGGCACATCCTGTTGCAAATGTATCTCATGCTGAATCTCTCTCTTTGGTGGTGACCCCTTCGGATCTTGAAACAAATCATCATACTTAGAAATGATGTCAATCAGTTCAGATTTATCCTTACGGTCACATCCTTCAAAAGATTTAGAGATCTCATCATTCTTTACCTTAACCATCATTAACACAAAATTCTTATTAGCATTTACCAGCCTCTTCATTTGTCCTGCAGAAACTATTGCTAGATTGGTTTTTATTTTATGTGCTCGTACAATATATTCTACACCATCTTTAAAAAGATGATACTTATTCTGCTCTCTATAAAATACTGCTTTTCGATCATACAAATATGGACTCCCAAGTACTATCCCACAAATGTCAAGTGGTACTACATCTAGTTATACCTCATCCATGAACTTTTCAGTAATGGCAAACTTCAATACACATTTCTTTGTAACTTGTAATCGTGTATCATTAGTAACCCAACCAAGAGGATAGGGCTTTTCATGAGGCATAGTAACTAAAAGAAATTTCTTAACCACTTCTTATGATATCAGATTTACTTGTGAACCACTATCAAACAATGTATCAATCTTTGTGTGATTTGCAATGACACGAACATGAAACAGTGCACTTCTATCTTTATCATTTTGCTTAGAAGTAGATGGCAGATTTGTACTTGCACTGGAACTTGTTTTTGCATCAATGGGAAGTGAGATACTTTTATTCTTACCCTATATTCCGACAGCTATAACCTTTGTTTCATCACCTGAGTCGGATCCTAAGTCCTGAATAACTGCTGCAGTAGCTTTTTCTTTGTCGTTATCTCTGTTTCCTCCCTACTTCTTTGGCCTTAACTATGGATGAAGTTTCCAACACTTAGAGACATCATTTCCCTTCTGACAATGCGAACATGTAGGATTTTCACCCTATTTCTTAACAGTAGCCATCTTCTTTTTCCCCTTATCTTGACCTTTCGATTTGCTGTCAAATTTAAATGATTTCTTCACAAAAGTATCATTAGCATGCTTACCCCTCGCTTTTAAATGGGTAGCTTGAACACATACATCATCCAAATTACTGGGGTTAAACATCAACAAAGTATGTTTCAAATCAGAATGCATGCCACCAATGTACTTAAGAAGAGTTTCCTGTGTAACTAATGCAACATTCAATGCAATAGCCCTCTTTCTGAATTCATGAGTATAATCTTGAACGCTTTGTCCTTTAGCTTGTCTAAACATTTGCCAATTCATGGTTAATTGTTGCATGTGACCTAAAGGATAAAATTGATTTCTTAATACTTCGATGAATTCATTCCAAACTGAAATAATTTTACCCTTCTTTCGAAGATCTTGCTGAATCTTGCTCTCCCACCAAGTAAGAGCAATTCCACTCATTCTCAAAGTGGCCAATTGAATCCTGGAAGGGTCATCATTAACGCCCTGCACACTGCAATATACTTCAAGCTGCTTGATCCAATTGTCTAATTTTTTAGCATCTACATCTCCATTATAAATAGGTAATTCAAATTTTACATCCAATTTGAAATAAGGCATATTCGAATGAGAAGTATGAGAAGAAGAAAAAGTTTGATTAGTGTTAGGAGGATCACCATCACGTCCTACTACTTTACCCTTTTCTTCCGGCTTCACTTCTGCATCTCTGGATGAAGATCCTTCTTCTTTCTTCTTCCTTTCTGCTCGCTCATCGAGTATAATTTCCATCATGGATTTCATGCTCATAAAAGCCTCTAAAAAATCAGATTTAGAAATAACAGGTTTTTCCCATTCTGTATGTCCTTCTTCTTCCCCTCGTGGAGAAGACATGGTTCTTGATAATGTTCTTCTGGAGCCAATCTCACGATCTCCTTCAACTACTTCTCCTTCACCAAGCTTTAAACTAGACCTGGTAAGCATTCACAAAATTGCACAAGCAGTCAACCAGCTCTGATACCATAACATGATCCGTCGGACCTCAACTTGAGTGCATTAAAAGTTTGTTGTAAAAGAATGCGTTCAACAGATTAATTAATGGAACAACATTAACAAAAATTAAATGCTTAGAACAGAAATGGAAAGACAGTACTGATAACCAGATATAAAGAAGAAACACAGAATCAGAGAGTCATAAACAGAAGTTGATAACGGAGTTCACCCCCTCCATTGGGCTACGTCTCCGGGTCCCTCTCCAATGGGTACCGATCCAATTAATCTCTTTAAAATGGTACAAAATGGTTCCAAAATCAACTTCAGCAACTGTAAATCAACTTTAAATTTGAGACTTTTCATCAATTAAATTTGAGACTTTTCATCAATTTAAATTTGAGACTTTTCATCAATCCATTCTCTGTGGCCCAGAGTCTCATGACGAGGGTGAACAATTTATCTAAATTGTCTTCGCTGATCGTGGAAAAGAGCCTGTTCATCAGGTACATTATGTAAGAAGATAAAGTTTTTATCCCATCACCATGATTCATAATTATCTCCCAACTGTCCTGATCAAGTTCCATGAACGAGTTGATTAAATTGCCCAAACCCAAATGAAACTCCATATCGTTAATATCATCAACGCATACTCTATCAATGTCTGCAAGCGCTGGGCGAAGGTAATTAATAAAGAGATTAGGGTTTTTGTTTTCGATGTTGTTGGCATGAGCGAGGATGTCCACAGATAATTCCACCCATTTGGACACATGATGAGAAGACACGGGGCATTCTGCTATGAGCCTGACCACCAATGAGAAGCCCAATGTCAAATTTAGGATCCAGGTTTTACCTTTAATGGCCGATTTCAATTGACTGACATTCCTCACAAAGTGGGAGTCTTCCAATATGTCATCTAAGAAAGAGGTAACTGCGCTCTCAAGGTCTAGGGGTGTTGAGATATAGGTGAAGGGAGTTGGCCTCTGAGGTCTGAGATCATGATCATCTGGCATCAGCTGCTCGTCTTCATCCCCAAAAGACAGGATGCGACATTGCTCTTCATCCTCCTCCTCGTCACGGGGCGGGATGCTATTGGTGTTCATCCTGTGAGAGAGATGAGGGACTTATGATCTTATGTTTGCTGCGTTGAACGAATGATCACAAGTTCTTTAATGAATTTCTAGGGCACAAGGTATTTTTTCTTATATACATGGATCATATCACGATTCAAGATCAGTAGTAGCCGATTTTTTCGACTCATATAACAATTGAAGGAGAAGGACAAGGACAAGGATGAGACACAAGGAATGGAGAAGTGAGTATGAGAAGTGGAAGTAGTAGCGTTCAGGAAGGTAGAAGATCCAGAACCCCAGCTTCCCGTGCCTCCTGGTGTTACCGCTGTTGTTCCTCAATCCGAAGTTGGATTGGTTGATGAGAGTGAGAAAGAATTTAGAGAGTTAGTAAGCACAACTGGAGGAGAGTATTTATGAACTAAGTGATCTTGATGAACTTGTAGGATATGATGAAGCGTACCAAACGTATGCAGATTGACTAATGAAATTAATAATGTGAAACTATTTCTATTCTAAGAACAATGCAATTAATGAGTAAGGTAGAGTGCGCCGAGCTTATCTAGATTGCAGATTCGATTTGGCTATCGACGTGTCTTTGGGCCCTACCTAGCTCTCCATTACCCCTTCTGTTCCGTCTTTGGCCAGCGCTGTTAGTCTTCTCCTCGGTAATCTTTCTCCTAAATAATCACATGTTAATACAACATTCTCTATTTGCAAGTGGATGAGCTAAGTAATCACATGTTAATATAAATATATTTTTTTAGTAGATTCATTTGTTTGTCTAATTTTTGATCTCTATAGTTCATTCTTAGATGAAAAAATTCATTAAATCTTCATTACATTTATAGTGGTTTATGGGAGAGGCCACTAATTTATTTGAAACATTTTGAAATGATTTGTAAATTTACATGTAAGCTATCTATCTTATGCTATCCATTTTCAATTTAATATTTAATTTAGGATTTTATTGAGGCAATGTTTTTGTATTTTAGAAAAGAAAATCTAAACTAAACAATTTGGGTAAGTGAAGTAATGAGATGCTCAGAAGATGACACTTTTAGGAGATTTGATCTTAGATGAACAATTATATGATTAAATATTCATCACATTAGGAGTGATTTTCATATAACACACAAATATTTGGGATCCTTGAGTTATACATCCCATCAACGTTTTGAATATTCTCCAACTAACTAGATTTTATGATTTTTTCATAAATTGTATCAACAATTGATCCATAGGAATTTTGACAATCCCCTCATTTTGCAATTTAAAGAATTAGAAATTGCAATTTTAGCAATAAAAATTTGTAATTTCAAATTCACACTATAAATAATAAAATTATTGAGACCACAACCTCAAATTATAGGAACATTTACTTAGAAAAACACAATTTTAAGAATCAAATGATAGAGGAAAAATTTTCATTTTTTAAGGAAAAAGCACAATTTCAGCCATTTATTAATTACAATTTTGACATTAAAAAATTGCAATTTCAACAATTTATTTATTGATCTACAAATTACATTTTGAGAAGTTATGTTCCCTCCCCTTAAAAATGTTAATAGTCTAAGGCTATTGTTTCCATACTACAACTTTGTTAAGGCCATGAGATCCATCCACTATGTATGAAACATATTAATGGTACTTATTTCTAACACTTAGGGAAAAGACACCATAGTGAGAGTTTGTCTTATTATGTCTAGGATTTGCTCACAGTGCTTAAGCTCCATGATGTTTAATCAGGGATTAAGGCCCTTGTTTTTAAGCTACTACGTTCTAGGAGGCTTAGGCTAGATCTTAAGGGAAAATAGGCTATATTGTTTCCCTATTCCAACTATGGTCGAGGCCTCAAGATTTGTTCATGATGGGCGAAACATCTTAATGGCACATATGTCCAACTTCTATGATAAGGATCCCCTAGTGAGGGCCTGTCTTAGTGTGTTCAAGGTCTGTTCATGGTAGATTTAATTAGGTACTATCAGTATGTTTCACATACTATGGATAGGTATTGAGGCTTTCATCATATTCATGGTAGGTAAACAATAGCGAGGCCATGGCATTTCTTAAGCAAGGGAAATAACAACCTTTGTCTTTAAACATAGCTTTGATGCATAAGCACCATGAAATAACAATCAATCAATCATTTGTTGAAATTTCACTTTCTATCATAACAACCTCCTCCCTTACACATAGATTTCCATGCCTAAGCATCATGAAATAACAATCAATCAATTATTGAAATATCATTCTTCCTATAAAAACTGTGAATTTCTCCTAAAAGGATAAATCACTTTATTATTGACAATTGGGAATTTGAAATACAAATTTATTTTACAAAATGTGAATTCTTCCTAGGATTTCTCAGAGAATTGGTAATGGGGCAAGGATCCCTTCGTTAGAGGGGACTCATTTTATATTATTTCAAATCCTTTGCTTTCCAATCTTTATAGGCTAGGTCTATCCAAACTATGCTTCTCCCTTGGTGGATTGGAACATTTGTGGCGAAGCAATCAGATCTCTTGGCTTGGGATAACATGTGGGTCTTTCTTTAACCCGTCACCACGAGAGTCAAGGTGCGAAAAGCGGTTTGGGCATGACAATATCAAAGGGTCAGGTAAATTGAGGATTGTTGGTGGGGTTGTCATTATTAATCTTCAAATTCCTACTGGTTTGGAAAGAGAGGTATTTCTACCTGAGTTATTTTATGGCGATCGCGAAGGGTTTGTTTGGTAGTGGGTGTTCCTAATTTGGTATGGAACATAGTGCAAGCTCCCTAATCCATTTGTGGAAAATTGAAATCATGAATATTTTGGCTTTGTGATTTCAATACATATCTATGATTGCCCATACTTATACCTTTATATGTTAGTAATGTACTTTATATTGTGTTGAGTAAATAGGCAATTGTGTGTCAATTCCTGAAAACTAAATTTTTAGGTTTCTTTTTTTAAACAAAACTTAAAATTATTAAATTTTTATTTAAAATGATAATAATAATACTATGTTAATTTTAATTTAAATATTAATTTATAAATATAATTTTAATGTAAATTTAATAAGTAATAATATTTGTATTTATATATAGTTTTTTTAAATAGATATATTTATCAAAATAATTTTAGAATAGATTTAGCAAAGACATTTTTAAGAAAATAATAATAATATCTGCTATTATGTAAATTATCTAAACAATAATAATATTAACTATTATGTAGATTATATATATGATTTTATTATTATGAAAATTATATATATATAATTTATAAATGATTTTATTATCTTTTATTGAAATTTTATATCTTTTTTAATTTATAACTTTTATGTTAAATTAATTTAAAAGAATCAAAATAATAATTTAATTATGAAAAAATAACTCATTAAAACATTTGAAATAAAGTAAAAAAAATAAGTTAACACATTTCATTCTTAAATTTAAAAAAAACAAGAAATCATTGAATTTAACATGTATATATTATTTAACATAATTTACTCAGAAAATGTTATTTTAAACAATATTTAATTTAATCATTTATATTTTAAAAGAAATAAATTACAATTTATAAATAAAAAAAAATCCCGTACTTTCACTGTAAAAATAGGAGTAATTGTTGAGGAATTAAAGTCTAAAAAATAACATAATAACTAAGCTCAACTTAGCAGATTGTAAAGATGTTCTTTATTCTCAACCATGTAGAAAAAGGAAATTAAAATAGTTTATATAACCACAGATTTTGCATCTTCTCTCAATCCAAATTCTACATTTTCCCAATTCAAAATCCATGATCTATTTAACAATAGAGCAATTCTTCTAGCTAAAACAACCCACCATCACCTAACAATCCAAACTTTGTCACATATTCTTTTAGGCTTCACACCCCATGTCCACAACTCTAAAGTGTTCCCATAGTTCACAGTGTTTATAACTCATAAGTCAGAGCATGCACAAACCTGTAACATTTTAAGATTTGTACCCGCTCCAAACTTCTGCTCCAGTTTCACGTGTCCACTGAGCATAATATTCTCCCTAAAATGATTTCTATACACTATCTCTTCACTGTCGCTAAAACCATTTATCAATGCTAAGCTCCCACATACACAAAACCTATCAATTAAAACAAACTCAGTGGAAATGAATAAATAAGATCGGCTGCTTGCATTTCAAATTTCAAATGTTCAACATGCATTTAATCCGTGAGATCAAATGGTGGATGGATGGTCTTTAACGGGTTAGGTGACCAATAACAGTCCTTTCATTTGACCATAGCCAGATGGATATTCACGCTGTCAAATATTGACACAATTAATTATCCAGCAAAGATTAGGAGCCATCCGTAGCCATTCATATAAAAAGCCACAGGGTACAGTTTCCGGGAGGCTATAGGAAATAGTTTCGATAGCAAGGGGGAAAATGTTGTCATAGTAGAGGCCAACGTCCGTTTATGTAGATGGAGATCAAGAGGCAGGCCCAAGCATCCACGTCTGCAGGTTGAGAGAATATGCAATCGACTTAAGGAGTGTCAGTGTAGTGTCCATGAAATGCATTTAGAATTAACCCTAACTGAAATTCCAACTAGATTGTGAGAATTAACCACTTAGGTGGATTCAGTTTTGCATAATTGGAAAGCACATAGATCCAAGATCGAATCCACTAAAGATTGTTTGAAGAGACGAGCGAAAGTACACAGGCATATCCTTATCTCGATTGTTGATTCCATCCATCCAAAGGGTGTTGTTGACTCTGCTCCTTGCCAGTTGGATGGAGGGAATCAACAATAAAGATAAGCTCATGCCATTTTCACAGACTAAAGAATTGACGTAAAATTGCATCCTTCCTTTCTGGGAACTGTGACAATGTCCCCAGTGTCACGGAACGCTGCAAGAGACCTGCAACACCCCAACTGAAACTAACTATGCTGACTGAAACTAAAAATGAATTTTGTTCAATCAAGATGTACACATTTCTCCAACTCAATAAATATTTGGACATGGTTAAAACGAATTGATAGAACCATATTCAACTGACGTGGTCACTATGTCTGGAAACTAGAAGAATGCACTTGAAGCTCACAGATAGAGAAATATTACTGCAAAATGGCTGATGAGTCTATTACTACAAAATGGAGATGAGTCTATTTCATACAAAGGAACTATCTGAGTCAAAATGGTAAGACTCCAAACTCTTTGAATCGAGTTTGAAAATATGAAAATGAAAGAGACTAAAAACAAACCACAGATCATTTTTTGACACGAGTTTCGGGTATTGTGACTCAATTTCAAATTTATGGTGAAGTTATGAAACAAAATGTTGTTGTCCAAAATAATCTAAAGATTTGTCTCAGTACACCCTATAAGAGTTAATGGGTTTCCTTGTGTCCCATGAAGGTCGACTCAAACCGAAAGAAGAGTCACTGACAAATTCTTTCAGCACTCAAGCTTCTCTCAACATATGTCGAGGCAGAGGAGGTAGAGGATGAGGTAAAAGAGGCAGAGGTTCTCATCATACAGAGGACATAACCACTCAAGAACAGAAAAATCATACAAATCACTCAGATCACTCTCAAAGTTAGAGGGGAAGAGGCAAAAGATGGACCAATAAGTCCAACATTTAGTGCAACTATTGAAAAAAGTATGGAGTGGATTCCCCAATCAACACATGCAATTACCCAATTAACTCATTCTTATAAATGTTTGTATATAATTTCCAATTTACCTCATTCTCATGATTTATGATTTACCTCATTTTGATCAATATTCATATCCAAAACCCTCGGGCCTTGTCACTATATAATATTATTTATTATAAACCCTTAGGGCTTGTCACTATAGAATCTTCCTCGATCGATTATTCCTTGACTACACTTTCTGTAGAAGATAGCAAAGTTGCATTTGTTTCTGCTAAAGTGACCTGCATCAGATCTTTTCTTCTAAATATGATATTGATGTTGTTGTTTCTTGGAGACATGATTTTTAGTTGGATTCACAACCTTTTTCTGGTCTCTCCTTGTTATTCAAGATGTAACTACATTTTCATGTACCTTTCTCATTCTTTTGAGCCTTATGCCAGCTTCCACACTTTTCCCTAGTTGTATATTCCCTCATCACTACCCTTGTCGTCGCTCAACTTTGTACCATTTTGCCTTTGCAAGTTGACAGCTTTTGCCTTGAGGATACGTTCCCTGAGTGTCTTTATTTTGCTCATGTTCCTTGCACTATGCTTAGGTCTGTTCCTCACACTTCGAACTATTTTCACCTGCTTCTGACACTCATCTTCTCACATTTAGAGCATTCTTTCTGCTCTCCTTCGAGCTCGTTAAAAACAGTAAGGAGTTCGTGAGTTGACGTTTTCGTACTCGTTAAAACTCTACACGAAAGATATGGAGTTATCTTCAAGACCTGGTTCGATTCCTTAAATGTGACTAGATCGCCGAGTTCGCTTGTCCCTTCAAACTCGTTAAAGGATGTGAAGGAACATACACATAAGTATAAGTTTACCCCCTTTTTCAGTCATGTGAATTACTTAAGAAAATGGAATACTCCATCTTCTTCAGAATCTAGAAGAGTATCTTCAAGTATAGATTTATCTCTTTTCTAGGCCTGGAGGACTAAACTTATGGAAAAGGAATCTTTTCGAGCTTACTTTTCTCTTTTTCGTGCTCTGGACCCAAACATGAAAAAGATTATGAGCATTCTTTATGTCATTTGTCATGCTCACTTAAAACTCAGTACAAAAGCATCGAGTTTATTGTTGTCTGTACCATTCTCGTAAATAAACAGAACTTTCCGAGCGATCTTGATTTCCTTCACATTCGTGAACACTAGAGCGTCGTGCTCCCTTATAAAGGAGCATCAATCTTGTGATAGTTTACCTCTTTTTTCAGACATTGTCGACTAACTACAAAATAGGCACACCTTAGTTCTACTGGGATAAGAGAGTCCTCCTTTGGATTGTTTTACACTTTTTTGGACTCAGGAGACTAAATTTACGAAAAATCACCCACCTGGAGTGCTCTTCGGAGTCATCGGACTCTCAAAACTATGAAAACTTCGTCGAGCATCCACTAATTCAGGCTCGTAAAATCCACGAATTAGTTCTTTATCAAACATTCTTCTGTCTCTTCTTCGGTCTTTCCAACAATGAAGAAGGTCCTGAGTTTGCTTTCATAGACTCGTTAAACCTTTACAAGAAAGAACGGAAAGGAAATTTCATTCACATGTTTTTTACACCATGGAAACACGTCTTGTATCCTTGAACAAAGCACCAGTTTTGAGTCTATCAACAGTTGGGTCCTAGTTTTTGAACTTACCCTGATTTGGATTTTTTACTCCTTTAGTTGGCTCATTTTCCAATTATATGGGGAATCTGCCAATGTCTCCTACATTTTAGATTTTCATTGTTGGTCCTTTCATGTCAAAATATGCCTAAGTCACTTTTTTGTCATGCTCACTGTTCAAGGATAAACCTTTGTAGACCATTCTATAGTTTCCTTGACCTTTTGTGTCACCCATTCTTGGGTATCTGTTCATTACATCTAGCCTTCAACAGTCCTTGCTCCAAAACTTTGTTCCAGTTTTAGATCCAATTAGTCTTTGACCTACCTCATGTTGGATGATGAAGGATGCCTTGATGCTTTCCTTCCAATGGATCTCTTCCAATCGACCTCAGCACATCTTCCTCTGAGAATGAGATTTAGAGTTCATGAAATTACCTTGGGGATTGTAGTCATCAGTGTCAATTCTCCTCGCTATTTGGTAGCGGGAATACCTTAATGTCTCCTACTCGATGGATTCTTTAGGTGGTCGACTACAAGGCCTTGTAGTCAAACATTTTAGAATGTACTAGGTACCTTGGGGACCATTTTTATTAATGGTGGTTTACCTCACATTTGTTAACAATCCTCATCAATGACCAGTGATCAAACGGTTTCCTTCATTTTCGACTTCATATCCTTTATTCACATGGTTAGGATTCGTACCTTTGGGAGGTTTGGTTTGAAGAACTTGGGCTAATAGTAGCATCGTCATCTTTTTCTTTTTCCTGAGTTGCGGAAGACCTTGTCACACTTCATATGACATTTGATGAGACATAGATCCACCTTGTATTCGTGTGTCTATGATTGATTATTGAGCATGGATCCACCTTGTTCACTTGTGGCCATGAATCCTTTATATTTTATATGGCGCCTTTTTGCATATTGTGCGACCATGATAGTTACATCAGTTATACACATGTTGGATCCACCTATATATTTAGGGAGATGACTTGTATATGGGCCTATATGTCCCACAGATTATTTTTTTCTGACATTTATTTCTCTTTCAGGTACCTCTGTTCGAGCCTTTCGATCTTGGATTCTCTACTCTCTCCATGACTAAGCTTTTTCCTTTTATGATTTATTTCAGCTATCGTCTTTCCCCTAAACTCATACACTAAAGGGAATATGTTATAGCCTAAAATGATACATCTCTCCTTATGACCACTTTCCCATGATTTCGTCGCATTTTGACACTTCCATGACGACGTTTCATGAAAGTCACTGAAAAAACACCTATATTGGAGGAGCCATATCTATACTTCTGTAACTTCGTTTGACCTTTTCTCTAGACCAATAAAAAGGTATGTGAGTAAGGAAAAAAATTCTAAAAGACACCAAAGCCTGACAATTCTTGGAAGTACCCTAAAAATGATTGTTTCTAACATAACCATGACTTTGCTTAAGGGAACCCACGGTTATACTTTTGTATTCACGACTCTACTTCACTAGACCCTCGATTTTCACCTGTAATGGACAAAAAAATATAAAATTTGATTAGTTCTCGAATTAGGGCCAGTTTGGATGGTTTTGGAACTGATTGGGAAGTTGTATATAAGAGTAGGAGAGAGGTGTATGGAGGGGACTATACCTTTGCATTGTTATGGTGGTGGAATTGGGTCTCTCATCCCCCTACCTTTTCCCTAGATGCTATCTCCTTGTGTTGCGGAGTTTGGAGGTTGAGATCCTTAGAAAAGGGAAACAAAAGAATGAGTTCAAGGTTTCGAGAGGTGCCTAACAAGAGGAGAAGGTGAACTCTGTACTTCTTCCACTTGATTAATAAAGATGTGATGTCCTTCTTCTTCCCAAATCATTGTTCAATGTATGATTGAAACTTTGTTATGATTATATGATGATGTCTATCAGTTTAGGGTTTCATTTTTTACTGAACATAATCTCCTTTCATATAGTATATTTGGTTTGAGGAAGGTGTAACTTGTTTTGCAGGTCTCTTGGAGAAGAGCAGCAAGAGAAGGGCTAGAGAAAGCTTGTACCAACCTTCAGTGAATCAAGTATGGACCTTATGTATCTATGAATCTTCCTTATATTTACTTGTAGAACATTATACATCTATATTTCAAACCTAACATGTTGATGGCCTCTTAACCCCAGCCATAGGAACACTTTCCTATACAACACTCATTTTGATGATTTATGATTTACCTCATTATGATTGAAATGTTCATATCCAAACTTCATTCATTTGAAAAATTCCATCTCTTTAATTTTGGATTTGGTCCCTTTTTTCTTGGCATGATTAGCTTGAGCATGGGGACAAAAATATTATGAATGTATCAAAGATAACAAATACCACACTTAAATATTGTGTTCCCATAATCCAATACCTATGTACATATCTAAATTTTTCCATTTGAGAATCATTTTTTTGTCGCAAGGGCCCTGCGGCCCTTATTGATCTCTATCTCAATACATGCACACATATATGTGTGAAATTGCTACATCTATTTTAAGATATGATCTTATGTGAGTGCCAAAATTATTCCCAAGATCGTAAAAAACTAATACATATAAAAAATGTAATGGAAAATTGGGAATACAAACCAAAAGTAATGTTTTAGTAATGGACACAATGTTAGGAACAAAGTCTAGGAATGAAGGGGCTATAAAAGTCCCTCACTTAGGGAACCTCTTCAAACACATGATGTTGATAATCGACATGGTCATAAAAAGTAAACAATAAAAAACCACTTGGAACACAAAGTGATCAACGAATTATTTGTCCAAGTCAAGTGGATCCATTGGAACAATGTTAATGTAGTAGGTCAAATAACCACTTCTCTAGCATATAGTGAATGCAAATGACTTAACCTCCAATGTCATGATTTCCACCATCTATTCCTCATCAACCTGTATATTACATTTAATGCATTGAAAGAAACCATCATTAACTTGTACTCATATTCATATCTTTATTTTATTAATGAAATTGATCAATTTTATGAAAATCTCTAATCATTATAATAATTATTAATTANTGCATATTAAACTCTCAAACGAGGATTAAACATTTCACAATTAAGGAGTTTACAATCACAAAACTGATGATGGTGAAGTAGAAAAAACAACTTTATAATACTTTAAAAAATACTTTATAATACTTTCAATTTAAAAAATATAATTACGCCGATAGGCATATATATTTGATATTTTGGGAGCTGGACTTGCTCGAGCAGATCATCAAGATTCACCATAGTCTGACATTTGTACAGTCGAGATCTATTTAATCGTTGTCTGATCTTTAAACTAATTACAGTAGGTATTTAAGAGTGGCATGATGGAGTCATCCCAGGTAGATTTCAGTTTGAGTTCAGTTACAGTTCCGGGATTTGAACGACTCTTGTAGCTCCCCTTGCGAAGCATGATGCGTGGGTGGAAGGATGGAGTCATTCCCCGTATAGTTCAGTTAGAGTTTAGTTACAGTTCTGGGATTGAATGACGCGTGTAGCTCCACTCGCTCTGCTTCATGGGGTCTGATGACTACATAAGAAGTAGGACAACCAAGCCGAACTGCATAATTATCACGTAACTCTATTTTCATTTTTGTTTTGTTTTTAAGCATGAACAATATTTTCTTGCAATGTTTTATTAGTCTAATTATGAGTTTCCTGCACAATGTTGAAGTAGTATTGGAGTTTCCTGTGAACTATTGGAGCAGTATTGGAGTTTCGTGTAAAGTATTGGATAAGTATTGCAGTTCGAATCACAAGTAAGCTATATTATCCTATATTTATTGAATGTATAATTCCTTTTTAAACAGTCTATTAAATGCAATCTTTAGAGGTAAGCTCCATAAACAAGTTCGACATATGTTTTCTAAACGCTAAAGGGCATAAATCTTAGCTTAGCATTATCATTTCAGATCTTTAGAAAGTCTGAATGCTGCATATTTAAGCCATTGACATGAAATAAATACTACATCTTATGGCCTGGGGTGATTGTAAATATAGGATTCAGAAACATATACTACATCTTTGTACAAGATACCTATTTTTTCAAAACCCTGTAGGTTTGTTGTGAAGATTTATGCAGTCTCTGCTTTTGGAAATATAAATATCCCTCAGATATGCCTAGGGTCACTTTGATAAATTACCCTCTTGATGCGTCGGTCTCTTGGGGAGTTTTTTGCATAGTCATCATCTGAAAGTTTCACAGGGCCAATTCAGAGAATTATCCTCTGACAAATATAAAACTAAAGTCTTCAAAAAGTAATAGGTTTTCAACTAATGAAATTGTGCTTGAATGCATGTACATCTCCGCCTTCCAGTAACAGGAAAGGCAAATTTATATAAAATTACCTTGGCTTCCGGAGTTGGCCAATGAATCTAACGAGTTCTTCCTCCGCCGTTCATTGTATCCCGCCAACCTTCTCCTGCAACTTCTCTCTGCGTCATCAAATTTTGCTATGCAATGGAATCTAGATAGGGACCACAACACCCAATTATTCATGTGTATTATCAAATTATATACTTAGTATGTATGGATCCATGTTGACCTACTCAGAAAAAAAAACAGTGAGGTGTTACCTGATACACTGCTGACAGAAGCGTTGCTCGTTACCAAGAACAATGACTTTGGGGGCTTTGGAATGCATTTCACAGACTTTATGTCTCTTGTGATATTCTTTTGCATTTACCAACAATATGTTGCATCGTTAGCACTCTGATAATTGCCATTCCTCCAGAGTCCCACCCAATCCAACTACCACCATATTTCTCTGACTAGAATGGCTATACTTAGAACCCCCAAGAAAATTACCACCATTTGCAACCCCTTCTACAAGCCAACCCTTCAATAATACATTGCCTTCGCTTTTCACAGAACCTCCAGCCAAAGGATTCTAATGAATCTTGACATCCAGAGGAAACTGTGCCTTATGATTTCCTGAAAAACTCTCGTCGTTGATGACTTCAGTAAAATTACCAGCAGCCATGAGAGGCTCAGATAGGGGCGAGGACTCATGAACCATGTTTTTCCCACGGAATAACTCCTTCCCAATATTATAACCCTCTTCTGAACAAACCCATTCTGCCATGGGTAATCTCTCATACCTCTCCCTAGTCGTACTGTAAATCCATGTGCAACCTTCCCAGTCCCAAGGACTCTTTAAATGGATCTGACAGACCCGCATCATAGAGCCCCTGAATCAAACTGATGTAGGTAAAAACATCTTGGGCCATCCCTTCTCAACCATGAGATTCTGCATTTCTATGGAAAAATCGAGCTCGCCCATTTTACACAACCCATCAATCAAAGAAATGTAGATGAAAACATCGAGCTCGCAAACTATGGCCACCATCTCGTTCATAAGACCAACAACTTCAGTAAATCTACCCTACTGACAGAGCCCGTGTAATTGGCATTATTGGGAAGGGTGTGGGAAGGCAGCCACTGATAATCATCTCATCCAGGAATTCAATTGAAAATGCCTTGCCCGATCGCATTGGATCTTGTCATTTAATATGATATGAAATATCTTGGAGGCTGGTACAGGTCGAAATGAGAAAACTTAAAAACCCCATTTTAAATGACTTGGAAATCAACAAGCCTCCAACAATTTTCCCCTCGCCGTCAATCGGTAACCCTGTATCTTGGAGGCTGGTACATGTCGAAAGACTAAAGTGTTGATGCAGATCAATGCCTGTATCTTGCTGTCATATCTGTCTAACGTACAAGGTGGTAAAACCAAGTTTAGCTCAAACGAAGTCGAGCGAACCCCCTACCAGCTAAGTTCCATGGGGGTTTCGTATCTTGTAGTTTTCCCAGCTTGGGATTTCCCAAATTTAATATCATGTAATTCCTGCAATAATTATAAGTCGGAGGAAGCAGAAGTAAAACTGACATGCATGTCTTTGTTTCATAATTCGTGGGGTAGGGGGGGGCTCAATGAGGAGCAGGGTTGTTTCCGTTGTAGCTGCTATAGTTGCCATGTGCTGTATCTGCTGTCGTTGTAGCTGCCATTGTTTCCGTATCCATATTCATAGTTGCCGTTGCCAATGCAATATCCATATTAAATGATTAATATGATATGAAATATGTTGGAGGCTAGTACAGGTCGAAATGAGAAAACTTAAAAACCCATTTTAAATGACTTGCAAATCAACAAGCCTCTAACAAGTTTCCCCTCGCTGACAGTCTAGGAGGTCACCCGCCGTCAATCGGTAACCCTGTTGACAGATCTTGTGTAAGTGGCGTTATTGGGAAGGAAGCCACTGATAAACATCTCATCCAGGAATTCAATTAACAATGCCCTACCCGATCGCATTGGATCTTGTCATTTAATATGATATGAAATATCTTGGAGGCTGGTATAGGTTGAAATGAGAAAACTTAAAAACCCCATTTTAAATGACGTGCAAATCAACAAGCCTCCAACAAGTTTCCCCTCGCCGACAGTCTAGGAGGTCACCCACCGTCAATCGGTAAACCTCGCCATTAATGGCAAATGCAGTGGATGTAAACCTCGATCCACTTGTGGCTTTCCAACTTATGTTCATGATCAAGGATCAAGATTGAAGGGCTGGTTTGACAAAGCCCGTGTAAGTGGCGTTATTGGGAAGGCAGCCACTGATAATCATCTCGTCCAGGAATTCAATTGACAACACCCTGCCCAATCGCATTGGATCTTCTCATTTAATATGATATGAAATATCTTGGAGGCAGGTACAAATCGAAATGGAACTCCCATTTTCTTGTTGTATGATTCAAGACTTGGAACTCCCATAGAGGACGTGAAAGGTCGAGGGGCTTGAGGGATAATTTATAGATATAGCCATCCACCCAGGCTAGATCAACATCATCAATAATTAAAATGTGGTCATCAATGTTAACTCGTGTTTTCTGCCATCGTATTATTCCCTTATCATTCTCCTTCTGCAATTACAATACAACGATATTCCAACAGGTGAATTAAACGCCCAAAATTTAATAATGGAATTCATGAACTTAGAGAGACAAAAAAAATTGAGTTGCAATCACTAATCACGAATGGCTGAACTAATGATTTCATACTACACAACAGTATATATGTTTGTGTATATATATATATAAAGCTTTACCCAATAGTGTATATATTCCCTCTGCAATTACAGTACAACGATATTCCAACGCGTGAATTAAACGCCCAAAAATCAATAATTGAATTCATGAACTTAGAGAGACAAAACAAAATGAGTTGCAATCATTAATCACGAATGGCTTAACTAGTGATTTCATACTACACGACAGTATATATGTTTTACACAATATTGTATATATATATATATATATATATATATACAAAGCTCTACAATAGTATATAGGTTTGGTTTTATATATATCCAGGAATTCAATTGACAATGCCCTGCCAAAAATTAAAAATCCCACAACAACTTCAGTAAATCTACCCTGCTGACAGAGCCCGTGTAAGTGGCGTTATAATTTATAATATATAAAATTTAATATCTATTCACAATATGTGGTAGCTAATATATTAATATAGATGAACTTAAATTCTTAAATTCTTTGCTGAAAAATAATAAAAATAATATCCGTACAAAGTGATGTAACCATTAATAGAAAACTTCTTAAATTCTTTGCCTATAAAAGTGAAAACTTTCACTTGTTAACCACTCAAAATAATAAGTTTTATGAAGATTATGTTAAAAAAGTGATCCAAGGATTTCTTTGCTGATAAAAAAGAATACTTTCACTTGATTTTTATAATTAAGTAATTAAACCATTTTTATAATTAAATAATTTAACCACTCAAAAAAAAATATTCTTAAATTTTTTTCTGAAAAATTAATCAGATTAATATTTGTATAAAGTGATCTAACCATTAATAGAACACTTATTAAATTCTTTGCGAATAAAAGTGAAAAATTTCACTTGATTTATATTCTTTTCAAAAAACTCAGAATATATTTATATATAATCATTTTAAAAATTTTAATTTTTTAAATTATATTTCTTTTGTGTCCAATTTCCTTTTTATTACTATGTTTATATTTAGATATGTTTTTTTCTATCAAATTTCATTTTTATTATTATTTTTATATTTAGATATGTCTTTTACATTTGTTAATTTATTTTGTGTATAAATATTATTTATTAGACATCATTTAAAAGCATGAAATAGTGGAGACTTCCAATAGAGAGCTTTAAGAATGATTGATTTTTTTGGTTATATCTTTTTCTCAACAACTATATGAAAAGAAAATGAATAAAATAAACCATATCAAATAGTTCATGAATGGATCATCAAATTTAAATGAATTAGTGTTATTTATGTTTGAGTTATATTTTGTATAATATTTGTATTTATAAGTTATATTTTGTATATACACTCAACTTTGTGTTTTATAAATATTGAAATATTTATAAATATTAAAATGGTTTAAATTTTAAAATTTTAAAATTTTAAAATTATATTTCATTTCTATCCAATTTCTTTTTTATTACTATGTTTATATTTACATATGTTTTTTTCTATCAAATTCCATTTTTGGGTTCTTCAATGTTCAACCATTTAGACTCCTTCATTATATGACATTTGAATAGTGTTTCTTCATCATTCACATGAATGGATCATCAAATTTAAATGAATTAGTGTTATTTATGTTTGAGTTATAGTTTGTATAATATTTATATTTAGAAGTTATATTTTGTACAATTTAGATCTTATAGTTGATGTATTCAATTGAAATATAAACATGGAGTATTTCCCATCATTTAGGAAATATAAACATGGGTTTTTCAATCATTATTTACATGATCATGAATGGATTATTAAATTTATATGAATTAGTGTTATTTATGTTTAAGTTATATTTTGTATAATATTTATATTTTATTTATATTTATAAGTTATATTTTGTGTATACACTCAACTTTGTGTTTTATAAATATTGAAATATTAACATTAATTTTTATAAATATTAAAATGATTTAAATTTTAAAAATTTTCAATTATATTTCTTT
>LPNX010759152.1:0-21931 GCA_001517045.1 Pseudotsuga menziesii | reverse complement strand
TCAAGTGTCCTTGATTAACTTGCGGTGGGAGTAACCACATTCACATGAGGGTTTTCTATTCCTCGAGGACGCATTTATGTTTCATTTTCTATTTTTACGAGTCATAGTCGCTCTTAGGTCTTCAAGGTGCGAGGGGGACGTTACAGAGGCCCCTTTTGTACATCCAAATTTTGGATGTTTGACTGATAAATGACATGTCAATGACCTCAATATTTATAATCATGAAAAAACTGAAAATGATACATTAGGTTTTGTTTGACCTATATGTGGCCCAACCAGAAACACATTTGGATGTAGAACTCACATTTATAAATGAATAGTTGAGGGTTATCATTTAGCATTCTATTATTTGATGTTAGGAATATGATACATATCGTTGACATGTCGTTTATCACTCTAAGATCTGCTTTTGGATGTTAGACTCATAAAGCACATGTCAATGAGTAGTTGCTTAATCTGAACAAATGAATTTATGTTGCATCTATAAAATGTATAAAATAAATATTGTTTCAATTTTATTGGTTTTGTTCATAATCATATGTTCTTTCCTTGTTTTGTTATATAGCTACAAATGGATCCTGCCATCTGGAGTTTGTCGCCAATGGAGATATTGGAACTGATTTTGTTGTGGGTTCCTTTTTTGACATTGACCTAGTTAGGATCAATTTCTAAACATTTCAGGGCACTTTTGTGGCGACCAGCATTTAGAACTTCTTGGTTGAACAATCACATAACTGAAGTTGGTTTTTTTGTTGAAGTTTGGCACCCATACGAGATTGAAATACTATATAAGTTTATCAATTCTATAGGACATACGTCTTTTCTACAAATTAACAATCCAGAAAAAAATTATACAATTGAATGCATGGCCGGTTCAAATATTTTGCTATCGATGTTTTGTTCATTTCCAGGTCACAAGAGCTACTCCATTATTAACCCATTCAAAAGACGGTTTTTATATATAGGAGTGATTGAAATTGGAGTGCTTGGTTTCTTCACACTCATAAGCAACATCGGTGATCACAAACACGGATGGATAGTTGTTCATCATGAAGATATCGAACATGGTTCAAAATTCCTTATGTACAGCAATGTGAATAGAGATTGCAGAGAAATTGATGTAACTGGTTGCATTCCAACCCCTCCTAAAGATGTAGTTTTTTTTAATGGAAAACTATATTGGCTACATAGGAGAATCATTTCAGAGGAAGATGCTCTATATTCCTATACTATGTGGTCACTTGACATTGGATTGAACAAATGGGTTGGTCATGCGATTCATATAGGATGCATCAAACAATCCATGTGTTTGACTATACATCAAAACCAGTTGCTATGTCTTGTGAACGATGGTGGGACAACTATATGGTCCATAACTAAAATGATGGATCTGAGGATTGGTGCATGGGTTTTGGATATTTGGAAGAGATTTGAGATGGACCCTTTTAGAAGTTATAACACTCCATATAAATACACATTGCCCTAGGTACCTTCCATTTCAGGCTGTGGGGAGTTTTATTCTGATGTGTAGGTATGGTCAAATCCTGTACATATATTATGACCTCAACACTTGCAGGGTTACTCATGTAGGACTCGATGAAGGATCATTGCGTCGAAGTCATCGATTGCCTATGCCAATAGACATCCAATGTACCAACATTGTAATGTCTAGAAATGTTTGCCCTCTAACTCCAAGCATGAAAGTATTCGACGATTTACTCCCTTTTCCTACAAATTGGGATGAGTCGTTGGGGCGTTATGGCATGTAAACAATATGCAAAAAAGATGTTTTTTTTGCATATTTTATGAATTTTGACCATCTTTTTATATTATGTACATCCATGTAATCATTAGCTATATCTAAATTATATTGCACCAATAAATATCCATTGTGGATGTTATGTTTTTTTGTAGTGTATGTATTTTTTTGCGATCATTTTTACATTTCGTCATTTTATATTGACTAACATGCAAAAAAATGTTTCGCTTAGTCTAACACTTTTAAATTATACTTATGCTTACAAAAAAAACCCGTGTTTTATGAGTATTTTAAAATAAAGGCATATTTACATTAATCCATCTGCTAACAGATTCTCATATTTTGTGTTATAGAAATGGATATGGTCCCTGCGATTTGGAAATCTCTGCCAATATACATACTTGAAATGATCTTTCTTTGGTTTCCTTTATCGATGATTATCCATTTGAAAATGGTTTGCAAAGGTTGGAGTCGTATTGTGTCTAAAAACAATTTCATCTCACAATGGAAACACAATCAAACGAAAGAATATGGAGTTTTGGTTGGTTTTGGATCTTCTGGTAGACATTGGTTCGTTGGCCATTACATTAGCCAAATAGGAAAATGTTCATCTATGTCTATGCAACTCTTAAACAACGAATACAAAATTGAATCCACGTGTGGTTCAATTGTTGCAGTCTCATCCTCGAGTATCTTGTATCGAAAAAGAAACTACTACATCATCAATCCATAATTCACAAAGATTTGTACATTTGTAGGGTCTCTTGGTCTTGGTGATTGGGGTTTCTTTACATTGTTGAAAAATTTTCAACACCAAAAATACCATTGGGTAGTATTGAAACATGTTTATACAAAATTTCAAACAAAATATTTTATTTCCAGCAGCATTCATATGGGGTGGAGACAAACATGTCCTATAGATGGCGATGTTTTGCAGCCCAAAAATCCCATATTGTATAATCAAACAATGTTATGGGTGCATAGTCATGTGGTTTCTAGAGATAATCATATATGTATATACAAGCTATGCTGGATAGATCTTGATAATAACAAATGGGGGTTCCAGTTTATTCCACACTCGAATTCAACATTATCGATTAGCCTAGCATGTTATCGCAATGAGCTTCTTTGTTTTATCAATGATGGGAGAACTATAGTGTGGTCTATAGAACAATTAAAAAATAAAAATGATTCAACAAATTCTTCGATAATAAATGGATGTTTAGAAGGTGGATTGCGATGGAGTATCATGTCTAATTTGACCTCAGGCATTAATCGCAAATGCAGTGGATATTTTCCTGTTGCAGGACTTGATAATTACATGCTCATGTGCAAATACGACCGTCTTAACTTTGGTTTCTATGACTTCATTGACACACATTATAATTTTGTAAGCGAGGATAGAATGTTGGATTCTGCATTATCCAAACTTGAAAATCCAACACAACTAAGTGTTGTTGAGCTTGTAGACAACATATCCATCATTCTAAGTTGCCCAAACATGGATTCAATTGATGATGTGTTTTTAATGGGATAATATAAACATATATGGCATGTTACTTGCATGTATGTTATGCAAGTTGACATGTTTGGATGGTTCTTAATCATACTTATTCAAAAAATTTCTTCCCAACAAACTTTACCATATTTTTGGCAATCAGTGCTACATATGGAATGTTACTTACTTGTACTTATGCAAATCAACATCTTCAATACTTCATTATCATGCTTATTGGATTTATTTCTTCTGATTTTTGCCAATTTACATCCTCTATGAAATAGAAATTTATCATACATGTCATTTTTTTTTATTTTCTTGGATACAAAACTTGAGTAGAATATTAGTCTATATCTTGGTGATCTTCGGCTATAAAAATATTATAAGATAATATTTGAATAAAGTTCAAAAAGTTTACGTATGTGTTTCTTTTTGCTATACCTATAACATGACTTTGTACACTAATATGGTTTGACATTAGCTAATTTTTTTTATGTTCATGTAGATATGTCGTCAGATAAAAATAATAATTGGAGCAGTGAGAAGAACTTGATGGAAACATCGCATCACACAAAAAACGAATCCTCGCGAAAACACTATAATAAAAAAGGGAAGATATTAATAGGAAACATCATTTATTATACAAAGAGAATAGTGAGCAAATCAACAAATAAAGAAGAGAACGTCATGGTTATTCCTTTGCAAATGTCATTGATTCTCAGGGCGAGCCCACTAAATTCCAGAGCATATCTGATATAATGAGGAGATCAAATCACCGAAGTCAATTTCTATCATCAATGTCTACATATAGCGACAACTGTAACGAAAAGTTGAATGAAATTATTGAACCTTTCGTAAATCATAATTCTGGCGAAACATTTTCTAATCATGGCACCGAGGTATAAGGATTACATGGCGTTTCCTATATTTGAATAAGTGTTGATATGTACAATATAGATATACTTACATACATGTCCAATGTTTAGATAACTATTCGCAACAATTTTCCGAATCGACCATTTGATGAGCGTGAGGAAGCTATGCATACAAATCAAAATGAAACAGTACATAATGATAACACCAATATAGATGAAATAAGCAGTGGAATAAGAACAATTTCTCTTGGAACTACAAAGGAAACGAATTCCAAGTATACTAGGAGTGACTCACACAGCCACACAAACAATGCATTGTTAAGGAATGAAGAACAAGGGTTTCAAAATCAACTCAAAACCGGTTTGCAAATGTCCAGTCTAGTACGAACTAATTTTGTTGGAACAACTAAGGTATTGTTTCACCTATCCATGACAACAACCATGCATTTGACCTTGATCAAAATAAGGTAGTATTAGATACAATATTATTTCATCTTTGTGTGCAATAATTCAATGAGAAACCATTTTGAAATTTCAGGATAGTAGCATCCATGGACAACAACTAGTCAGTGTTGGACATAATTGTCGAAACGACATGATATTGATCAATGTCATTCTGTCTTCTGGTAACGATGACTCTCTACAAAATGTCGGTCAAAATTATGTTGTGTGCAGCCAACCAAAGAACATGGACTTCAATCAGGAAAACAATTCTACACCAATGAATGATCAAGGAATAATTCGAAACCAGATCATGATGAGTAGACCAAGTGGATATGAACAAAGGACTATTTCTCTTGGAACATCAAAGGTCTTACTCAGCCTATTCGTACGCAAGTTCCATATTTCGATCTTACCAGAAGATTTGACATAATATTTAACAATGACATTTTCACTTTTCAGGATAATAGCGCTGAGGATCGTCGAGAACACAACATTCAAACCCCAACTCATCTCAACGATATGATGGCAACCAACCTTCATTATAATTTTCATGATGACAACCATTTGGGTCAGGTTTCAGGCGATGGTACTCGACGAAGGCAAGTTAGGAATCTACATCTTCGCAACAACATAGGAGAGAGATGTCGGCATGTCTCGTCTCACTCTACATTGAATGATAACGTCCATGCTCAAGATCCAGGTTTAAATATACATACATCAAGAAACATGGTTGAGTTTTTCCAACAAATGTCCTCTTTTCGTCAAGCATTTCGTGCCCAAATTGATTAATTATCAATTGTTCAAATGTGTAATGTTTATCATGAATCATACCCTGGAATGAATGTTTTCAGATGAGATGAAGGACCTATTTGTGTGAGAAGTAGGCAAGAGCATGGTATCCATCGTTTCTCTCGAGATAACAACATGAATTCGGGCAAACAACCTCCTATTTTATCAATTTTGACACAGGCTGAAGAAATGATAATAGCACGAGTGAATCCAATACTACAAGTCACACATGCATGTGGAGGTCAATATAAATACAATGGCCATACAATTAGCTTCCCGCAAGATATCGTTTCTATTGTTAAGAGAATTCCTCGTCGAATAGAAGACCTAGACATATTAATTGTCAAAAGAGAAGGGCCTCCATCCAAGCACTATGATTGGATTGTTAGTAGGTCACGAGTAATGGATGCATTGCATTACAAAATATGGATGGACAAATATTACCGAGATGTTGAAGTTGATCCAGAATCAGTCGTATGTCTCCCAGACCATCCAACAGATGTTTCCTCTAAATTGCATTATATCAACTCTGACATAGCTGACTCAGAAGATATTGATGCAGACATTGATAGATTTGGAACTCATCGACTCAAAACTCATCCTTCATCCTTTACAGATAGAATGCCAAATGCGCAAAGAGAGATAGAAGAGATACAGAACTTTGTTAACAAAGAATCTTCTTTGTCAGATTTGGATATGGAATGGAAAGATATTGGGTTGTCTACAATAAATGAATAAAACACAGAAGGTTTGTTTGACATGGAATTTCCAACATTGTTTCCCACTGGCACTGCTGATTGGTTGCAACCACGTTTGAAGGATGTCCGCTTACATGAGTATGGGTTGCACCTACTTAAATATTGTGATCAAAGGTTTGGAAAACATCCAAGGTTTTGGTATTTTGTATTGAACATGATAATGAGACATCGAAGCCAAGGAACAGCTGCTGTATTCATGAAAAAAAACATTGAAGATGGCATACCTACCACAATTGAAGATTTACGTAAGGAGCTCATTGAAGTCCCTGACACCAAATTAGCCGAACGATTGATGCATTTTGGTTCATGTCTTCGAGGAACAAAGGAATACTGGAACATATGCCACAGTAAGCTTACTGACATGATATAAAAAATCGGTTGCCCAACTTTGTTTTTCACTTTGAGTGCAGCTGATACCAAGTGGCCAGACCTACATAAAGTTATGCCCAATTCTGCACCTGTATTTGCACAAAACAGAAATAGATGAAGAACCAATAATGTTATAAACTATCCACATATTTTTGCAAAGTATACGCATGAACATTTTAGTATATTCCGTGATGAAATCATTGTGAAATACCTTCATGCTAAAGACTACTGGTATAGGTACCTCGTTTCCTTATTCTGTTTTTTAATCTAACATGTTAGATTATTACTTGAAATTTTGTTGCAAGCTAATATTATTGAAACATGATGAGTTTCATAAGTATGAATGGCAACATAGGGAATCAGCACATATCCATGGATTTCTATGGTTATAAGGTGCATTAGACATGGAACAACTAGATTGGAAAGACACGATAAGAGTTGATGCAACAAGACAATACTTTGACAATTATGTAACAGCATGGAATCCTCATGATGCTCACCACAGGAATATATCTATTCATTGACCTCTAGAGGAAGATCCTTGCTTATTGGATACCAGTGAAATATTCAATACAAATCCCCTTGATGATTATGAGCAACTAGCGAATCGAGTGCAACGTCACACAAGATGCAGTGTTCATTCATGTTTACGAAAAAAAGGTTCCTCCTACATGTGCCGATACAATGCACCATGGGAACTTCAAGACCAGTCGAAAATATTTGTCAATGACAAAGGACACGAAAAATATGAACCTGTTCGCAATGACGAGAGGTTAAATGTTCATAACATTCCTCTTCATTCAATATGGCGTGCCAATGTTGATTGCCAGCCGGTTCTTTCACGTCATGCAGTTTTGAAATACATTGCAAAGTATGCTTCCAAATAAGAGAGAAGATCAGAAAGCTATCAAGACATGTTGACAATAATTTCCAATGTCGTTGACTCTGACATTCCCTCTATATGTGCATATAAAACGTTTCTTGCTGAAACAATTGTGGAAAGAGATATAGGAGCATAGGAAACCTGTCATATGTTGTTAAAGCTTCCTCTTGTTATTTCTAGTCGTAGCTTTGTTTCGGTTAATGTTGGCAGAAAAATATTCAAAAGAGTTTCTTCCAACTCAGATAACAACAATTTCCCAACAGGGTCTGGGTTTCTAGAGCACTACCAAAACAGACCTCCATTTCTGGAGCACTTATCTTTGATTGAAACTGCACGATCATGGTCTTTTAGTGGTCGACGTCAGAGAGAACCATGGAAGCCAAGAGATACACCTGCAATAGTGCGTGTATGGCCATGGTTCTGTGAGGTTCCTGACAGCAATTCATATTCCTTTGAGTCATTTTGCCTCAGTGAATTACTTCTCTATAAACTGTTCAGAAACATTCAGATTGATATTGGAGTCAGCACAGAAATTATTATTCAGAATTAGAGGATGCTTATATATCGAGCTTGGCATGTCAATAGGATACCTTTAGGACCAGATACCAATGAATAAGATGACGATATACATTAAGATGAAGTGGTTCATGAGAATGACATGGATGAGTGGGAGATGTTGTCACGTCTTGTTCCTCCCAATCCTGTTCAAGTTTCAGACATTGATACTCTTGGTTGCAGAGACTTTGACTTGATCCATGCATGGAATAGTACTATAGGTTCAAATAGCAACTTAGAGGACCCAACATATTTCATAAAAAAATGCATGCTCAAGAGGATCCATACCAGATCTATCACATTCTAGGTCGGCTTCTCCATCCTCATTTTCTGATAAGCAACGTTTTTGTTTTGAAACTGTTATTGAACATTTCCATGAAGGACCTAATGCAAACCCGCTAAAGATGATAATTCAAGGAACTGCAGGGACAGGAAAGTATTACTTTATACATTGTATTGGACATAAAGTTTCAATGCATTCCATAAATGGAAAAATCCCTCTCCTATTGCTAGCACCTACAGGAGTAGCTGCCTTCAACATATGAGCCAAAACAATTCACTCGACCCTTAGAATCCCTATTAAAGATTTCAAATATTTACAGGGTCAGTCACTTTCTGTATTGCAAGAAGAAATGCGATATGTTACACATATTTTAATTGATGAAATGAGTTTCATTGGGCCAAGTTTGTTCATACAAATTGATTCACGTCTTTGGGAGGCATTTCCTGAAAAAGGTCTATTCCTTTTGGTGGGATATCATTGATTCTTATTGGAGATCTTGGGCAGTTGCCTCCTATCAGAGATAAACCATTGTACGTAGGAAACATGGCTGGCAGTGTCTTATGGAAATATTTCAGAAAGGTTGTTACGTTGGACACAGTATTTCGTCAACAAGGCACAGATCCAAATCAAGTCAAATTTAAGAGGTTGCTAACCAACATCAGAAATGCAAACCCAATAGTGGATGATTGGAATCTTTTAATGTCATGAACAGATGCAAATATGGATGGTACTAAAAGTAATACTTTCAATTCATAAATCCATTTGTTTCCTATGAACACCTTGGTAAATGTACATAATCAATGTATGCTAAAGTCACTTGGAATTCCTATAGCACGATGTGTTGCTGAACATACAAAGAATAGAGATTTTACTGACACTGATGATGAGCAGCTTCAACAAGGGGTGATTTTATGTCCTAGTCAGCGAGTGATGTTGACCTGTAACTTGTGGGTGGAAGCAGGGTTGGTAAATGGAGCACTTGGGACAGTTCAAAACATTTTTTTCTCTGATGGATCCAAACCACCACAACTACCAATGTATGCTACAGTCTCTTTTGATGATTACATTGGTTTACCATGGGACATTACATATCCCAAAATTGTTCCAATAGAACCTGTTGTTAGAGGAAATCGCAAGAAAATCCCATTGCGTATGGCTTGGGCTCTTACCATACACAAATCGCAAGGTTTGACTTTACAAAGGGAAACCATCGATATCGGTATCGCAGAGAGGCAAGGTTTAACTTTCACAGCAATTTCAAGGGTAAAATATATTGATGGTTTACTAATATCTCAGCCGTTTACATTCGAAAGGTATTCAAATATGGCCAAAAGTGCATATGCTACAATCAAGAAGAAAGAAGAACAACGGTTGGAATCCATTTCAGCTTAAAGATCACAACTATTAGGTTATTAGGTAACTTGATTGTTTATTGTATAGATATTTATATTGACATGTTTCCTTGTTATTATTTTAATTGGCAGCAAGAAATATAGATTGAAAGAGAGAAAACCAAATTACAAACAGAGTAGGTTTAATCTCTATTTATTCATTTTCTTTTCATATAGTTGTCGAGAAAAAGTTTTTTCCCTATATGTCAACATACACTTTTTCAGTATGTTCAATTACAATTCAATTTACAAGCATTTGTTAAGCTGTATTATGACATAAAAATATAGTGGAAACCATTATTTTTTGTTCTTCATATTCTTTCCGTATGTGTTGAAAGATTAATGATATAGTTAGTTATCTATTTTTTTTCATAATATCCTCACAGGTAATTGTAATTTTTTTAATTGAGTTTTATCGATTGAAATGATAGATTACGAGATGACATGCCAATGATTTTAACATATATAACCATGACCATGCATCTTACCATTTTATGCAACTTACATTTTGTTATATTGTGTAATTTAATTATTATTGATATCTTACAATTTTAGTGCTTATGCCACATTTCCTCCAATGTTGTTTATTGTATTATTTGGTTATCATGATGTTCGAATTCATAAAACCATATATGTTTTTATTTTCCAGATCTTTGCGTCAAATCCAACAAAAAAATGGATGTAAAAAAAATCAAACATCGTCCAACGGTATGCATCAGACACCTCATAGACGAACCAAGGTTGAGACATCGATTTCAGATAAATGTTGTACATCCTGGAAGAGGAAACCTTTCCAAACCAGAAATTTGAAAGGAGATAGGGAAGAAATTTGGCATTACTGGTACACAACAAATATTTATTTACGGTTTTCGTACATATGGAAAAATATCGTGAGGTTTTGGGTTGGTATATGACAAGCTTGAGGATGCAATAAAATATGAGCCTAACCACAGATTGGTGAAGAATGAAATTCATGATCTTGGTAAGAAATCCAAAAAAAATACTGAAAAAAAGCAAAGAAAATCTGTGGTGTCATGCCAAGAAAATAAGAAGATTGTTCAGTGACTCTCATCATCATCTACATATGAAAAATTAGTGAGAGTGTTCAGCGGCTCTCATCATCATCATTGTGTTTATTCACTCTATCGTTACATGCAGTTATGTAAATGTGTTGAAGATATTTTATAAGTTTTAATACTATTTTGAATTTTGATTTGTTCCTAAATAATCTGCTGTCAACCTATATCTTATTTATATGTAGTTTAAATAGCTTTGTGTGTTCATTCAAAGAAATTATTTTAATGGTTTGTTATGTTTCTGTTGCAATATGGTAATGTTGGTTGCTGAATTTTTGTTACATGATTCCATTAATTAAATTGTTTTGTAGTAGTTGGGTTTACTTTTATTTTGAATTTCTTTTTGCATTCTGAAATCGATGAAGGGTTATCTTGGATTCTGATGTTCATTGGTACCTATGGTGTCTTCTGACATTGGTTCATGGTTATGTTCTACTATGTCTGTGTTATGCAAAGAAATTATTTTTATAATTTATTATGTTTCAGTTGGTAATAACTATGTATTTTTAATGTTATTTATAAGTAGTTTAAATAGCTTTGTCTGTTCGTTCAAAGAATTTTTTTTATGATTTGTTATGTTTGTGTTGCAATATGGTAATGTTGGTTGCTGGATTTTTGTTACATGATGCCATTAATTAAATTGTTTTGTAGTAGTTAGGTTTATTTTTATTTTGAATTTCTTTTTGCATTCTGAAATCGATGAAGGGTTATCTTGGATTCTGATGTTCATTGGTGCTTATGGTGTCTTGTGACATTGGTTCATGGTTATGTTCTACTATGACTGTGTTATGCAAAGAAATTATTTTTATAATTTATTATGTTTCTATTGGTAATAACTATGTATTTTTAATGTTTTTGTTTAGTTAATTGCAAATGGATCCGAGCATTTGGAGTTTACTCCCACTCGAGTTTCTAGAGATGATTCTCCTATGGGTGTCATTTTCAACATTGGTTCATTTGCAATCAATCTCTAAACATTGTGAACAGATATTGTCCAGGCCATCTTTTGTTAGCGCTTGAAAAAATAACAATATAACAGAAACTGGCCTTTTAATTGAACTATTGGGACAACATCAAAACCATTTTGCATATAAGTTTATCAATCGTACAGGACATACATCCTTGTTGCATGTCCCTTATCCAGAATATAGATATACGATTGAATGTACAGTTGGTTCAATCATTTTGCTCTCAAAATATGTCCTGTATGAGGGCATAAGGATTATTACATCACAAATCCATTCATAAAGCGTTTCTCAAATATAGGAATTATTGATATAGGAGACTATGGTTTATTTTCTCTGATAGGAAACACTGGTCAAGAAAAACATGGATGGATACTTGTACATCATAAGCGTACTGAACACGGTCCTAAATTTTTTATCTGCAACATTGTCGAAATATTTTGGAGAGAAACAATTGGTGTTGATGGTGAACCTACTGCTCCTAAAGATGTTGTTTTTTATACAGGAAAAAATTATTGGTTGCATGTGAAAATAACTTCTGAAGAAGGTGCCTCATATGTGTACAGAATGTACTTGCTGAACATTGAAATGAATATATGGGGTATACATTCAGTTTACACAGGACGTAGGAAACGATCTATGTGTCTGAACTTACACTGCAACTGATTGATATGTCTTGTGAATGATGGATTTACAAGTATATAGTGCATATATGAAATCCAAGATTTCAAACGTGGTCAACATTGCGTTCAACAAACATATAGTCATTTCGAGGACGGTAGAGGGTTAAGATGGACCCTTTTACAAGGTATGACAAGAAATATAAATATACATTGTTCAAACTATCTACCATTCCGAGCAGTTGGAAATTCTATATTGATGTGCAAGAATGCTGAAATTCCATTCATATACTATGATTTGGAAACTTGCAGTGTTACTCATTTAGCAGTTGATGAAACATCATCGCTTCCAAATCACCGTCTACCGTTGCCAGCAAACAATCAATGCAGTAACATTATCATGTATAATAATTTCTGTCCTCTAACTCCAAGCATGGTTTTATTCAATGATTTTCTCCCATTCCCTCCGACATTGTTTCAGTCCCTGTAGGATTTTGGCATGTAATTCAATAGGTTTATGAGTCTTTGTAAACAAAACTATGTTTTAGTTTTTGCACTATGTGCAAATTTTGGTATGTTTTGGTTTTAAATAAAACATGGCTTCATTCCATGAAGCTTTTTATAAAGGATATGGAAATTTCAAGTAGCTATGTTTGAGTTTTTGCTTCAAATCAATATTTTTATTTGTTTTGATCTAAAATAAATAGATTTATTTACTGTATAACATCAAAATTTATTGGCTATATCGAGAATTTAATGGAAACTATATTTTACATCTTTTAAATAGTACAACTAATATTACATATCTTTCCCTCATACACTAAAAGTATTTTATCAATTGTGTTGATAGTTACACTAATATATGATCTCGTGTCCCTCTATATTAATAAAAATAATGTGGTTAAAATGTAAACATTCCAATTAAACCAATAATCTCCAATACAGTCACACACAGATTGCATTATCAACAAATGAATAAACAAAGCATTCGATCTGAACTCGGTATGGGAACAAACATTGCACATTAAAGAACACTTTTTTGCACTTGAAATAACAAAGAAATTCCATAACTAACGATATTGTAATTTATGATGACTTTCTGTACTAAGTTGACGTAACGTAAAAGGTTTTTCAACAATTGCATATTTCAGTTGCTCAAATTACAATTTAAATAATCAATACAATATTTCACTTTCTCAAGTAAGAATTTAAATAATATATGTAATTGTCGCAATTAAAATCCTAGATTTCATGATTTTAGCAATCCATTCACTCATTTACATCATATTCATGGATGCAATGCTTACTATTTTATTGAAATTGTTACTTTTTGTATTCGTTGAAGAATTTTATTTTTTTCATAAATATCACGAATCATAAAATATATGGAACTGAAATTGCTTAGAAAATTATTCAGTTTCACATTAAATACACATCAATTAAACAACTGTTGCAGTATTCGAGTCTACGAAAACATTTCAGTACAAACATGGTAGATTATATAACAATTTTTTCCACTTGAACTAACAATGATATTCCATATTTGCTCCACAATTGACATTCACGCCTTGTTCAAATGAAAACAACATAACTAGTCATCATGTAATTTATGATGCATTTCTATACACCACAGATCACAAGACACCATAAGAACCAATGAACATCAGAATCCAAGATAAACCTTCATTGATTTTAGAATGCAAAAATAAATTCAAAATAAAATTAAACCCAACTACTACAAAACAATTTAATTAATGGCATCATGTAACGAAAATCCAACAACCAACATGACCATAGAGCAATGTCACAACTCAACTTAATGCTCAGTGACTATGATAATCCACCATAGCACTTCATAAATTAAACATATATTTGACTTATTAAATTACTTTTAATGTTGTAATGCAATCAACCACATTAATTAACATAACCATAATACAATATATTCATACAAAAATGACTCAATCGAACACAACCCTTTGTTTATGTCAAAACAAAATTAAAAATTGAAAATATCACTACACCTAATCATTGTGCAACATTACAATGACTTACATATTTTCACATTATCACATTACTCAACATAGCCATAATGCAACATGGCAATTACAAAACTTTTGCACTAGTAGAATCTAATAAAACCTTTCCACAACATAGCAAATTTTGATTATAAATGCTAACGTTGGAGTGTGACATTTCCAATGCCAATTATCATAACCCTTTGTCAACCTCCTACATACTATTTGAATGATTGTATTCCCCAATGTATTTGTCAGATTATGAAATGAAACAAAGGCTATGTGACATTCACATAGTTTGCAATGATTTGATGTCACATCTTCGTGACATTTTTTATGTCGCATTGTGACATTGATCATATACATTCTAATAATAATGAACATATGTTCATCATTAATACATACTATTATTATGAAATTATTATTTAATTTCCAGTACTTAACTATTATTAATATTATTTTACAAACATCTAAAATAATATATTATAAACATCATGTTATTATTTTATTGTTACTTTAATACAATTTTTTTCATTATTAAATACTATATTTTATTCCTATCACATCAATACTTTAACTAATAACCATATTTTAATAATAATAATACTTAGTATTGTTAAATATTAATATTTTCTTTGTATGGTTGTTATATTAATTTATTACTTTATTCGAGTTATTTTAATTAAATACTATATTGTATTTAATATTCTTATGTAATAAAACATTAACTAATTATAATTATTAAAATTTTACTATTATCTAAAATTTTACAATATATTAAAATGTATGTTAAAAAACAAAATTATTAACACATGAATTGTTTCCAAATATTAATTACACTTACCTAACCAATATTATTACTATTTTGTTATTATCTAAAATATTATAATATATTTTTTTAAATAAGAAAAACATTTTTACTAAATTAATTGTTTTCCAACAGAAAAAAATATCTCCAAACTATACTATATTTATATTCAAGATTCATAAATTAATATGGATTATTAATTTGTTGTAATATTGTCATACATTATTTATTATTTTAAATAATACAATATATAATTGTATAAAAAGAGACATTTATTTAAATCCAAATGGATATTAAAACTATTAAGTGTAAAGGTATTAAATTTCAAGTCTAATAAATTATTTATAATAATTAATTATATTTTTTATTTATATTATAATAATTAAATAAAAAATATTACTCTCATTAATACTTTTTATAATAATTATTTATATTTATTATTATATATTTGAATAATTAAATAAACATTATTATTGTCACTAATATTTTGTAGATATGTCCATGGGCTCACCCATTACTAGCAACAACCACATTAAAATAATTAATGTGTCTGAATACGCTGATAGGGGTAAATTTAGGCACATACTTTTTATATTAATGTTTCTCTCTATAGTATGTGCTTAAATTTACGCCTATTGGCGTATTCAGACACATTAATTAATTTAATGTGGTTGTTGCTAGTACTTCCACAAAAATGATTGAAAGCTAAACTTCTTTCCATCCTTATATGTTAGGATTTGCTAATTGTGATCCTTGTATCAATTAAATTTGAGACTTTTCATCAATTCAATTTGGTGTTTTGATTTGAAAGCGTTTGAACAAATTTCAGAGTAAGCGTTTGAACAAATTTCACTAGAACAAAAAAAATCGATATATCTGTGGTGGGGGAGGTAGTTCTTCTCTTCGGATTCTATCAACGAAAGCTAAAAATTGTCTTTCTAATGCAGTCACTCTCTGGTTAAAGCCATGCTCAAAATGTAAATGGCAGAAATCCTGATAGCCTTTTGCTCTATCAAATAGATAGGTATAACGAGAATATTCCAAAAGGTTGACAAGAGTAGCTAATGTCGGTATTAAATGAGTATCCCCATGGGTAGGGATAGCTATTCGGGAGATAGCGTCATAGAAATCCTCCAAAGTTTCATACCCACTGTGTTTAATGACTTTCACAATCTCTAGACGCCCAATGGTAACCGAACTCAAGTTCGAAAGAATCTCAAAACAACTCCTAATCACAAGAAATTATTGGTGCTTGGAAACCCATCCATCGAAATTGTTCTATTTTTCCTATTCTGGGAGCATCGCGTACTTCAATACCTCAAAGACTCGACTCACAAGCCCTCCATGGGTCATCAGTTCTAATGAACATTCAATGAAGCTATCAAGATCTTTATGGAGTACGGAGGATATTGTTTTTAATAAATCCAGGTACTGTGTCATAGACTTCTTTTCCACACTACAATGGCCACACTAATGAATCCACTGCCTATGAGAGTCTGGGCTTTCTCAATCCATTCTCTGTGCCCCACAGTCTCATGAGGAGGGTGAACAATTTTTTGAAATTATCTTCGCTGATCCTGGAAAAGAGCTTGTTCATGGGGTACATTATGTAAGAAGATAAAAATTTTATCCCATCACCATGATTGATAATTATCTCCCAACTGTCCTAATCAAGTTCCATGAACGAGTTGATTAAATTTCCCAAACCCAAATGAAACTCCATATCCTTAATATCATCAACGCATACTCTATCAATGACTACAAGTGCTGGGAGAAGGTAATTAATAAAGAGATTAGGGTTTTTGTTGTCGATGTTGTTGGCATGAGCGAGGATGCTCACAGAGAATTCCACCCATTTGGATACATGATGAGAAGACACGAGGCATTCTACTATGATCCTGACCACCAATGAGAAGCCCAATGCTGAATTTAGGATCTAGGTTTTACCTTTAATGGCTGATTTCAATTGAACTAGATTCTTCAGAAACTCGGAGTCTTCCAATATGTCATCTAAGAAAGAGGTAACTATGCTCTCAAGGTCTAGGGGTGTTGAGATATAGGCAAAGGGAGATGGCCTCTGAGGTCTGATATCATGATCATCTGGCATCAGTGGCTCATCTTCAACCTCAAAGGACAGGATGTGACATTGCTCTTCATCCTCCTCGTCCTCACGGGGTGGGATGTTGTTGGTGTTCATCCTGTGAGAGAGATGAGGGACTTATGATCTCATGTTTTCTACGTTGAATGAATGATCACAAGTTCATAAATGAATTTCTTGGGCACAAGGTATTTTTTCTTATATACATTGATCATATCAGGATTCAAGGTTAGTAGTAGCCCATTTTTTTGACTCATATAACAATTGAAGGAGAAGGACAAGGACGAGACATAAGAAATGGAGAAGTGAGTATGAGAAGTGGAAGTAGTAGCATTCAGGAAGGTAGAAGATCCAAAAGCCTAGCTTTCGGTGCGGCACCAGAAAGATAGAGAACACAATCTCCTGGTGTTACGGCTGCTGTTCCTCAATCCGAAGTTGGATTGGTTGATGAGAGTGAGAGAGAATTTAGAGAGTTCGTAGCACAACTGGAGGACAATATTTATGAACTAAGTGATCTTGATGAACTTGTAGGATATGATGAACGATGCGTTCATCATATCCTACAAGTTCATCAAGATCACTTAGTTCATAAATACTGTCCTCCAGTTGTGCTACTAACTCTCTAAATTCTCTCTCACTCTCATAAACCAATCCAACTTGGGATTGAGGAATAACAGAGGTAACACTAGGAGATTGTGTTCTCAATCTTTCTGGCGCCGCACCCGAAGCTGGGGTTCTGGATATTCTACCTTCTTGAAGGCTACTACATCTAGTTCTCATCCTCACTTCTCCATTTCCTGTGTCTCCTCCTTGTCCTTCTGCTTCCATGGTTATATGGTTGAACAAATCGGTTACTACTCACCTTGTATCCTGATATGATCAATGACCAATTTTTTTCCCAATTTTTTCGACTCAGTAGTAGCGTTGAATGAACGATGTATTTTTTCTTATAAACATGGAAATGTAGTTTGGAAAGCGAAGTGATTCATCTTCCTCACTGATTCACCTACCTTTTACTAGTGAACATACGTTCAAATATTTTCATACTCAAAGCAATAAAATGAAACACTGAAGCATACCAAACGTATGCAGATTGGCCAATGAAATTAATAATGTGAAACTATTTCTATTCTAAGAACAATGCAATTAATGAGTAAGGTAGAGTGTGCTGAGCTTATCTAGATTGCATATTCACTTTGGCTATTGACGTGTCTTCGGGCCCTACCTAGCTCTCTGTTACCCCTTTTGTTCTGTCTTCGGCCAGCGCCGTTAGTATTCTCCTCGGAAATCTTTCTCCTAAATAATCACATGTTAATACAACATTCTCTATTTGCAAGTGGATGAGCTAAGTAATCACATGTTAATATAATATTCTTTTTAGTAGATTGTTTGTCTAATTTTTTATCCCTATAGTTCATTCTTAGATGAAAAAATTCATTAAATCTTCATTACATTAATAGTGGTTTATGGGAGAGGCCACTAATTTATTTGAAACATTTTGAAATGATTTGTAAATTTACATGTAAGCTATCTATATTATGTTATCCATTTTCAATTTAATATTTAATTTAGGATTTTATTGAAGCAATGTTTTTGTATTTTAGAAAATAAAATCTAAACTAAACAATTTGGGTAAGTGAAGTAATGAGATGCTCAGAAGATGACACTTTTAGGAGATTTAATCTTGGATGAACAATAAGATGATTAAATATTCATCACATTAGGAGTGATTTTCATATAACACACAAATATTTGGGATCCTTAAGTTATACATCCCATCAACATTTTAAATATTCTCCAAGTAACTAGATTTTATGAATTTTTCATAAATTGTATCAACAATTGATCCATAGGAATTTTGACAGTCCCCTAATTTTGCAATTTAAAGAATTAGAAATTGCAATTTTAGCAATAAAATTTTGTAATTTCAAATTCACACTTTAAATAATAAAATTATTGAGACCACAACCTCAAATTATAGAAACGTTTACTTAGAAAAACACAATTTCAAGAATCAAATGATTGAGGAAAAAATTTCATTTTTTAAGAAAAAAGCACAATTTCAACCATTTATTAATTACAATTTTGACATTAAAAAATTTCAATTTCAACAATTTATTTATTGATCTACAAATTACATTTTGAGAAGTTATGTTCCCTCCCCTTAAAAATGTTAATAGTCTAAGGCTATTGTTTCCATACTATGACTTTGTGAAGGCCATGAGATCCATCCACTATGTATGAAACATATTAATGGTACTTATTTCCAACTCTTAGGGAAAAGACACCATAGTGAGAGTTTGTCTTATTATGTCTAGGATTTGCTTAGGGTGCTTAAGCTCCATGAAATTTAATCAGGGATTAAGGCCCTTGTTTTTAAGCTACTAGGAAATAGGTGGCTTAGGCTAGATCTTAAGGGTAAATAGGCTATATTGTTTCCCTATTGCAACTATGGTCAAGGCCTCAAGATTTGTTCATGATGGGTGAAACATCTTAATGGCACATATGTCCAACTTCTATGATAAGGATCCCCTAGTGAGGGCCTGTCTTAGTGTGTTCAAGGTTTGTTCATGGTAGATTTAATTAGGTACTATCAGTATGTTTCACATACTATGGATAGGTATTGAGGCTTTCATCATATTCATTGCGCCGAGAGGCACTCTACATCCCAGTATGGGGGAGATCTTGTCACGTGATGTAATGTTACTAACATGTCGGCAAAAAATAATAGTGAAAGTGAATATTATGGGGGAGATCTTGTCACGTGATGTAACGTTACTAACATGTCAGCAAAAAATAATAGTGAAAGTGAATATTATGGGGGATATCTTGTCACGTGATGTAACGTTACTAACATGTCGGCAAAAAATAATAGTGAAAGTGAATATTATGGGGGAGATCTTGTCACGTATGTAACGTTACTAACATGTCGGAAAAAAATAATAGTGAAAGTGAATATTATGGGAGAGATCTTGTAATGTGATGTAACGTTACTAACATGTCGGCAAAAAATAATAGTGAAAGCGAATATTATGGGAGAGATCTTGTAATGTGATGTAACGTTACTAACATGTCGGCAAAAAATAATAGTGAAAGCGAATATTATGGGAGAGATCTTGTAACCTGATGTAACATTACTAACATGTCGGAAAAAAATAATAAGGATAGTAGTAGTGAATATTATGGGAGAGATCTTGTAACATGATGTAAAATTTGCAATATTGAATAACTAATGTAAAAAAAAAGTAGTAAATATTTTGTCGGCCTAATAATGTAAGGTCATAACGTTTCACTCCCTATATTAATACACTCCCTATATTAATACAAACAAAAAAAATATTATATAAAAAAAATATTATTCTGAAGGAGCTATTAGAGACGAAGATTCTGATCATTATTCTCAAGGAGCTATTAGAGACGAAGATTCTGATCAAGCAGCTATTCCAGACCAGAAATTTGATCGCTTTAACAAAGTGAACATTGCATAATTTTAATTCTTCATTTCAAATAACATGAATTTTTTTATAGTGAACATTGCTTTTTTTTTTCAAAAAACTCTGAACCATGTTAGAACAAGCTTCTTGTACCTCCTCCCCTCCTCTGCAACTCCAGCTCCACTGGCAACCCCTTCCCCTCCTCGTCCTCCACTGCCGCTTGCACATGCCTTAAGATTATGCCCAATTCTCATAAGTTTCAGTTCCTTAGGAGTGAAGGTCATTCTGTTGGCCAGGTTCATACTCTTTTCTATCATCTGGATATTACACTTTTTTGTTCTTTAATTTCTATTTCTTAATAGACGCACTAGGCTCTCATGCTTTGGTCTGTCCTTCACTCTTCTATTTGTTCCAGGTATGTATATAACACCATTAAAAAACGACTGTGCATTGTTGATAAACACCGAGATCCTTAACACTGTCTGCATTTTGTAATCCGTAACACCGAGAGAGATCTGTAACATTGTCTGATTACATTCCAAAGATTCAGAGAGATCCGTAACAATGTCTGCATTTATATATATAGTTTGGAAATCTCTAGGTTATTCCTTGTATTACATTACAAGGAATACTTGTAATACTTGTAATCTCTAGGAATAACCTAGAGATTACGGTAACCCCCTGGCTACTTGGTGAATAGTCATATTCAATGACAATGGCATAGAAAGTAGCACTAGGACAGCCAGCAGGAGAAAGTAAGAAGTCTCCTGGACCTGCACTTAACCAATATTGTAGAGATCCTTTCCTGCATTGTGAAGCAGTTACTGTTTGCAAGAGAATGTTCCTTAAAGATGGGCAGTCAAAAGGAGAAATAAGCATTTCCTTGGATGCAGATCTCAAAAACCGGTCCAGGTGAGGGTCCAGTTCACATAAATAACTGTATAAACAATTAGATTTTATTAGCCATAGAACTCACTTTTTCGATATGTGAACAGTCTATTTATCTAAAGATGCAGACGTTATCTGTCATCTTCACGTCAATGGCCCATAAACATTAGATCAATAGGACAGACTACTAGCCATGGAGGAGAGTGATGCTGAAACTGGGAATGGCAATTAATTTAGTTAATTCTATTACCTTTTTGTTTTAGGATTTCCTTCACCTACCTCTCTAGAGATTCACTGGGCTCCATTAGAGACAATAATTTCACCTAGAAAAGTGAGGTTAATTCTACAGTTTAATTTCCATGCTTATTAATCAAAATGAAAAATGAAAATCAGTAATTAAAAAAGCAATTATATATATAT
>LPNX010759137.1:51219-62452 GCA_001517045.1 Pseudotsuga menziesii | reverse complement strand
ATGAACTGTCATGGGCTCGTAAAATCCACATGACAGTACCATTTTATATCCACACTTCTTCTAGTTCACTAACCCATGAAGAAGTCCCCCCACGCATCTTGGCGCTATGATCACTCCTCTCGGCAGCACCTCCGATCAGGTCGCCTTTGTTCAGAGTATTCTGCAGTTTCCTACCATTTTACCACAGCTTCAGTTTACCTCAACCCAGTCACCCTCAGATCCTATATAGCTATGATCCCTTTACACCCAGTCAGTTTCATATGCTACCCGATCACCCCCGCCATCATACTCTGAACAAAGGAAGTTTGAGTCCACCCACTCTACTTGCCCAGTTAGTCCCACCAGTTTATCACTCTTCCCATCAGTACTATCACAGTTCGGTTTTGCACCTCGCGCTCCTGTCAAGGAAACATCATTGCCTTGATAGTTGCAGGTCTCCCTCTGTCGACGACAACTCCTCTATTCCAGAGGATAGACCTAGAGGCTCCTGCGCCTTGGACCCATCACCATCTGTGGTGAGTGCCTACGGACCATTTTGGGAGGAATCATTATTGCCTCTCCGAATGGTTGTTTCTCACATGTTCGACTTCAGCACCTTATTCGCATCGTTGAGAATCACGCAGGATATATACCCTTTCCATTCTGTGTCGAAGACCCCGGATTTCCCCCGACTCTAGCACATTGGTGAGTCACTTCGGAACGCCCAGTTATATGTTGCCATGGATGTCCGGGCTGCGTTGGCGATTGTATTCGGAAGCCATTCAGTTCTATGCTTCTTTGAGTACCCAGTTCAGTTCCAGCTTAGTGTACCATTGCACGTATGACCGTTGTCACTCTGATCCAGCAGCGCATCAGTTCCTTCCAAACCACATTAAGTAGCCCTGCTGCCATTCCAGTATATCAGTTTTTTCAGCTCAGACATGGTCAGCTCAGCAGTATGTTCCAGATTTGTGTCCCCTCTGGACTCTCATGATATGCACAGTGATTGTTTACTCCAGGTCTTTCATTTTGGGCCTCACAAGTGATTGTTATGTATCTTGATACGAGCATGGGAATGCCCGCCTCATCCATCTATTGAGATACTTTTCCTCATCCAGTATTTGAGGACCATTTATACTGTTATGTTATATACTGATACGAGCATGGGAATGCCCGCCTCGTCCATATTATCAGATGATCCCTCATCCATTATTGAGGTTATGTACTTTTCAGTCCTTACAGGTGGTTCGAGATCGGTGTCCTGGACTTCAGTTGCTTCCTTCTCTTCTCCACACCCCAACACAAACCAAATATGACTCATGATGTCCATCGGCCATACGATGAGCTCCTGCCCTCGCACATCAGGGGGCAATCTGTTAACACCCAAAAATGGTTAACTACCTCATCTACCCCACTACATGGCTCATTTGTCCATTTGCCTACCATATTTCCCTGAAAATCCCACTAAAACGCCTCCAAAAGGCCTAAAATGCCTCTAAAAGGCCATAAAATCATCTAAAAAACCTCCAAAAGGCCTAAAATGCCTCCAAAAGGCCAAAAAACCCCCTTTTTCCTCCAAAAATGTCCAAAATTCCTGTAAAAATAGCAAAATCCCCAAAAGGGAAGAAAAAATATAAAATAATGAGGAAAAGGAGGAAAAACCCTAAACAAGATGCCCTAAACCATATGGTTTCCAAAACCATGGGCCAACACTCCACCACTAAAAAACTATAAATAAGTGGTGGAGACCCCTCATTTCACATCCACAGTCATAAGCATCCTACCTCTGCCGAAATTATTCTCGAAACCCTAGCTTACCATCAAGCTACTTTCACCATTGAGAACTCTTTTGGCCCATTTCCACCACCGGAAAAGGAAAAGAAGCAGCTTGGAGCTCGAAGCCACCGACATCGGACCAGCGCAACGGACTCCATCAACCTCCTCATTGGAGGTAACATCAATAAAAACCATTATTCATTTCTTTACTGTTTTTGCTTTATATTATTTACTTTTTACTGCTTTAGCTTCAAGAACGTATTTAGATTAATCTTTTGTTTCAGTTTATCTTTATTTTCATACACATCATTGAACTGCTACTAAGGATTCCAGATTCCTTAGTAGGTGCTCATCAGCACAAGCTAGGGTGAAAACCCTAGCTACAATTATTCTAGCTTCTTTTGCTATACCCAAAAATCCATTTATAATCATTTAGCATAGTTGATACCAAATTTACGTAATAAAGGAAACACTATGGCATATACATTGTATTGTATGGCTATGCCAACCTTAAGGATTTACATTTAATAATTGCTATACCTCCTAAAAACGTAATCCTCAACAAGTAGTGATTTCCATCAACTCAATCTTCATCAAATAAGCTCTACTACCATTGTATCATGTATCCAACTACCTCTATACATTATCCAATCAACAAGGTGCCTCAAAGACACCATAAATTCTCCCCTCTAATTCCAAAATAAAATCCATCATCTTGTTGTAAAACGAAAGAACGGAAGCATAACTAAAACCATATAATTATTTAATTCTCAATTTTAAGATAAAAATGCAATCCTACGATGGTTTGATCCATAATAGTGCAATTTAAGTCCCCGCACATATAATTGGACAACAATGGAAAATAATAAAATGCTTAATATGACATAAAGTAATGACATTTCAAGATACATTCAAATTACTTATCTTTATGAGAAATTATTCTTCCAAATAGCACCAATTGAAGAATGTTCCTCCCAGCCTTAGACTCTCTATCACACTCAATATTTCTATAATAGAGATTTCCCCCACCCCCGATACCTAAGGATATCATGTTATGTGCCCAAATTCTCGCCACATTTTATTTTCATGTTGAAACAAATTACCATGTATTCCGCAAGAGCATCCCATGCTTTCCTCTTCAATCTCAATCCTAAGTGAATATAAAACAAGGATTAAATAAATAAAGTTTCATAATCATGAGTTTATGGAATTTGGATATGTATCTAGCCAAGGTTTATAATCAAGGCCTAAGGTCTTAGGATAATAACTCACTTTGGTTTTCCCCTTTATCCCCCTTTCACTTCCTCCCACTTCTGGAATCATAATTTCCCATATATTTTTTGTCCTTCTTCATTTGCAGTCATCAAGGATTTTAATATTATAAGTCAATATGCATAATTACAATAAACATTGTTATCCTCGGCTATATATGTTTGTCTTCTAGCCAATTGATCATTAGATACACATTTATATTTTGAATTTGAAAATGTGGTATTACAATGCATATTAGAAAGAATTTGTAACCAATGTATCTCATAAAGATATATGATTGTATGAAGGATCCACTTTGAAAGACTATTAATGTATCTCAAAATCATTTATCTAAAAATTAGAAAGCAATGTATTTAAGAAATGGTAAAATTTAGTAGGAGTTGTCTACAAGTGCGACAATTTCACCCAGAAGACGAAATCCCGGGCGAAATCCTCTGGTGGCCCCCGACAACTCCTAGCACATCCACTTGACAGAATCCACAAGGATTGTACTCCCCCATGCCTTCATACGTAGACATCCCCTTCCATGTGGATGCATGGAGTTAATGCACTCCATCTAGGTTAGTGAGTTCGAAATCCCCTCCCTCCCGCTATGCTCATCACCTGTATCTGCATACTCTGCACTCTGCCAAGACCATGTTCAACAGGAAATCGAACCAGAACCTGCAACCGAAACTCATCTTGCAGGATTCAGGACACATAGGACAGGTTACCCGCTTGCAGGTCGGGTAACGAGAACCCATGATCGCCCAAAACTCTAGGTAGAGTGCATTTTTCGCATGGCGTCAGTTTCAAAACCTGATAAAGGCCAAGAATTTATTGTGCAGGTAGAGTTAGTATTTAGCGTGCAGGTGAAATAATATTTGACAGGAGTTTCAATTAAAATAAGGATGAACCAACCACCTAGCAACAAATCACATTAGGATAGAAATAATGAAAAACGAGATTTATGTATTCGATATATTTGATATTGAGAGACCAGAAGCTATCCTTGATCTCTCTTTCTCTCCTTACATTGATGAAATTGTATAAAATAAATTAAAATTGGGGTAAATCCTTTTGTATGGACGGTGATATATCAAGTTTTTCTTACTCAATTTAGATCGGCTAAATTTGGATCACGTGTGCTCACAATGTTGAAGTTTTCAAGCAATTTTAAGCATATATTTTATATATATGCATTTTTGTTAAATCATGGTAGAAGACTGTATTACACAGATTCAACCTTTTTCTCTATGGATTTTTACATTCAAATTTATTTTTTATGGATTTTTACAATAAGAAGCTAAGCTGGGTTGGTTTCCAATTGGTCTCATTGTTGGTTTTCCTTCAAAATGATTGCATTGTATCTTCTGGTACCTAGCAACATATCACATTAGCATAGAAATAATGAAAAGTGAGATTTATGTATTCGATATTTGATATTGAGAGACCAGAAGTTATCTGCGATCTCTCTTTCTCTTCTTACATTTCTAAAATTGTATAAAATAAATTAAAATTGCAGTGCCGGGTGATGAGCCAATCCATTAATGAAGGGAATAGAGGGGAAGGTAGGTCACCTTTTCACTAGCTCTTGATTGGTTGGACGAACACGCCGCATAAAATCCCTGCCCAGGCATGATTTGGAAATCAATCCTTCCATTTGGTTGGATTAATTCCAGAAAAGGAAATTTCCTATCTAGCGCTACTCCAGACACCCAGCAACACGTTCTTCGTGTATCCACTCCTATTATTCTATAGAATCCTAGCCTAAAATTAAAACTAGGGTAAATCCTTTTGTATGGCTAGTAATATATCCAGTTTTTCTTACTCACTTTAGATTGGATAAATTTGGATCACATGTGCTCACAATGTTGAAGGTTTTAAGCATTTTCAGGCATCTATTATATATATGAATTTATGTTAAATCATGGTAGAAAATTGTATTACAAAGATTCAACCTTTTTCTCTATGGATTTTTACATTCAACTTTCTTCTTTATGGATTTTTACAATAACAAGCTGAGTTGGGTTGGTTGCTAATTGGTCTCGTTGCTAGTTTTTCTTCAAAATGTCTGCATTGTGTCTTCTAGTACCTAGCAACAAATCACAATAGCATAGAAATAATGACAAATGAGATTTATGTTTTCGATATATTTAATATTGAGAGACTAGAAGCTATCCTCGATCTCTCTTTCTCTCCTTACATTTCTGAAATTGTATAAATAAATTAAAATTGGGGTAAATCCTTTTGTATGGTTGGTGATATATCCAATTTTTCTTAATTAGTTTAGATCGGATAAATTTGGATCACATGTGCTCACAATGTTGAAGGTTTCAAGCAATTTTAAGCATCTATTTTATATATGCATTTTTGTTAAATCATGGTAGAAGACTGTATTACAATTCAACCTTTTTCTCTATGGATTTTTACATTCAATTTTCTTCTTTATTGTTTTTTACAATAACAAGCTGAGTTGGGTTGGTTGCTAAGTGGTCTCGTTGTTGGTTTTGCTTCAAAATGACTGCATTGCATCTTCTGTTATTGTGTCACATCAATGCGTTGAATATCGATTTGGTGTAATTGTAAAGGTGTTTGTTGTGATTGCATTAGATGCTCTTTTGGTGTAATTTTAAATGTGTTTGGTGTCATTGCATTGGATGCACTTTTGGTGTAATTGACTTTATCGATCATAAATGTGTACTAGAATATTTAGGTTTACTGAAATTGGGTCTATCTAGTTTAAATAATATAAATGTACTAAAGGATTCATGTGATGGGACTAATTCTGATATCACAATCCCAAAATTAAGTTGTCAATATCATAGAGATGAGCAAGGGAGCTCTTGTATTTGTGTGAGAAAAAGTGTTTCAGAGGATGAAGTTACATGTTTCAAAGAACTTACCTAATGTTCGAGGAGCACAATTAACAAGTTCCTTATAAATGTGTGATTAGAGTAATTGGGTTTATTGAAATTAGATCTATCCAGTTAAAAGCCTAAAAATATGTTGAAGGAAGGATTCTGGTGATGGGGCTAATTCTGATCTCACAATATAAAAAAAAAACTAGTGTTCTAAGGATTATGAAATCAGACTTGTCAAAATGATAGCAATGAGTAGGGGAGCTCTTGCTGTGTTTGTGAGAGAAAACATGTTTCAAAGGATAAAGGTACATGTTTTAATGAACTTAAATAGCGTTTAAGTAACGGTTGAAAACACACATATTCCACTTGGTATTTAAACTACCTGCTTTATTTACTATATAACAGGCATGGCATGCAAGACCTGAGGATTTAAGAAAAAATGGAAAGACTTGAGCCATAAATCCATTGCATGAAATACCTCCCATGTGCTCCCAACAAGCTAATGCAACCTAAGAACTCCTTCACAACATTGGAGAAGGGGTTCTTTGGTAGAAAAGAGAAGGATTTCATAACAATTTTTTGGGATTGTAATGTTTGAAGCTTCGAAGAGGAAAAACGCAAATGTAATTTCTAAGAGAATAAGGCTCAACAAAGTCATTCAATGTTGGTTTTCCCATTTGTGTGTCCAAGGTAAATATCTATCTATGGTTGATTATGTGATTGTGGTGGTTTGATGTCTAATTGTTGCAATTTTTTGCATTTCTTTGTATGCATTTATATTTCCCCATCGAGTTACATTTTCCTAGATTTATATTTCCCCATTTTCAACTAGCTTCCTGCTAATAATTTACAAGAAAAAATTGTCAAAAATAGGAATTTTGATGAGCATAGAAGCTAACACACAATGCGATCCAAAAGGAAAAGTTATCCTTCATTAATAGAATTTACTAAACCTTTAAAGCAACATAATTTACTAAGTGGATTTCAGTTTATTGTATGGGGATCATGTATCCTAGTTGTTCACACCTAACCATATCAGTTTCTTTATGGTCTTGATGAAAACATTTGCCAAAAGGGTTGCTATCTTGTTAAAGTTATTTTGACATAAACGAAGGAAGTTTGTTGAAAGGATTTTGAGAAGGCACATAAAATTTGTAAACAATATATTTTCTTTCTTCAATCTCCTTTTGTGGACTTACTATAGAATAGAGAGATTTATTGCTTGCGTGTTTATACATAGTGTAAATTTCTCATATTTTTGCATATTGTATGTAGGAATTAGCACAAAATGGGAAAGCGAGGAAAATGGGAGGCCATCATGGATCTTGAGGTACAATACCTCAAAGAGAAGGGCATGTTTTCTAGTAAAGACCTAGTTTGGACTGAAATATATCGAGAAAACAAGAGTATTGACCGTGTTTCCTTAGTCCCTTCACGTAGAGTTGTTGATTTTATCATAGGTGAATAAAAAAATCCCGATGCTCCATGTACTCTCATACATCGTCAAAACAATCAACCTAGAGAAATCGATACTAATTCCTTACTATATGAAGTGCAAGTATTTTTAGAGTGCATTGTCTACATAATAGCCTTCGGATTGCATTTATCATTGATAGTATTTACTAATGTTTCAAAAATTTTCATGTAGTTATAATTGTTCATATGGCCCAAATGACAGCATAGGATAGCATTTAGCTAAACGAAAGATCTTATAGAAGAGGGGTTGCCAATGCCACTTCATTGTAAAGGTTATGGTTAAAAGTCCTCATATAACAATATTGACTTACAACATGTTTGAGCATGAAGATGTACAAGGATGGCCAATCATGGAAAATTACTTGACACTTCACGTAAGGAAAGGACATTGCATAAGACAAATCTAACTAAGGACATTGTTTCCTATGTGGAGATTTGTTACATTTTGGGAGTGTCTATTGATTTGACATATAAAATGCACATCCACATGCATGGTGACATGGATCCAACAGTTTGAGATAGATATTTCTTCCTTTCTAGGAAAAATATTGTAAACATATATAATCAATTTATGAAGCGTAAATACCAACTCCACCAAAAGGATGAAATGAGTGTCAACTTATGGTATCAAAAGCAACTCGAAGATTTCTTTGTTTACCAGAAGCCCAATGGTCTAGGTGTCCCTTTCATAATAGGAACTCAAACAAATTGGATGTTGGATACCATGGTCAAGTTATCCCACAATAGCATAATAGCCATGGATTCAAATTTTAGTACAAATAAATATGGAGTAGGTTGAACATCAATGATTGAATATGCATATTTGAATTGTTGATTCAATTACCTGAATTTGAAATTACATGTTCTTTGAATATGACAATATGAGATTTACACACTTGTGGAATTTGACGAACAACAAAGAGGATTTCCTATACAATGGGTTGTGGTAGAATGAAATACATCATCTGATATTGCATTATGGCTGGAGTAGCTCATGCATAGGTGTTACTGAATCTGTCCTGATTGGAGAGTCAATTCCTTCATGGTTGATGATGCATTGGCTGAAATTTCTTCTTTGAGGTAACTTTAATATTTTTATGCTACATTATATCTTTCATTAATTCTAAGAATCTCACGTTTAAATGCACTTGATATGGCAAGAGGATCACAAGGTGTGATGTGATCTTGTGTGTTTGGCATGTCACACACATATAAAATCCATAAATAAATAAAAACTCATTTACTTTATTATTCATTATTTTGTCGTAACATATATTTTTCTGTCACATCGTCTTATATTTGTCATCACATGTATTTACGCATGTAATTTAATCTGCACTAGTTCTATTTTTTATGGACAGATTATGCCGCTTGTGGCATTGCCTTTGGGTGATGATGACCATATAGAAAACTTTCCAAGGTGGTGTTTTTAGTACTTTACGTTTATTTTAAAGTTTGATTGTTTAGGACCTAAGCCTCAAAACTAAGGTTTAGTCCTAACTAACCCTAAAGGTCCCACCCTTCATTATTAAACCCACCCTTGTAAATATATTTTTGGAAAGGGGGTAAATTAAAAAGTTTTGTTTAAGGGTTATAATGTCAGAAGCATAGAGAAAGTCTTGGTTTAAAGGTTTGATTAAAGTTTGGACTATGGTGATAATAATCACCATAGTCATGATCCTAGCCATGGCCATACAACGTTGGGCAATATGTCAAAGGTTTGGTTTGTAATAAATTTAAAATGAGACGTACAAGGGAATGCCATCACATAACATTCACGACTTGAACTAAGGTTTAACTCAACCCTGGCTGGGAGTTAACAACGCAACTAGGTGTATTCAATGGAAAGTTTTAAATTTTGCATGTGTTGTGAGTCGAGAATGATCTCAACCCTCCACCAATCATGATCTCCTGTAAGGGTTTTAAAAATGTTTTAATTGCATATTTAAGTTGTATGAAGGTTTATTGTTGCACTCGTTTGGTCTATAACCGTTCATGTGGAAGGAAAATCAGCCACTCATGGTTGCGCTACACCATCTTGCTCGTCCCTATGCAAATTCTGTTAATGGAGGTTTTATTCTTGTTTTTGTGTTTTACTTGAAGCTTTTTCAGTTTAGTAGAGGTGAAACAGACACCAATACAACGTTGGTCTATCTATTTTTTATCATGGGTTATTGTAACATCTCCAAATTTTGTGAATACAAAAAATTAAGTATATGTCTATCTGTAATTACATATGATAAAATAAATCCATATGATGTTCAAATTTGCACTTAACATAAAGGTCACATTTGCAACAAACAACAAAATGTGACTTAGGTCTAACTGCAAAATATAAAGGATAAATTAAACTCGTACGACCTTTAAAATATGTTTAGTCTTCTATCCAATTTACATAATGACTCATTGTGACAACATTATGATGCAACTTATTGTTATGACGACACTAATTTCCTTGTTGTCAAGTTTATGAAAGAATGTCACTTTTATTTTATGTCGATTAGAGTTATTGTGCTTGCTAGTTATGTTATTCTTTGCAATCCATTTGAACCTATTTAGATTGCAGGGAAAGAATGGGTTACAGGCCTTACTTAGTGTTTATGGCTAACACAAAACTTATGTGTATTTTGTGCAGGTGTTGACTAAAGAAATATTACATGACCTATCTATCACAAGATCCTAATCTAAGTATAAATAAATCCAATCCTAAAGAAGGGCCTAAGCATTTGGAAAAAAAGGAACAAAGTTTACTTTATTCATTTGACCAAAACAAGCATAAACACAAATGCTAAGGTATTGAACAATCAAATGGGGTGGTCTTGGAACTATATGATTTGGGTGGAAAATCATAAACCGTGTGGCACTAAATGCTCATGTGATGGCTTATGTGCTACAACTGCTTATCATTGTGCATGTCAACTCATAAACCGTAGGGATTTAATGAGCCTCGTAAAACGTTACTTCTTCGTCGTTGTAACTTTGTCTCTGAAATGTATTTTATTGTTCATTGTGAGTCTTAATTGGTCTCTACCTATAATGTTGTATAGATATACAGTGTATTTCGATGGTGAAGAAGCCGAGGTTTTAGGCCCTCGACACCATTCAACCTTGTCTACGAGAATGAAATTCATATTGGTGGTTCTGGTTCCACGATGTGGTGTCACCAGTGACCATGCTCTTACTTCCATAGTGGCCTTGTAAACAAAAACTATTTTTGACTCCATTGTCATAAAAATAGTTTTCGATTCCATGTTTGACCTCTATGGGTTTCATGTGTAGGAGTTTTTCAAGAATGGGTTGTTGCACTTGGTTTATGATTGGATGCCGTGTTGAAGGAGTCATGGTCCTGGTAAGACCTGTTACCATGTTTTCCCGTGGCTCCGTGGCTTGACCTGTGTTTTCATGGAATGGATTTTATTCCTGTGCTCCCTTGTCATTAATCAAAAAATGGTAACCTTCTTGGTTCTGCCATGTGGCTTTTACTAAAAGTTTGTAAAAAGGTATTCCATGACCATGAAGTTGAAGGATTGTAATGTAATTACTTAATTTGCTATGGATTTAGATGACATAGTCCTTATTTTGTGGAGTGTTTGAATAGTTGTTTGAAACTATCGCTCTGAAACTTGTAAATGTTTATTTTTAAAGAAGACGCCCGTAAGGGTTTATTGTTGTATTTGCATAGTCGTTTCGATCCTTGAAATTTCAATTTTGTAAAATATTTATAGGGTTGAAGGATGTTTCTATTTTCCATCACTTAGTTAATGTAGTAGTTGATTAGTGTAATGTTACGACCATGATACCATTACTCTATTTGGATTATCTTAGAGATTGGGGCCGTGAGGCCACTGTCAAGTCGATAATTGTTTAAGTGGATACCACTGTTCAAA
>LPNX010759137.1:15603-50784 GCA_001517045.1 Pseudotsuga menziesii | reverse complement strand
GTTCTGTTGACTGTAATGATTGAACTTAAAGTAGCTAGAGTAATTTATTTAGAAAAAAACTGATTATAATTTCATAAGGAAATATCTACAAAATAATAATTCCTATAAAACTAAAGCATACTTCATGAAACAATAATACATAACCAGGATCCCTTTTAATTGGTCCTAACTTAGAAATCCATCAACATTCCTATACTTTCAGATATAGATTTAGAATAAAATCATAGATAATAAACAAAACAGTTTTTAGAACCCGGATAAAATGCAGAAGGGGATCAACCACCCAAAAGAGACAGTTCCTCCCAACCGTCTCCTGAAGCAGCCAAGATTACTTTCTTAGGAACCTTGGGCCTGTTCATTGAACCACTAGGATGAAGAGGTTGTTTAACGACACACACAGAACTTCCTGAAACTTAGCACTCAATAGTAGACTTAATTCAAAATTTTCACTTTAGCTATCCCCTCATTGAATTCCTTGTGTGCTTGACTTCTTAGTTTGCAGTAGTCACAAGGTTCATTCACTTGGAACAAAATTTAGTGTGCCTCTTTCTCAATTCGATGGTATTTATAAGATTTCCTAGGTCTTTGGGTAAGTTTTGAAATTAAATGAGCCACTTGGTCAGTTCCTCCTCTTAGGGAGCATGACCATAATTTTAGGGATTTTTCTTCCTGCAACATCTAGAAAGTTAAATGCTACTGCTTCCACTTGTGATTTATCCTTCTACAGCTGGTCATTCCTCCTAGTGGGTCAGTGAACACGCTTTCAACGGTCTCCTTTGGATAGGTGTCTCTCCATTTAATTATTTAAATAAAATAAATATTCAATTACAGTTATCCTTGGCCAACTTGGTCATAAAATATTTACAATAATTTTAACATAATGTTTTCTAAAATATAAAAATATTTATTTTCCAGTTGTAGGTGGGTTACAAACACCCCCCGTTAAGTTCAACATTTTCCTCAATGTTTCTTAAGTTTATTCTGAGTCTTCCTGGAACAGAGCTAGATATGCTTCCCGCATATGGCTCTCCAATTCGCATGTTTCTTCATCTCGACTAAGGTGTTTCCATTGCACCTTTACCTGTCCAATGGTGTGATTCCAGAGAAAAAATTCCCTCCTATCGAGAATATAGTCCGGTTCCACCTGAAAATATCCTTCGAGTTCTACTTGAATAACATTCCATTCAATCACATGAGTAGCATATTGCACATACATTTTTAATATGGAAATAGGAAATACATTATGTATTCTAAGATTAGGTAGAAAAACCAACTAATATTGCATTAGTATAACTCTTTCCAACATTTCGAATGGTACACAATACCTGGGTGCTAATTTAGCACAAATCCCTAACTTAAATGAGCTCTTTCTAGGTTTTACCTTAACAAATACATGCTCACCTACTTGGAATTATTTCTGAGTTCTTTTAAGGTCTGCATGACTTTTTTGTTTGTCCCGAGCATTTTTCAAATTGCTTTGTTCCTGTTCCACTGTTAGTTCCAGTTCTTTTAGCAAATCAGGTCCTAACAACAATCTGTGAACTGCATTACTCCATGTAATGGGAGTATTACATTTCGTACCATACAATATTTCAAAAGGACTAAGTTTAGCCGAAGCTTGATAATGATTATTATACACAAATGCGATTAAGTTAAAATAATATTCCCATTTCTTGGGATAGTCTGTAACATACATTCGTAACATGTCTTCTAGAACTTTATTAACTATTTTTTTGTTTGTCCATCTGTTTGTGGATGATAAGCAGTACTGAAATTCAATTTAGTATCTAGTCCTTTAAACAATGACTTCCAATAATTACCATTAAATTTAGGATCTCTATCAGAAATTATTACCTTCAGAATTTCGTGCAACCGAAAAATTTCCTTCATAAAGATGTCAACAATGTTAGAAGCCTTATGAGTTTTTTTAATAGGTATAAAATGTGTTTAATTGCTTAGTTTTCCTACCACTACCATTATTGAATCATTTTGTTTCTGATTTTTAGGCAATCCAGTTATAAAATCAAGACTGATGACTTCCCATTTCCAATTTGGAATTGGCAATGGTTACAAGAGGTCGGTTGGGTGTTGATGCTCAACTTTAAGTTGTTGACATTCTATACACCTAGCTATATATTCATAAACTTCATTCTTCATATTATGCGAAAAATACTCTTTTATTAACATTGTTATCATATTATATACCCCGGATGTCTGGAATAAGGACTTTTATGTACTTAATTTAAAATCAGCAATTTAATTTCTGGTATGTTAGGCACATAAAGTCTATTATTATATAGCATTAATACTTTTTCATTTAAACTGTAATCTGTCTTTAAATTTTCAGATTCATTATCAATTAATTTTTCTTTTAGATTTTGGTATTCCTTGTCTATTTGTATTCCTTCTTCCAATTTATCATCTAATTCTGTTTTGTAACTGCTAATGGCAGATATAAAATTCATGATTACATTTCGGCTTAAGGCATCAAACACCTAATTTTCCTTTCCTTTAATGTGTTTGATCTCAAAATCATATTTGCTAAGGAAGGATAACCATCTAGCTTGCCTTGCGTTCAAATTTTGTTGATCAAACAAATATTTTAAGCTTATGTTATCAGACATTCGTAGAAATGTTTTGCCAATTAGATGATGACGCCACATTTTTAGAGCATGAATTATGGCAGCCAGCTCTAAATCATATGTTGCATAATTCTTTTCATGTTTTTTTAGTTTCCTCGTTTCATAATCTATTACATTCCCTTCTTGTGTTAGTACTCCACCCAAACCTTCATTGCATGCATCAGTGCACACAACAAAATCCTTGTTTGGATCTGCTTTATTTAGTATAGGTGTAGTAGTTAATAATTCTTTTAATTTATTAAAACTTTCTTCACACTTTTGATCCTGGAAAAACCTTTTTCCCTTTTTCTGCAAGGATGTTATGGGGTTCACAATCTTCGAGAAACCTTCTATGAATTTTCGGTAATAACCCGTAATTTCCATGAATGATTGTATGTCTGTTACATATTTGGGAATATGCCAATCAATTATTGATTTTATCTTATCCGGGTCTACTGATATTCATTCCTTGGATATCACGTGACCTAGATACTGTATCTTATCTTCATAAAATTCACACTTACTGAATTTAGAATACATTTTATGTTCTATTAGAACCTATAATATTATTTGGAAGTGTTCATCATGTTCTTCTTTCATTTTTGAATAAATTATTATGTCATCTATGAAGACGTCTACAAATTTATCTAAACAGTTACCTAAGACACTGTTCATTAAACACATAAAGGTGGCTGGAGCATTTGTTATCCCAAAGGGCATAACTACAAACTCATAATTCTCGTATCGATTTTTGAAAGCAGTTTTAAAAATATCTTCATCTTTAATTCTGACTTGATGATATCTAGATCCCAAGTCTATTTTTGAAAATATCATCGCTCGTTGTATTTGATCAAATATATCATCGATGTGGGGAAAGGGATATCTATTCTTAATTGTCATTTTTTTTAGTTGACGATAGTCTGTAAATTGATGTAAGGTACCATCTTTCTTTTTAACAAATAAGACAGTTGCTCCCCAAGGGGATACACTTTCTCTTACATAGTTTTTGTCTATCAGTTCTTATAGTTGTAATTTTAATTCATTAAATTCTAAAATGTTCATTTGATAAGGATCCTTTGAATTTGGTACAACTCCTAGTACTAATTAAATAGTAAAATTCAGGTCTCTCTTTGGAGTTAATCCTAGAATTTCTTCGAGGAAAACATGTGAGAAATCTTGTAAAATTGGAATATCATCAAATTTCAGCTTATCTTATTTATCCATGTATTTGTTATTAATTATATGTACAACAAAAATTTTACAACTTTTTTCATTTGTAAAAATGAGATTTGTCTAACATAAACTTTCCTAGGTATCCCTTTGACTATAATTCTTTCTCCTTTATCATTTAAACAAGTAAATGTTTTCTGAAAACAATTTAAAAATACTTGATGTCTTTCTAGCCAATCCATAGCTATTAAAACATCATAAGATCCTAACATCAATACATTTAACTTTACTTGAGTTTTAAACTGGCTCATAAACATTTCATAGCTTTCAACATAATTAACTACTTTTCTTTTGGTTGCTATAGGTAACTGAACCAACCAAGACTTTTCAAACTTTTTCAAGGATAATATGCATTTTTCTGTGATGGTAGGTGACACATAGCTTGAACTAGAACCTGGTTCAATTAGAATAGAAATAGACTAGTTTTGTATCATATGTTGTACTTCCACCATGGAAGTTTGATGATCTTCCTGTCGATTTTCCAAGGCTGCATTAATTCTAGGCATTTCATTTGCTACGTCACCCACTATTTCCTCCTCCTAAATGGTATGTACATTGTTGTAGTTTCTCCTTCTGTTTGGACAGTCCTTTGCATAGTGAGGTCACTGACATTCCCAACAATTTACAGGTTCTTTATGTTCATTATTTTTAACATAATTATTAGGCATGTCTCTATCTTTTGGCGCTGTAATATTTTGTTGTGTTTTACTTTTAAAATATTTTCCTTGATAATTATTCTTAGAGAAATTTTGAGAATTATTTTTGAAACTTTTATTAGGCTTAAAATATTTTCTTTTATGATCAAAGTTACTTTCTCTCTTATTCTTCTAGTTAGGTATGATTTCTCTATTTTTACTCTGTTCGTAAGAGAAGTTAGCTTTTCTCATTTCCTCTTCAAGGGTCTTTGGATTATCAAATTCAATTATATCCTTGAATCTAGTAGGAAAACAACTTAGAAACAATTGTATTTTAGGATTTTCGTCAATTATATAGGGTACATACCTTAATAAACTTAGAAATTTAATACTTAACTCTTTCATCGACATTGAAGCTAGTTTAAGTTCATAAAACTCTTAAACTCTTTCTTCATAATATTGCTCGGATAATAATTTCCTTTTAAAGTATTTTTTAAAGACTCTCCAAGTTAAATATTTTTCTTTAAGGTTTTTAAGTCTTTTTATGTCCTGCCACTAGATGTCAGCCTTTCTAGTTAGGTTATAAATAGCCACTCAGGATTTCTATCTATCAGATTAGTTATAAATTTGAAAGTAATTTTTTCATACCCGATAACCAAGCCTTGACTTCTTCATCATTTTCCACTTCCTCGATAAACATGGAAGTTTTAATATTTTTAAATTATCCCGAGATCTCTTCATAAGGTTTATACTTCCTCTTTCTAGGACTACGGTTTCTTTCACTACTTTCACTAGTGTATTTATACTTTTCTTTGTGCGACCTTAGTTTAACTCCTGAAGAAGATTTACTTTCAATATCATAAAATTTTAATTTCTTACCCTTGCATTTGTATGATACTGTTCCAGAATCAGTTTCATACTCCTTTCTTTTATCTTTTTTTTCGTTGTGTATTTTGTATAGTAATATCTGATTTAGTTCCTCCCGAACTCTTAAAATTATTTCGTTATCTTCTTTTATAGTTTGTAACTCAACTTTTAAATCTTTCACTATTTGAAGTAGTTTTGTGGTTTGATTATTCAATTCCACATAAATGTTGTCTGGATTATTATGATGGGATCCATCTTCAGCAGATGCTTCAACTCATTCCATTTCCTTGAAAATACAATTTATATTTCTGTACAGAAATAGTTTTAAAACATGATTAGTATATTTTGTTTTTCTTTTTGCATGCGAGTGAGCGAATCGGGCCAATTGCTTGGAAACTTGCTCTGATACCATATGTAACATCTACAAATTTCATGAATATTTTTTTTAAAGTATTTGTCTATATGTAATTACATAGGATAAAATAAATCCATAAGATGTTCAAATTTGCGCTTAACATAAAGGTCACGGTTACGACAAACAAAAAAACTGCAAAATATAAAGGATAAATGAAACTCATGCGACATTTAAAATATGTTTAGTCTTTTATCCATTTAACATAATAACTCTTTGCGACAACATTATGATGCAACCTATTGTTATCATGACACTACTTTCCTTGTCGTCAAGTTTATGAAAGAATGCCACTTTTCTTTTATGTCGGTTAGAGTTATTGTACTTGTTGGTTATGTTCTTCTTTGCAAGCCATTTGACCCTATTAAGAAGCTAGGGAAAGAATGGGTTCAAAGTTCTTACTTAGCATTTATGGCTAATGCAGACCTTATGTGTCTTTTGTGCAGGTGTTGACTAAAGAAAGCTTACACAACCTAGCTATCACAAGATCCTAAGCTAAGTATAAATAAAGCCACTCCTAAACAAGGGCCTAAGTGTTGGGCAAAAAGGGAACAAAAATTACTTTATTCATATGACCAAAACAAGCATAAACACAAATGCTAAGGTATTGAACAATGAAATAGGGTGGTCTTGGAACTATACGATTTGGGTGGAAAATCATAAACCATGTGGTATTAAATGCTCACGTGATAGTTTATGTGCTACAGTTGTTTATTACTATGCATCTCAACTCATAAACCCTAGGGTTTTAATGAGCCTCGTAAAACATTACTGCTTTGTCATTATAAATATGTCTCTGCAATGTATTTTATTGTTCTATGTGTGTCTTGATAGGTCTCTTCCTGTAATGCTATATAGCTCTATAGTGTATTTTGATGGTGGAGGAGTCAAGGTTCTCGGCCCTCAACACCATTTAACCTTGTCTACGAGAATGAAGTTTGTATGGATGGTTCAAGTTCCATAATGTGGTGTCATCGGTGGCCAAGCTCTTGCTTCCATAGAGGCGTTATAAACAAAATAAGGTAAGTTCCTTCTCCGTTTTAGGTTATCGATTTCCATTGTCATAAAAACAACTTTCGATTCCATCTTTGATCTCTGTGGGTTTCATGTGTAGGAGGTTTTCGAGAATGGGTTGTTGCACTTGGTTTATGATTGGACATCGTGGTGAAGGAGTTACTGTCCTTTGAAGGCCTGTCACCTTGTTTTCCCGTGGCTCGGTGGCTTGACCTACATTTTGATGGCATGGATTTTATTCCCGCGCTCCCTTGTCATTAATAAAAAATGGTAACCTTCTTGGTTCTGCCATGTGGCTTTTACTAAAATTTTGTAAAAAGGTCTTCCATAACCGTGAAGTTGAAGGATTGTAATGTAATTACTTAATTTTCTATGGATTTAGATGAAAATCCTTATTTTGGGGAGTGTTTGAATAGTTGTTTGAAACTGTCGCTCCAAAACTTGTAAAAGTTTATTTTTAAAGAAGACACCCATAAGGATTTATTGTTGTATTTGCATAGTCGTTTTGATCCGTGAAATTTCGATTTGATAATAAAATATGTATAGGGTCGAATATCGTTTCTATTTTCTAGCACCTAGTTAATGCAATAGTTGATTAGTGTAATGTTACATCCGTGAGTCCATTACTCAGTTTCGATTATCTTTGAGATTGGGGTCGTGAGGCCACTGTTAATTCGATCATTATTTAAGTGGATACCACCATTCAGATATGGAATAGGAAATATTTAAGAGGAATCCATAAGGTTGTTGTAAATCCTTCTTTAAGGTTGTTACTATATGCTTTGTTGTGAAGGATTCATAGAATATTATAATGGTCGTTGGCCTACAATAAGGGTTGCGGCCTGCCAACATCCTTGACTTAGTATTTTCTGTTGGAGTAAATATTTGTATTTTGGTTGGGCCATAAGGCATCTATATTTATAACTCTTTTTTATTTAGCCAAATACCTTCGGCAATATTTGATCTCATAACCTAGTTAATTATTACTTATTTTTAATGCTTAGTTTACAGTAAATTGTAACTGGGGTTTTGGGTCGTGAGGCCAAAGTATTGTTAGCTCTGTTATTTTTTGAAAATTCGATTGTTATTTATATATACTCTATATATAATACAGATTGAGCCATCAGGACATTACCATATATATATATATATATATATATATATATATATATATTGATTTTGTTTTGGTTTAAGTTCATTGTTGATCTTTTTGTAAACCCTAGTCATAGTATAAAACCCTTGGGATAATGAAAGCGAAATGGTTTGAAACCTCGATTGGATGTGCTTTATAACTTATATATTATTTAGTTATAAGTGACTCCTTCTTAACTTAAAAAAGGTTGAAAGGTGTAATTTATTTGTTTATGTTCTTATTAACTAAACTTGGGGAAATAATGATTTAAGGAATAATTAATAAGTATATAACTACTATGGTATATACATATATATTCTTTATAAAGTAAGACTTATTCATGTATACAATTGCATGAATTTCATAGTTTTTCTTCTAGATAGAACTAGCTCCGTTGTCTATAATTATTGAACTTAAAGACGCTAGAGTAATGAATTCAGAAAAATTGATTATAATTTCATAAGGAAATATCTACTAATAAAATAGTTTGATTAAAATAATAATTCCTGTAAAACTAAATCATACTTCATGAAACAATAATATAGATGTAGGATCTCTTTTAGTTGGTCCTAACTTAGAAATTCATCAACATTCCTATACTTTCAGATACAGATTTAGAATAAAATCATAGATAATAAACAAAACAATTTTTAGAACCTGGATAAAATGTAGAAGGTGGACAACCACCCAAAGGAGACCGTTCCTCCCAACCGTCTCCTAAATCATCCAAGATTACTTGCTTAGGACCCTTGAGTCTATTCACTGAAACACTAGGACGAATATGTTGTGTAACAACACACACATGAATTCCTAAAACTTAGCACTCAATAGAAGACTTAACTTAGCAATTTCACTTTATCTATCCCCTCATCGAACTCATTATGTGCCTGACTTCTTAGTTTGTATTAGTCACAAGGTTCATTCATTTGGAATAGAATGTAGCGTGCCTCCTTCTCAAATTGATGGTATTTAAAATATTTCCTAAGTCTTTGGGTCAGTTTCGAAATTAAATGAGTCACTTGCTCAGTTCCTCCTCCCAGGGAACATGACCACAATTTTAGCGAGTTTGCTTCCTGCAAAAGCTAGAAAGTGAAAGGTTAGTGCTTCCACTTGTCATTTATCCTTCTACAGCTGCTCATTCCTCTTAGTGTGTCAGTGAACACTCTTTCAACAGTCTCCTTTGGATAGGTGTCTCTCCATTTAATTATTTAAATATTCATTTACAGTCATCCTTGACCAACTTGGTCATAAAAAAATTACAATAATTTTAACATAATGTTTTCTCAAATAAGTAAAAATATTTATTTTTCAGTTCTAGGTGGGTTACAATTAAGACCAGAAGTCGGTCCTTCTTCGAGCTTTCACGAAGGCTTACAACCTTCCTAGCCTTAACCAAGTAATGAACAAAATCTCAATTTACTTATATGCATTTAAATTCTTTTTTTAAGGCTAATAACCTAAACAAAGTTTAACTTGGAATTTTTTGTAATTATGCAGGCACAGAGAAATAAGGAGAAATATATGGGAGCCGACCCCTGTCCCTCTCTGCTGTTATTTGAGGTGAGTTTTAGTATGAGATTTCTTTTTCTTTTTTCATTTCAATTTTGCGGAAATGGTTGTTATAAATATGAATTTTTAATTTCCAGGTGGAGTTAGAAAACTTCGAGCGAATCTAGCTTCAAAATTCCAGCCCAACCTTCGTTTAGCCAAGTAAGGGTTTTACACCTCCATTCCTTTCCTTATTCAATTTCGGTTTACATTAATAGTCTTTTAACAAAAAAATAAAATGTGTACCTAGGTTCCCTAGCTTGACTTAGAAAGAGCGGCGATAGAATCACCTCCTCTCATACCTCCTTTTTCTCTGTATAGAGGTGAGGGTTGTCATATATCGTTGTTGAATTAGAAGTATGCATTTTTATACTTTGTCATTAATAATATATTAACACCACTTAGTTTGGTGCATGTATTTATTGGTGCGATGACTTAGACGACACAACTCGGATCATCCACAGTCACACCATAAGGCTCTGGTAATTAAAGGGTTGCAATGGTTTCCCATTGGGTTTGTAGTCCAAAAGCAGAATGGGATTTCATAGCCTCTGTGAAGATAAGTTTTTTTAATTGTCTTATGATCAACCCTTGTGGGTTTTGTACTATATTATAATAAAGGATTCACAAACTCTCACTTTTTAATGCGTTGATTTTCCATCCTATTTGGATGTACATTGCAATTTATTCTGAATGGTGGATGCGAATAGATGGGCTTACAACCACGATGATGTTTTAATGGTTGGAAAATTTTGTTGATTGAGATAATTCTATTGAAGATCGGAGCTTAATAATGTTTTTTATTTTGATATGATTCGATTGTGGTTGAATTATTTGACAGAGATAACTATCCTAGGGTATGGATACCCATGAATAGTGACTGTACATTTAAGTTTATTTGACTGAAATATATCTACTCTATAATTCACTAGATATGATTGTCATTTCTGTTATTATATGGATATGTAAGCTGTACATGTATTGGTTGTTTATAAAAGAGTATATTTTTTATTTGGTTCCAAACGGGTATGATTACCCAACTGGTAGGAATCATATATTTGATTATTGCCGAGTTAAAATATTGATCTAGAGATTTGCGATTTAATTGTTTTCAAGTGAAAAATCATTTTGTCTCTACTCTGTATATTTTATGCGACTGTCTGCAATACTTTTTTTTAGTGATTACATTTATTGATTTCGCATTGGGGTTATTCGAATGTTAGTTTTCTTAGTAATTACTTCTGTAAATTCTTTTGTTATCTATCTAGTCGTAACTATATGTATTCTTCAAACATAATTTTTCTAGAGAAAGTTATAAAATAACGAAGTTTAGAACAGAGGTAAACTTTGTATGAATAACCTCGGCTCCTAGGGCATGTAATTAGTTTTGAAAGGACTTAGATCTAATATACATTTAAAATATTTTTGAAAGAAAATATGCAAACATACTTTAAAATATGAACCAGATTTATGAATTGGGCATTAATCTGGTTATCTGAGTGTTGGGTTGGTTGATTATGATACATTCGTTCAGATTCTTTAGTTATACCAACGTTAGATCCACTCTAATCCGGATATGGAATCCCAAACATATATTAATTGAAAATATAACTAAGATAATAAGATTTGTGATTATTTTTACATTTTGTAATTAAAGAACAATTAATACTAAATCATAACATGAATACAGGAAAAGGTTAGGAACATATGCATAGTATAATATATATATAAAATTAAATCTATTTACAATTCATATATATTCTCGGTCTATAATTTATCAATACTAAACAGATAAGAACTTGAGTATGGAACTTGTCACCACTATCGAGAAAATAGAACTAAAGTTGTTGTTCTTCCCAACCAACTCCTAGAGAAACCAAGTATTACTTGCCCCAGAACCCTCGAGCATGTCAGTTGAACCACAAGGAAAAAATCCAATCAATGTACCATCTATTGCATCAACAAATCAATTCTGCGTCCATCACTATCCTCCTGCTTGCTTGATGGACATACTATTTTATAGTATTTTTCCTAGGAATTGGTCATTTATGAGCCTCCTTCTCTTTAGCACTCTACAGGGAGTCTTGACCTTATTTTGGGGAAGGTTCCTCCTGCATCACTTGAGTTCTCACTCAGCATCTTTGGTCGCTTGTATTTTTTCCCTTGTGGGTCTGCACACACACTTTCAATAGCTACTTCAGTGTTGATTCCTCTTAGTCTTTTAACTATTAAATAAAATAATCCATTACATCCATTTTGACTTTCTTGTCAAAATATAAAAAAAAATATTCCAAGTAATAATAATTTACATTTATTTGCTGTGTTACATTAAATGATTGAGATCTTTGAGAAATAGGTCTTACTTCTTAATTGTAACTATAATATAAAAATCCATAAAATGTTACTCCAAAAATCTTATATGGTTATAATTTTGGGGTTGTAAATTTTATAGTGAAACTTGGAAATAAATAGAACAAATAAAAAAAACTTTTGTAATTAATAAATATTAAAATTATAAACAGTAACCCCTATCCAATCCTTTTCATGTTGGGATTCCACCCATTGAGAGTAAAAATATGATTAGGTATTTCATGTGAAAGCAAAAAATAATCAACATAAAAAATTAGAGGTTTTGTGATGTTTTAAATGCAAGTAAAAGTAACTTAAAAGCATAAAAGGATAGATTAGGTACACAAATTATTTATTTAAACATTAGAGGTAAATTTAAAAAGTAAATCCTCTTCATAATTATGATATCATTAAATGTATTGCCACAAGTAAATTTCAACTTAAATTATTGTGTACTGAAAAAAAATTATAACTATATATGCTTGTTTATTTTAATCTAAAGAAATGTATATATGAAATTCAAATATTATAGTTTTCAAGAAGCATCATCACCATCACTATTTAAATCTAGTTTTCTAAAATATTTTAGTGGGGTGTAAAATGTAATATGGATATATTTAGTAATTGTATTCATGTCCAATTGTATTTATGTTTTTTGATTTAATACATATCTTTTTTTAATTGTGAATTTACATTATATCTTTCTTTGTATTGATTTTCTTAACCAATTTTTCTACTTCAAGTGACACATATGAAAGAGTTGTATCTCTTAAATAATTCAGCAACATGAAAGATGAATAAGGGGAATCTCAAAAGAATGGTTGGGAGTTGTCACCAGTGGCACTATGGAGTTGTATTTCGATGCCTAGAGTTGAGTGCCTTGTTGGAGTTGTGGAGGAAGATAAGTCAACCTTTTGAGATGCTTGGGATGTACACACATTAGTGCACTAGACCATATTCCTTGGGTAGATGTGTCCAATAACATGTTGAATCAATTTAGATTTAAGACATTTAGAACTGCATATATATAAAATTGCACAAATTAGATAAATTAAAACCATAAACATTGCATTACACAATTGATATGAAGAGTGCAAATGTTGAGAAAGGATTTGCACCTCCATAGATTTGATCATCTCGGTGCATATATGGAAGCTTTTGTATATGAACACCTTTGTATATGTGCATATACGGAGACACACATATACAAAAGCTTTCGTATATGTGCATATACATAGGCGCACACATACAAAAGATTTTGTATATGTGCATATACATAAACTTTCGTATATGCGCATATATGGAATCTTCCATATATGCGCATATATACGGATGCACAAATACACGGAATATTTTGTATATGCGCATACATGAAAACATGCATGTCACGTCCCCTCATCTCCGATGGGGACGCAACTACGGTGCTGGTGCTATCATGTAAACGAAGAACTAAGCCCCATGAACATAATAAAAACTGCATTGGAAATAAAAACATACATAGATGCATAATGCAATCTACAGCGGAAGAAAAAACATTCATGCAATACATTCAACATGTTCATCATATTTTATTAAGAAAATACAAACGAAAAGATTAACGCAAGAGATACTTATATTGGAAGAAGCTTGTCCCGCAACCAGCCATGTTGCTGCAACGTTCCACCCAACCATAGGCCAATGTGCTCAGCAGCAGTGCCACCCCTGAGATGGGCATGATTCCCACAAGGAATAAGGGAACACTAGAAGGCTCAGACATAGCCAAAGACATGTCAAAATCCAGGCAATCCAAAACTACATTTGGGTTTATCAGGCTACTGAAGAGGTGGAATGGTTGAATTGTTAAGCTAGTAAGCTCAATAATAGAGCTATGGACACCTACACAAGATCTAGCTTGGATGTTTGAAAACCTACACACCCAACACAAGGAAGCATCCCCTTCTCTGCTCCACAGTCCCTCAGGCTATGCCTTCCATTCCAGTTCTATCACGGTGTGCAAAGAAGAAAATCCAGCTCCTCTTGATCTGGCTGTGAGGTTCCTTTCCACACTAGGTTTATCAAGCTAATTCTTCCTCAATTCCACTCCAAATTGGTCCAGACCAAACTAAAGGATGCACTAAGAGCAAGATGCAAATTATGGGTTTGAGGAAAAAACGTTTTGCATCAAGAAACAACAATGGTGAACGGGGAAAAACAACCCTTTAACAACAATTCAATTTTCAGAAACTTCTATGGGTTTCACGCAGGAAAAAACAGACTCAACCAACACCCAAAAATTGTGGGTCTTTTCTCCAATTTGTTGTGCAACTCAAAAACGGTTTTTCCCCATCCAGGTAATGAGGAAAACAACAACAAAAACATCAAGCAAGGAGCCTATCCACTGATTTTTTTTAAAACAACTTCCTAGTGGTGGGGAAAATGAAGAACACTACAAAAACGTGAATGGAGAATGCACAGGAGCTCCAAAAACATGAGGAATAGAAAAACGTGGATGCATGGTAGAATGGGCATATGTTTTTGGGTTTTTACTTGCCTAGGAAGTCAAAACACTTTTTTCCAAAATGGGTGCTCTGCCCAATTCAAATTTTTCCCATACTCTTCCCATTCCCATGCAATAACTACCTCAACCAGTTTTTGGCAAAAATAAACGATTAGGGGAAAATAAAAGAAATGGGTAGTTGACAGTTTTGATGGATTCTCCCTTTGACATTTGTATTTTCCCCATTGGCTCAAAGGTTTGAATAAGCCCCCCCCTATCCTTAGGAAATAATGCTCCCATCTCTTTAATGTTGCATCGACATAGCTGGTTGTGGGTATTTTAATTAAATTGCATATTTACATGATGTCAAAAATTATAATGTGCCTAGATAACATGAAATACCATCGGCAACGATTTCTAATCACCGAAACATAAAATGTTAAATCGATGGCGGGGATTTTTCCTTTAGCTCCACACCATGATTAAATACAATATATACATCATATACATTTTTAATGCAAACGGGGTCAAAACTGGAGTGTTACTGTGCATATACAAAAGCTTCCATATATATGCACATATATGAAACCTTCCCAATATAAGTGCCTCTGTATATGCCCATATACAAAATATTACGTATATGTGCACTTCTGTATATGCACATATATACAGAAGCACACATATACCAAAGCTTCCATATGTGCATACACAAAAGTGCGCATATACAGAAGATTCTATATATGCGTGATTGCGTGTTTGCACATATACATAAGATTTTGTATATGCATGTTGTTAGTCTATAGGTTGTGGGTTAGCACCATTTTGAGCTAAACAGTTGGCAGGGAAGTAGGCCAATGAAAGGAGGAACAAGGTTCAAAAATTCCTTATCATAGGACCTTGAGGGATGTAAATAAGGTCTACAAGTGGTGTAGTGGTAAATATGAACAGCGAAGATACATGGCAGAAAAAATTGAAAACTAAGGAATATTTCACCGAGGAAAAGATGCACGGTTCTAAAGGAGGTTGGACATTGGTGGGACAAGGTCAAAGGGTGCGCAGGATCGAATGTTAGATGAACCAATAAGGTATATCGACGAATGAAAAGGATTTCGTAGTGGCATATATGCACGGGGAAATAAGCTGTGGAGGATTGTGAAATCTGTTACGTCCTTCAGGTTTCAATGGGTGTGATCTAAGAGTGTTGAATATCTACGATGAAAGCGGATTTCGCTGCAGCAACTTGCACAGAGGATAAGCCATGACAGAGCCGCAAAATCTCGTAGGACCAGCACAGTTGAACGACCATGATCTTGAGCGGGTCAGATCTATGGATGAGATGTGTTTTTGCAGCCCAAACATGCACGAAATATAAAACAAGGAGGTGTTGTGAAGTTCTAGTAGACCCCGCACCTCCGAACGGAAAAGATCTGGTGGAGATCCTATCAACAGCTACAAAATTATTTCATGATGAGAAAGTGCACAGATTTTAGCAAGAGGAGGCACTGCGAAATCTGGTAGGACCCCACATTTTGGATGACAGAGAACATGGCATTGATGGGATCTACGGCCCTGGATGATTTCGCGATAGAAATATGCACGAATGTTAGCAAGGAAAAGGATCATGAAATCGCATAAGGGGTGCATTGTGGAATAGTCGAGATTTCTTGTAGCAGAGATCTACGGTTGTGTTTCATTTTACATAATCAAAGGTGCGAGGAGGAAAAGGATTAGTGCAGGTGCAAAATGGAGTTAGAGCATATACAAGTTCGATGTTTTAGAGTTTTCCTGAGAGAATAAATATGTTAGAGATGTTCTGAAACATCACTTTCAGTCAAGCGATCCTGCATCTCAGATCTTGTATTACCATTTTTTATCCAGCATGTCTTTTGCCCCATATTTCCTGTTTTATGTGTAAATCATGGCAAATCTACCACCTGGGGAGTTTGTTAGGATTTGAAATATAAATGACAAATGACAAATGGCACCCACCCGAGTCGAATGACAAATGTAAAGATGTTGGTCATATGACTCTATAGCTACTTCCAAATGCAGAAGACTGAGATTGTATTTGATGCCATTATTTGTCCTTTTTCATGTGCCCTTCTTGAACTTCTAAGCGGTCGCAAAATCAAAGTAATACCTTGACAAGGCCAACTGTGCTTTGATATCATTGATAATGTATTGCTGGATATTGAGATCATAGATAGAAATGCTCAAGTTCCATAGTTACAGATAGTAGAAAAGAAGACGAGATGAACACCGCTTTTAACAACATAAGCCATTCATAGTGATCGAAGCTCATCTCTATCATCTTCCCAATAGAAACAATTTAATCATAGTTAAACTACATCTTGCTACAACAGACCATGTTTCTGCAATGGGTGTCTCTTCTCAGCTCTTGAAGCTCTTGAAGCATTTACAGGACTTTGTTGTGGCTGAGGAGAATGGTGAAGATCTGCAGGAATTGATAGACAGAAGGCTGAGTGATGAGCTAGACATGCATGAGGAGGTTCCTGCATGTGTGGAAGATGTCATTCCTCCTGTAATGGCCAATAAACCATTATGGGCTTGTGGCCTTGACGTTTTAACATATGGGTTGTCAGTGTTCCGCCATGCTATCCTTTGCTTGGAGAATGTGGTTGAAAACAATAGGAAGTCTCGTATCATTCTAACTGTCTTCGGTGACTTTGCTACACTCAAAATGCTTCGAGTAATTCCAAGGCCTAAATCGCTTTTTGCTTTGAGTATTGTTTTCTTGTTTGTTCTTTAAGCAAAACTATTTGGTTGGATGTTGGGATATTTTATTTTAGGATTCTTGATAAGGGTTCTGTTATTCCTGTAATGACTTTTTCTCACACCAGGATCCCTAAAAACGATTGGTCTTTCTCTGATTAGATCCACAGCCACTTACCACGGCTTGAACGACGATCCACCATACGATAGCCATCACAATCTTTGCATTGATGCCATTCAAATTCGAACTCCATCCTGGATATGAATTATTGGCTTGTACATTTCGATATGAATCATTGGCTGGCAGAGTTCTGTGGTTCAATAACCAAGAAAGGATTCATAGCTTCCCAATATATTCTAAATCCATAGACCAGTGATTTGCGCTTGAAGCCGGAGAGCATGGATCAGAAACTATTGTTCATTTTACTGGTTTTTTTGGTCCCATTCATATTACCAGGTACCTTTCAGGTAAAATTCAAGCATTTAGTTATCAAAACATAGGACTAAGAATGAATTGATAATGCTATGATAGTTTTATATAAATATCTAATTGATGTTAAATATTTTGTTTCATGGGAATTACTGATATAGACATCCCATTCTAATTGAATTTGTAAGATCATTTCACGTTTGCGTTGGCATTTTTCGAATCTAATGTTATTGGTTTTAAAGTTTAAAACATTAGACCTAAGTTGTTTTAGAAAAAACCTTTAAATACTTGAAACAAGTCTTTTGAATAGAAGTCTGAGGCAACCATCATAATATAAACCTGTTTACATTGTGTATTTTTCAACCGTCATTGGCCTCAGTGCATACAAACATATGGTAACTCTCTGCAACCACTATTCTTTCTTCTGCTACAGTAAAACCCATATTTTTTTTTTCTGCAATTGAAGATGAGAGGTAAAATAAAAATTTGGATGAAATATGTGTAAGTAAAAATATTCATATGATAAATGAATTTAGTATGTTACCATTATTCTTTTGAGTTCTTGCCATTGAGAAAGCCTACAACGTTTGACGCCATAGATAGTTATCACAGAGCTCCAGATAACAATATGAAACGTAGGAAGTGGAAGTAGAAGAACTCAACTATATGCATGCACGCTGATTGAAGTGGAAGTAGAAGAACTCAACTATATATAACACAGAAATTCAGTACTACACGTTTGAACATTGAAATAGTGTATACATCCCGGCCTTACTCAATCAATCAAGTTATCTCACTCCACCCCTTAGTGTTCCCAATAATCAAATATTTCGAAAACCATGATCTCTTATTACTTTACGCCATCAAAATAATAGAAAAATCGTCAAGATCTTATTACTTCAACCATGAAATTACCAAATTACTATTTTTTTATTTAGTCAGTCATCAGAGAGATCTGCCTGGCCCATTGACTCAATCAAAATCTCTTATTATATATATTAAAATATATTCACATTCAATATCAGTTTTTGGGTGGTGGGCTAAATGTTTATTTATTTATTTTAAGAGTGTTGGTTACCTAATAAGGAAAACTTAAATTAATTCGTCTAAAAGCATAGAATAATTGTTAAAATTGTATAATTTAGATGCTTTAAAGATAGTGAATCTATTTATGTATTAAAAATATTATATATATTTTAAAATTTAGTTTTAGAACTATTATTAAAAATGACTAAAAAATCCAAAACCAAGAGTTTACTCCTTATTTAATAAATTATTAATACTAATTTACTTATTTTAATATAACCAAACTTATATTTTAATTATATCATTTATTATATTTAGGGTTGTTATAAAGATATAAAGGTTCACATCCAATACTATTTTGCTCTATTAGTTATTTTAATATAAGTAAACTTATATTTTAATTGTATTATTTATTACATTAAAATATAATAATTGAATTTCACATTCTAAAATATAAAAAGGTTGTTATAAAGATGTATGAAATAACTGTTGAATTCCATATTAATTATTAGTGTTTATTTATTTTAAGAGTGGTTTTTTAGGTTTTTTTTTATTTAATGAAGTAGAAATTTTAAATTAATTCTTGTAAAAGGATTGTTAAAATTACATAATTTAGATGTTTTGAGGATAATAAAGTTATTTAAGTATTAAAAATATGATTTAAATATTTCAAAATTTAGCTTTAGATTTTAGAAACAAAAAAATCACTTATTAAAAATTAATAAAAAGTCCAAAACCTTGGCAAATAGACTACTCCTTATTTTACTAAATTATTAATAATAATTTACTTCTTTTAAATATAAGCAATCTTATATTTTAATTATATCATTTATTATATTTGAGGTTGTTATAAGGATATAAAGATTCAGATTCAATATTATTTTACTCAATTATTAATACTAATTTAGTTATTTCAAAAGTAAATTTATATTTTAATTATATTATTTATTACATTAAAATATAAAAGGGTTGTTATAAGGATATGAAGGTGTTGGTTTGAGGATTTAGGAAATAAGGGTCTAATCACCTTCTAAAATATGAAAAAGTTGTGATAAGGATATAAGAAATAATTGTTGAATTACATATAAATAATTAAAATTTACATACATTTTATTTTTAAAATTAAAGATCAATTATTATTGTTTTAATTAAAATTGTTATATTTATTCTAGATTATTTGTCTTATAATATCTATAAAAAAAACCTATTTTTAAATTAATATATCAAAATGCTTTTAACATTTAAATTCATAAACTTTTTGAGAAAAAGGATTTTAAGTGGCTAATATTTCTCAACTTCCATGGACTCTATCTTCATATTTTGTGATCAAGATTAATATGAACATTAAAGAATCTATAATAAGAATCTCTTTAACCCAAATGTGGGTGATTATGTGGCTCAAAGGAGGAACGGGAGCAGTTGTAGGGACACACAATTGTTCCTCGACATCACTCCCAAAACTTAACATCATTAAGTCCTTAATGAGGCAGGGTGTCCCCTCACTCAATCCGCGAGGGTTCTCCAGGTTAATTATGAGAGGTGACTTCCCCTCCATCACCCAGTACAATGCTCCACCATTCAGATAAATGAAGAACTTAGTTCTGTGCCTCATGTTTTGTGCACCCCTCTTATGGGAAGCTCATTCTATGCCTCTTACCTCATTTTCTCCTTCCTGTGCAATTTAGTGAAGGCCGAACATTCCGCAGAGCTTGTGGAAACTATGAAGCGAGCCAACTTCCATCCTCCTGCACCTTCCTCTTAGTCGACACTCAGAATCCTTACCACACTGTGCCTCCGGCTCATATGAAAATGTCTCGTAGGCTATGCGATACGCCAAGTCGGGGACGTGGTGGCCATGGAAATTCCAACTAGTGTGCTATAATTATCACGGCTCATGCTAACATAAAAGGCTATGATGTTGAAATCCTGGATTATCTCCATCAGCTTATGGATGGCTGGGAGGACGAGCTCACAATCTCACACTCTAGGATGAATCGAAAGGTCCTTCGTAGGCGCAATTTTTGGGTGGTCAAGAATCTCCTGGCTCCGCTTATCCTTCATCTCATAGGTACCTAGAATGATCCCTTAGATTCCTTTTCGATTCCTTTAGCGACTCCCATGGACATAGAACATCAACCTCCTCCTCCTACGAGGACCATAGCGAGCACAATGTAGGGTAAAGAAGCCATCAACATTACGGCAGATTACAGGAAAACAAAACCACTCCCATTTAAGAGGTATCCTTCTAGCATCGAGGATGATACTAGCAGCGAGGAGGATACTAGTAGCGAGGCTAAGAGCTTCGGAAAAGACGACGACCAAAAATCCGTGAACCCACCGGCTCCCTGAGCGGATGGACGACCAAATTCACAGCTCAACTTCGGCTTTGAGGTTCCTACTGAGGAGGAGAATCCCTCCAAGCCTTAAGTGTAGGTTCCTAGGTTTTGTGTTTTTTCTATTTGTCATGGTCAATGTGGGTCTACACATACCAGTTAATTACAACAATTATACTCAGCTTTTTTTTTCGTCAACAATGTTAATTTTGCTATCATTATGATATGTTTTCCCTTCTACAAGGAGGATTAATTTGACTGTAAAAGCCTGAATTCCCTTGAGGGGAAGGTCTCAACTTTCTCTCTGCTACATTCTGTTCGCATGATTCAATAGATTAGTCTATGAAATTACAAAAAAAATAAGAATCTCTTTATAATAAAGTTTGATTTAACTATAAATAGAGATCTCATTCTCTACCAAAGTTTGCAACTTTAAGGTAGATCTAGGAGCTATATAAATCCATGGTTTTCTAATGTTTTTCATAAGTATTTGACTATAAATAATGAAAATGGCAACTAAAATATTACAAGGAAAAGAGATTGCATTTTGTTTTCAATAGTAAAAATGAGAAAAAGAGTGATTAAAAACCTCTTAAGAATTTGGATGGGCTTCTCAAATATTAAAGAAACTTATCTTTAACTCAAGTAGGAAAATCTCAAACCAAAAAATAATTAACTCAAAGTTTGGAGGAAATCTCAATGTATCTTAACTGCTCTACTTTTAACACTCCAACTAAATATCTCTTCTACGTCTTACTTTTCATATACGTATAAGTATCTCTTTCAGCTCTAAACATTCTTTCGCTTCTCACGTTTCACTCACTTCACTTAATAACAGTCACATCTTAATATCTCTTGTTTTTGTTTTCGTCTCCTTCCTTACCTATCCCCTTTAACGTAGCGTCCGCCTAAACCACCAACACCAACCAACTTTAAAAATTTACATGGTTATAAAGCTTAGAATTTCACACCACACTTGCATATAAAATCATAATTTGTCATTTGATCATAGAATTTCTTCAACTTATATGTAAGCATCTGCCATTTAATCACAGGCTTTCTTAACTTATATGTAAGTGTGATGAGTATATATTATGCCAAATTTTTTTGGAACTTGAATAAGGGTTTATTATTATGTCCCGGACAAGGGATATATATGATTCGGGGAGGTAGATTAATTCAGTAGGTAGGTTCAATTTTTTTGTTTTTTCACTGTATTTTAATAGTTTGGAATAATTTTTATTTTTGGCATTTTTAAATTGTGATTTAACTTGGCTCTTATTGGTTCTGTGTAGGTAAGGTCAGTATGGGATTTTGTGTCCCAAGACCCGACGGCTAGCTGATGTAGGCAGATGTATATCTTCCCACAGAAAATTCCATCCTACTTGGTCGAGGAGGATTGGTCTAAATAGAGATGTAGGGTGGAACGCTCTCGCCATGGCTTGTCCTCGCATTGAGACGACCGCAGGCGATAAGGTCTTGCTGTCATGCTGTTTAGCTAGTGGGGCAAACTCACAGGTTTTGTCTCAATGCTTGGCTTGAAAGGTGGAGGGCTGCCTTGTTCGTCTTTGTTTCGGACCTCTTCACTCCGTCCACAGGTTTTCTCTCGTTGGACTGTGCGAAAAGAAGATTCAATGCGGAATCTCCACCTTCTTTTTTTTTGCGGTATATTAGGCTTGCTGCATGGCTTTAAACACAAGAACCCCACACTTGCAGCTATTTAGCTTGTGGGGCCTAGGCGGCCGTCGTACTCGGTTTCAAAGGTTGAGGGATTTGCTTGTTCCTTCTCTTCTCTCGATCGCCCCAATTTGACTGTCGGCTTTGCTCTCGGTGGCACGTTCGAAAAGAGGTTTCGACCTAAAACCTTCGCCTCCTTTTTCCGTGGTATATCAGGCTCGCTGCACGGCTTTAAACATAAGAACCCCACACTTGTAGCTGTTTAGCTTGTGGGGCCTAGGAGACCGCCGTACTCGGTTTTGGAGGTCGAGGGATCTGCTTGTTCCTTCTCTTCTTTCGTTTGCCCCAATCTGGTTGTCGGCTTCGCTCTCGTTGCACCGTTCATTATAATAATTATTGGCTCTGACTTGACAGAGATTTGCAGAGATTTGTGTATTCGATGCGTCAAAGTGCATGCATTCATTTACCTCCATGCAAACTTCCAAGTGGAGTGTACGATTTTGAGGAGGTGGAGCAAGGTTTATAGATTTACGGTATTATAAATCAGTAGCAAGCTAGTAAAAGCATCCTGTAACTTAAGATGTTAATGTAACTTAATATGTTAATGTTGCACGTAATGCCTGTTGCATTATGGTTTTATTTTTGGTTTGCAGGTCATGCCCGCTGCATTATGGTTTTAGTTTTAGTTTGCACGCCTTAAACGCATGGAGACATTATGCCTTAGCGTATCTAGGTGGATTTTTGTTTTTTAGTTGTAATTGGCATTTACAAATTAGAAAAATGAGAACCAAGTCTTTGTCTACTTTTATATCAGAGATATTAACAGATGCAAATTGCTTAATTACTTACTTCTGGTAGCAGACGAGCCTGTGCACTTTGCAACTTTCATTCTATAACAAGCAAAAAAAAGGTAATTCACAATCTTTATTTTATATATTTTTAGATAATGCAGTGCATATATTTACTTTGCCGAATGGTTGTATCGAGCAATAACAAGCACCTATCTACACCAGCAAGCTAAAAAAAGGTAATTCACAATCTTTATTTTATATATTTCTAGATAATACACTCCATATATTTACATTGCGTGAATGGTTTTGTATCGAGCATCGAGCAGCAAGCAGCACTGGTTCTGTATCAAGCAGCACTATATCTGGGTAATTGCTCATTTAGGTATGAGGAATGCTGACTTAAGTAACAGCAATGCCAAGAAGATAGAAAATTTATTATTTAGTGAAAAACACTTGTTTATATATATATATATATATATATATATATATATATTCACATTCAGAATGCTGACTTAGGTACCAGCAATGTTGGGAAAATTTATTATTTAGTGAAAAAACATTTGTTTATATATATATAATCCTTTGGCATGCAAAAATAAACCGTAAATTATTAAAATTCAATTCAGCATGTTTACAAAATTTACCTATTTATAGCGGAACACAATCAAAGATTGTCTTCAATTTCTTCTTCATATCAAAAGTAGCTGCGTGGAAGCACTCCATTAGAAACAGACGTCGTTGTAATCCGGTTGTGGTTCCCATTAACACGATGAACTGCATGCTCGGTAGCAGTTCTGTTAAGATATGCATCACTATACGAGAAGTCAAAAGAGTGATGGAATGACCAATTCTTGTATTTTTTACTTGTTCTTTAATCATAAACCTACAATATAAATAGCTTCATTTCACATACTTAGACAACATGACATTGAGAATGCCAATCTCAAACAATCTACATGATTTGGAGGAAAACGGTTTTCATGTGTGCTCGAGAAAATTGTATATGGATATCTGTTTTGAGATGATGATCTTGGTTAGAAAATGGAAACAAACAAACCAACTCATGCCTCTATACTCTAAATTTCTTATCAGGAATAATACAATTGAATCCCATTATATAAAACACTTGTTAACATTAATAAAAAATAAAAAATAGAGTTAGATTTCCTTGCTTCATAAATCTCATCAGAATATCCCATAATCCATCATATTCAAATTAGGTTAGCACTTGTAAATTCCCTTTATTATACATAGTCTCCAAATAAGCTTACAAGCTATCAACATAGCTTTTTAATTTGATAAATCTACCAACAAAAATACATATGTGTGAACTGTGAATAGGCATGCCACTGGTGATAAACCAATAAAATACATGAAACTGATGTTAAATTGTGTAGCCCTTTCCAAAAGATTTTGCTTTCAGATAACACCAAAAGAGAAAATGGATAAGATGCATTATAATGTAAATTCCAATTGGAACACATTTTTAATGCATGAACAGATTTCCATGCAATATTGGTAAATATGTAAAATTTCCGTAATAAGAAATCTGCGATTTTGGAACGATGAGAAATCCCCTATTCTGGAACGCTATTCTTATGTAATTTCAGTAAAATAAAAAATTGCAAGATTGGTAAAGATTGGAACCACCTAAATTGTTGTCATTTGGATAGTGAAAATTGCTATTTCAGTAATTATGCTTCTGCAGGATTTCAGTAATTTTTGTTTTGTCTGAGCAATTTTAGTTGTTTTGGCAATTTTTTCTCATTAAGTAATTTCCTAATTTTCTATATTGTTTTCATGTATATAATTTTATGAGATGTGAAATTTAAATTTTTTTATACTTAGTATTATGATGTCTTATGTGGAGACTTATTTGTATTTTTTTGTCAATATTGTTTTTTATATTTTAGATTATTTTTTCATATTAAAATAGTCTTAGTTGATAATTAAGAGTTTGTTCAAATAGTTTAGAGTTCAAATTAATAATTATGTGTTTGTATTTTTTGTTAATGTTATTTTAGATATTTTAGATTAATTTTTTATATTAAAATAGTCTTAGTTAATAATTAAGAGTTTGTTCAAATAGTTTAGAGTTCAAATTAATAATTATGTGTTTATTGAAATAGGTTAAAGTTCTAGTTGATAGTTCAGATTTTTTTCTTAATTTTTTTGTTGGATTATAAATGGCTATCTTATTTACTTTTGGTAAATTGTTTTTCAATGCATTTTCATGGTTATATATATAAATTTAATAATAATAATAAAGGTATTTAGTTTTAAATTTATTATAGGGTTTTTTAATAATTATAAATATAGTTTAATTATATTTCTTAATGTAATAAATAAATTTAATAATTATTTCAACTTTGTTCATTTTTCATATTTTTATTAAGCACCGTGAAATTTCCAAACAAAAATTCAACCAAAGTTATTGATAAAATCGTATACTTTTTATGTATATAATTTTACCAGATGTGAAATGTAACTTTTCTTATAATTAGTATTATAATATCAATTATTTTTTCATATTGTTTTCATGTATATAATTTTATGAGATGTGAAATGTAAATTTTCTTATGCTTAGCAGTATAATGTATTACATGGAGACTTGTTGTATTTTTTGTCAATCTTATTTTTTATAGTTTATTTTTTTTCCATATTAAAATAATGTCATTGAATAATTAAAAGTTTGTCAAAATAGTTAAGAGTTCAAATTAATAAATATATGTTTGTCCCAATAGGTTACAGTTATAGTTAATAGTTTAGATTTTTTTCCAATTTAAATTTATGAATGTTCAAATGAGAATAAGACTCTAGAAATATTTGTTTTTTATGAATATTATATTGTATACAATTTTTATATTGTTTGCATTAGTATGTTGACCATAGGGGTTCTATTGAAAGTCATGTATAGAGTGTTTTCAAAGGACCATTTTGGGACTATTGCTGAGAATAAAGTACTCTCAGATTTTTCAAGTGGAAAAATTCAAAACCTATAATGCAACAAAACATGTTTATGATGTTGAGCAATATACAATGAAATAAAAATCAAATATACATCATCTGATCCCTTGTTTAATATCTGGAATAATTTAGTGATTTGAAACATGGCTATCACTTTTCACCCTGAATACAAACCATCCAACTTCACAAATTTGAAGTACTATTTTAGAAGTTTCAACATGTTTACTGAAACCCCAATCCAACATCAGCAGTTCTCTCGGGTTGGGGTCCCTAAAGAAAATGGTTGATCCCTTGTTTAATATCTAGAACCACATTGTCTCCACAAATTCTGGATAGCTTTCATACTATGAAAAGCGATTCCAAGCAATTTTCAAGTCACGATGCCTTTAAATATTCTGATAGTATGTCGCGAAACAACAACTACAATCTCATATAGCTTGATGGATCATAAATATTTCAAATCTTTCACTATTGGAAATCATTCTTTTAGTAGTTGAAATTTGTATTGAATTGATAGTTATTCAGTTAATGATATTAGACTCAGCTTGTGCAAATTATTTACAACAAAATGGTTGTCAAGCTCATTTCAGGCTTAGATTTTCTGGTTTCAAATGAAAGACTTTTCTTGTTTTATTGTGTTTGCCTCTATTTGTTTCTTGGAATTGGTTGTTTTATAAATTCAGATAAGTATAGATGTTTTAGATAATTACCTTCCAAATTAAATTTGGTGGTTGCATGGTAGAATAATCCCAAATTGAGAATTTTCTTCCATTTGGATCCAAATTTTTCCCAAATTTGACCCGGGCTAGATTCTATAACCAAGATTTAAAAAAATCCATGCCTCTATGTTATAAAAAGGCCTACTTAAATAAAATGAAAAGAATGGAGACAATTTTACATACAATACTAGCACATCTACATTATTAGCCTCATGATATATATGATTCTTGTTCTCAGGGAATGATCTGACATCTAATAACTGATCATGCTTCTCTTTCTATATGGCACTGGTTTCTGTTTGCCATCTCAATTCTCGCCCTTCAAATTTCCTACAATTTCTACTACTGATGCATCAACCATTTTCTAATCCTCTCTAGATCTTTTCTCCATAGAGAAAATCAGTTTTTAGCTCTGTTGAAGACGACCAAGAGGAAGCAATAGTAGTGATTAAGTCGTGTAGACTTGCATTTATTTTATATTGAGTACGTTTCGTGGGTACAAATGTCCCTGGTCGTGCAGGTGACTAGCAATTTTCTGTGGTAGTATGCCATGCTAATGTCCATGTCCACTTCTCCCTTCAAATCCCCATTTTCAACAACGTCTCTATGGACTTGAAATGTATCTCCTCCATACCTACTCCATTTTCGTCAATCTCTAGTCTAATCTAATCTACTAGAATGTTGACAGTTCTTTAAATAAATTATGGGTCGCTAAAAAATGAGAAAACTTTGAATGCAATGCGTTTAACTGGATCAAATCTAGTTCATTTTCTTTTGCTCTGCACCCCTGGGGAATGTGTTTAATATATACACTCCATTGTTGGGCATCATATTTTATTTGAAGTTATTGGAATGTACACTGAAAATCCATTCGGCATGACTGTCCAGCCAACGACCTTTCCTAATTGGTTGAAAAATAACAATAGCTCACACTTTCTCAAGCGGAAATTTTTGAAATTTTGGGTGACTTGTGGATTTTAGTTTTTTAAAATTCAACCGTTTTTATAACATAGGTAATATCAAGGAAATGTTATTTTTTTCCTGGAAAAACATAGGCAAGTACAAAATATAAGTACACTTTTATCATAAGATAGTAGTAGTGTCTTTTCTAAGGTTATATATAAAGCTAGTTAATATATATAAAGCTAGTTTTCTTTATGAAAAAAAAAGTTGTTTTTCATAAAGTTGGTTTTCTTTATGAAAAAAAAATGGTTAATAGGTTTTTTTTAAGAACTTTATAAGTTAGTTAAAAATATTACCATTTAGCTACTCTAAAATTTATTTACTATTTTTTGAACAATATGTTTGCTTTATTTAAAATTTGAAGTATAAAGAAGATAACTATTTTTTTTCACAAGTGTGCATTTTCTTGTTAATAACATTTTCTTATAATTATTAATGTTTTTTCTTATTAATAACATACTTTTATATATTTCTACTCAGAAAAACTTTAATGAAAAAACTTGTTATCAAGATTTGGTGTTTCAACTATTTTTTTAAATTAATATATATCCTTCATTTTACTAATATTTTAGTAATAAACTTGTCAATATTTAATATTTATGTTAAAGTTGTGTTTTTAATATATATACCTATTGAAAATGACTAAATATTCAATGAGGCCATGTGGCCTCATGTTTGGTCTCTTCATTTAATATATATAGTTTTTTTGAGTTATTTTGGATCAATTTATAATTTTGATTTTTTACAAATATATTTGAAATGTTTTAGTGACTTTAGTACCCATTTGAATCCACATTTCATGTTTCTCATATTTAGAAGAAGTATTGAACCATTTAGAAAATATTGATAGAGATTTTATATAGGTTCTAATATATAATTATCCTTATGTAGCAAATGAATAGATTTGTAACTTACCTAAATCCATAACTCTAATATCGAGGGAAGTTTTAATGGAGTAGATGTAGTGCAGTGCAATCGAGGGAACTGACATGTTATTTGGCATTTGCATGCCCTGCAGCTTTAACATCAACAATGGATAGAAGATATCCAACTATTAAAGATTCTTATTTACATTAGTTACTATAGACTCCACCACTAAATGCTCTCTCCCGAACCTAAAAAGAAAGTTACGTAGACTCGAAAAAATGCATCGATCGATTCATTTCCTTTCTACAATACGATCAAACGATCTCACTAGCTATGGGAAACTAACCACTCAATTCATTTATTTTCGTAATAATCACTCCTTAAAGTTCATTTTCATATTAATATGTTACCTCGATAATAGAATTTATTTTTCGGGGTGTTCTCTCCCTTAATTGGTGAGCGAGTGCACTCACATTAGTGTTTTTTTCCCAAGTTTTTCCATGTTATGTAGTTTGGCTTGATTGTTTTATATAATATAAAATGTTATCCAATATTTTAAATAGGTTTATGGGAAATTTATGAACGTGAAAACAAATATAAATTTTAATTTCTTGTTTTCCTCACTAGGAAAAATTATATTTGTATGAAAATTAGTTTTGATTAAATTATATACATATTGGATATAATGATTAGTCATGAAAGTATTGCAATAATATGGTCTGATTAATGGATTTCTCATTGGCATTTACAAATTTTTCATATAACCTTAAAATTTGGAAAAACAATATTATTATGATATGTTTCTTTCCCATTCTAAAACTTTCATTTCTAAGTTGTTCGAAGTTCTATTGCATTTATTGCAATCAACAAGAATTTAACTAGTGTCCAATTTACTCTGGGCATGGTCTGCATTTAGGCAGGGCATTATGTTCGATGCGTCTATTGTGTCCAGAAAATTCAGCGTATTATTCTTTGCTTATGCCTATGATTGTGTTCACATGAATTAGGAGGGTGTCATTGTTGTTCCTGCTATTCAATTGTGCTTGTCAATCTAGGGTGTTTGAATCTCCATCGAAAGACCATTGACCTTGTTTTCTTAAGCTCAGTGTTTGTTTGAATCTCTGTTGAGGGACCATTGAACTTATTTGCTTGGCTTTGTTTGAGCTCAGCCTACTAAAAAAGAGGTAAGGCACTGACCAAGGTTTTACTTAATTTGTCAAAAAAAATGGTGGAATCTAAACTCAGTGTGGACATCCAAACTTAAACATGTGCTTTTTTTATTGCATTTGCATTTTTCTTTGATGCTTTTGTTTTTACTGCATTTGCATTTTTCTTTGGTGTTGCATCTATTTACTTAGGTTTGTATTAAGTCATTTACATATTTTTTAGCAATTTCTTATATCCTCGTGCAATTAGCTCAAGTCGGGGACATTGCAACTTCATGGCTCTTGTTTTAAGATGTATTAGTCTTGAGATTCGAGTAGAACATAACAATAATGATAGAAGCATTTATGGACAAATTATATGGTGAAAATTATTTATCGTGGAGTAATATTAAATGGGTTGTTGCATATTGGATATTGATTACTTAAACATATGGGTTTTTAACCTTATTTTTAATGAAACATGATTTTAGTTTCCAAAAATTAAAAAAGATGACAAGTCAATGAAGCATGATCTTATGATAGAAAATTCCACTTCAATGAGTGTGTTGAAGCTGTAATGTTGGAATTGTTACCAACTTATAAATCTCCAACTTCACTCAATAATATATTTTAAATTCTTCTAGATTGAATTTCTTTTAAAGATAAGTTTACAAATATTAATTATATATATTACTAATACAAATGTCTTGATTTGCACTCGGACTATAAATATGATTACCGTAATTCATGGAGTCAACTATACCAGGTCACAACCATGACATATTCTTGACATTACAAATGAAGCTTATGTTGTTTTACACACATTTTGAACTCTACACCTCAAGGTCCAAAACGCCATCATATCACTAAGCACCACTCTTAAAAATTAAAGACAATGAATATATTAGATTCCATGAATCCAAAGAGATTTGGTTGATTTATATAGATGATGATAATGTCGGAAATGTGGAATGGAGGAACTAAGATCTTTGAGGGTACAATGACTTATCTTCCTAGGATTTGAATTTGAGACAATAAGATAATCACTTTCTTGTAGGTTACACGATTTGGGGATTTGTTCTCCTCTTGTACTTATTGTTGTGTGTGTGTGTGTGTGTGAGAGAGAGAGAGAGAGAGAGAGAGAGAGAGAGAGAGAGAGAGAGAGAGAGAGAGAGAGAGAGAGAGATATCCTATACAATGCATGAATAGTGTAGAATCTAGATTGTGGAGTATGGATAATGAAGAAAACTATGGGCATTGGGTGGTTTCAATATGGAAATATTGGTCCAAAATGCATTAGCGATGCATCATTGATGACCAACCATCTCTCTAAATTTTGTTAAACATCCCTCTCTTTCAATAAATGCCATTGTCCACATACCAACATTAGTCTCTTAGATGCCTTTGACTCTCAAGCTTAACTACTCAAATGGACTTATCAATATATGTAACATAGCCAACCATCTAATTAAGTTGTAATCAATATTAATACATGAAATTTATGGGAAAATAAAATTTCATAACAAATTATCATTGCCCATAAAAATTAATTTAATACTCTTGTGCCCATTCGTCCATTTAACTATATAAACCATAATATCTTATTATTCATGGTTATCAATAGTTGAATCATTGGAAATTATAGCAGCTCGAATGTACAATATATCCCCGTATAAATAATCACATTACTTCATTATTCTAGCTTCTTTTGCTATACCCAAAAATCCATTTATAATCATTTAGCATAGTTGATACCAAATTTACGTAATAAAGGCAACACTATGGCATATACATTGTACTGGATGGCTATGCCAACCTTAAGGATTTACATTTAATAATTGCTAGATCTCCTAAAAATGTAATCCTCAACCAGTAGTGATTTCCATCAACTCAATCTTCATCAAATAAGCTCTACTACCATTGTATCATGTATCCAACTACCTCTATACATTATCCAATCAACAAGGTGCCTGAAAGACACCATAAATTCTCCCCTCTAATTCCAAAATAAAATCCACCATCTTGTTGTAAAATGAAAGAACGGAAGCATCACTAAAACCATATAATTATTTAATTCTCAATTTTAAGATAAAAATGCAATCCTATGATGGTTTGATCCACAATAGTGCAATTTAAGTCCCCGCACATATAACTGAACAACAATGGAAATTAATAAAATGCTTAATATGACATAAAGTAATGACATTTCAAGATACATTCAAATTACTTATCTTTATGAGAAATTATTCCTCCAAATAGCACCAATTGAAGAATGTTCCTCCCAGCCTTAGGCTCTCTATCACACTCAATATTTCTATAATAGAGATTCCACCCACCCCCGATACTTAAGGATATCATTCCATAAGGGTGAATTTACTAAGGTATGTCTTGAAGTCCTATTGGTAAGTCCATAACCCATAAAATTATGTGTCCAAACCCCCTCTATAAAACTATTCCAATCAACTAGCAGTCTTTACACATAACATGCACAAGAACAAGAATGGGATTCCCTTATCTCCATGTAGTCCCTTAGGATATTCCAATTCCTTTATCATGTTATAGCACAGTTTGCCCAATGAATATCACTATCAACATTCCATGAATTCTCAGTTGTAGTCCAAGTTCCCCCCCTAATCAACACAATAATCATAAGGAATAGTTTTGAATGGAAACAAGTTCAAACTACATGACAGTACAATTCTTAGTTCTTGAAAGTTTTATTATTATTTTTTCTCCCCCTTAGTTTGTAACAACCCCCAAAATAATGATCAATTAATCATGTTATGTGCCCAAATTCTCGCCACATTTTATTTTCATGTTGAAACAAATTACCATGTATTCCACAAGAGCATCCCATGCTTTCCTCTTCAATCCCAATCCTAAGTGAATATAAAACAAGGATTAAATAAATAAATTTTCATAATCATGATTTTATGGAATTTGGATATGTATCTAGCCAAGGTTTATAATCAAGGCCTAAGGTCTTAGGATAATAACTCACTTAGGTTTTCCCCTTTATCCCCCTTTCACTTCTTCCCACTTCTGGAATCATAATTTCCCATATATTTTTTGTCCTTCTTCATTTGCAGTCGTCAAGGATTTTAATATTATAAGTCAATATGCATAATTACAATAAACATTGTCATCCTTGACTATATATGTTTGTCTTCTAGCCAATTGATCATTAGATACACATTTATATTTTGAATTTGAAAATGTGGTATTACAATGCATCTTAGAAATAATTTGTAACCCGTGTATCTCATAAAGAGATATGATTGTATGAAGGATCCACTTCGAAAGACTATTAATGTATCTCAAAATCATTTATCTAAAAACTAGAAAGTAATGTATTTAATAAATGGTAAAATTTAGTAGGAGTTGTCTACAAGTGCGACAATTTCGCCTGGAAGATGAAATCCCAGGCGAAATCCTCCAGTGGCCCACGACAACTCCTAGCACATCCACTTGAAAGAATCCACAAGGATTGTACTCCCCCGCGCCTTCATACGTAGACATCCCCTTCCATGTGGATGCATGGAGTTAATGCACTCCATCCGGGTTAGTGATTTCAAAATCCCCTCCCTCCCGCTATGCTCATCCCCTGTATATGCATACTCTGCACTCTGCCAAGACCATGTTCAACAGGAAATCGAACCAGAACCTACAACCGAAACTCATCCTGCTGGATTCAGGACACATAGGACAGGTTAACCACTTGCAATTCAGGTAACGAGAACCCATGATCGCCCAAAACTCTAGGTAGAGTGTATTTTCCGCATGGTGTCAGTTTCATAACCTGATAAAGGCCAAGAATTTATTGTGTAGGTAGAGTTAGTATTTAGTGTGCAAGTGAAATAATATTTGACAAGAGTTTCAATTGAAATAAGGATGAACCAACCACCTAGCAACAAATCACAGTAGGATAGAAATAATGAAAAACGAGATTTATGTATTCGATATATTTGATATTGAGAGACCAGAAACTATCCTCGATCTCTCTTTATCTCCTTACATTTATGAAATTGTATAAAATAAATTAAAATTGGGGTAAATCCTTTTGTATGGCTGGTGATATATCCAGTTTTTCTTACTCAATTTAGATCAGGTAAATTTGGATCACGTGTGCTCACAATGTTGAAGTTTTCAAGAAATTTTAAGCATATATTTTATATATATGCATTTTTGTTAAATCATGGTAGAAGACTGTATTACACAGATTCAACCTTTTTCTCTATGGATTTTTACATTCAACTTTCTTTTTTATGGATTTTTACAATAACAAGCTGAGCTGGGTTGGTTTCCAATTGGTCTCATTATTGGTGTTCCTTCAAAATGATTGCATTGTATCTTCGAGTACCTAGCAACAGATCACAGTAGCATAGAAATAATGAAAAACGAGATTTATGTATTCGATATTTGATATTGAGAGACTATAAGTTATCTGCGATCTCTCTTTCTCTCCTTACATTTATGAAATTGTATAAAATAAATTAAAATTGCAGTGCCGGGTGATGAGCCAATCCATTAATGAAGGGAATAGAGGAGAAGGTAGGTCACCTTTTCGCTATCTCTTGATTGGTTGGACGAACACGCCGCATAAAATCCCTGCCCAGGCATGATTTGGAAATCAAGCCTTCCATCTGGCTGGATTAATTCTGGAAAAGGAAATTGCCTATCCAGCGCTACTCCAGACGCCCAGCAGCACGTTCTTCGTGTATCCACTCCTATTATTTTATAGAATCCTAGCCTAAAATTAAAATTGGGGTAAATCCTTTTGTATGGATGGTGATATATCCAGTTTTGCTTACTCACTTTAGATTGGATAAATTTGGATCACATGTGCTCACAATGTTGAAGGTTTCAAGCATTTTCAGGCATCTATTATATATATATACATTTATGTTAAATCGTGGTAGAATACTGTAGGGCTGATGCACAATCATGGACTCCTTTAAGGACACTTTAGATGCCACATAATACTAGAATAAACGAAAAACTTTGATTTTAGGTGACAATTAGGGGTACTTCCCTAACTTATTTGAAGATGAAGTAAAAAAAGAAAAGATAGGTAATTGAATCAGCTTTCGTAATATATAGGGTTTATGCAGAGAAAGTGTGTGCAAATGATTATAAAATTAGTTTCCGTGAAAGTGGGTTTTCAAATTTTCAGCACATCTTAACATATATGTTTGTGCGGGTGCAGCAATATATGAGGTAAATGATGTCCATTTGAGATAAAATCT
>LPNX010759137.1:8103-10603 GCA_001517045.1 Pseudotsuga menziesii | reverse complement strand
CAAGCTCCAACTAAGGTCAAGACAAGGTATGAGATGTCCAACTAGGGTTTGGTGAGCAATCATGCAAGTTAGGCTTGAGTCAACTAGGTAATTGTATTGTTATTGAAGATATGTTTTCTGAATCTCTATTTTCGCTATCAGATGCAAGATAGGGCACGCATGCAACAGGACACATGTATTCTTTGATAGATATGGCTCTGTTGATAGATACGGCTTCATTGATGCTAACTATACATTCATATATTCCAAGGAGTCTGGAATCTCCAGTATCCTGAAGGCATGGCATGATATTATTTTCTCTTATTTGAGTATGAAATCATAATGTTTACTGCTATGTATTTCTTATTTCCTAATAAATTTGTACATGTTAGTACAGGAGAAAAAACTTGCATTCTGCCTTGCCAATTTGAATTTGAGTGAGATGAGATATTCCCCAGATTTTATTGCTGCAGCTGAAGTTTATGCTACTCAATGCAGAATAAGGACTTCTCTCGAGCGGACTATTAAACTTGAGCATCGCACAGGCTACACTGAAGGAGAATTAAAGTCAGTCCTTTAATCTTTATGTGCATATTTATATTATTTTTGCATTGTTGAAAATCAACTGTCTAAGGTTCTTTGGCAAGTGATATATTTTCTCCGTTTATTTTATAGGAATTGTGCTTCGCTGATGCTACAACGTCTTCAAAGTAATGTTATATAAGAGAGGTGCCTGTTGGAAATTTTTTTTTTCTTTAATCCATTACTTGGCTTCCTGTCAATATGATAATTTTCCATGCTACTGAATCAGATCCTGAACCACATCATCCTATTTGAGTGAAGCCAATGAGATCTCTTAGGTGGAAGCTCATCCACCAACCATGACCAACTTAGTATTACTGAAATTAGGTGGAAGCCAAGGGTCTATTCATAATGTTCTTTGCTATCATAGCAACTTAGTAAATTACTGAAATTTTTTGGAACTGTCCCATTCGTCTCATTCCAAGGTATGTTAAATCTGTCCCTTTTTTCTCACATAAAATTGCAGAATTGAAATCTGTCTTTTGTTGCAAATAAAATTATGATAGGGTTGGTATAATTGCATTTGCAGATTAGTTTGCATTTACCATGGCCCCAAGAGTCAAAGACACAAATATGATTGACACAAATATTTGGGCAAAAATATAGCACCGGAATTTCATTTAACTAAGAAGTTTGTGCAATAATGATACGAACATTATGAAGCTTTGCAACATCATTGATCTTTGTCTCTTTCCTGGTTCAGTGGTGCCAGAAAGTTTACTCAGAAAATGAGCACTATATAGGTGTATGGTAGAACATAATTGCATTATAAACAATGATTTTGGTAAAGTGATTTTGCTGAAACAGTTTGCTGAAACAGTCTTGTGGCATGCTGAAATAGTCTTGTAGGATGCTGAAACAGTGTTAGAGAGTTGTCATTTGGAATTGTAGCCTGTAAGGTGAATCTGAAACAATGTTAGAGAGTTGTCATTTGGAATGATACGGACATTATGAATCTTTTCAACATAGCTTTGTGTTTTATATCGTTGTTCCTCTTCACTTTCTTCATGTTGCATCACATCCATGCCAAAATAGTCTTTGGGATTTGAAAAAGGTATTCTGTTAGAATATTTCCACCATGTTCATTGAATGTCAGAATCTCAGCCATTGACATTGATCAGGGTATAATTTATTAATTTGTATGATGTTTACTTTGTGATATTCCTGAGTTGTTAGACTTGTGGCTTCAGATGGATATGAGTTACATGAATATTGATGGATATGCATCTTTCTTGGTTTGTAAAGAATTATTGAGTGAGGAACTTATGTCTGATGTAATAAGCAATAACAGCAATCAATTTCCCCCAATCGGAGTTGATCCTAATTCTCTGAGACCAATATAAGGCCAAGTAAAGGTATTTGTTCAGAAGGACAGTTGCTCCCCATTGAACAGTCCAAAAAGAAGAGAAAAGTCATGTGTCTCAATGTGAGTATTACAGTAGACATGGAAAGTGTTGTTGGAAAGAGTATAATTACCAAGTTCTTTATGGATCAACAATAGCAAGCAATTAGATGGACATAGAATCATGCAAGTCATTGGAGAACCAAAAATGCTTTAAAGAAGCACCAAGTATCTAAGATATTTATAGACCTATACACTTCCCAAGGAATGACACAACAGGAGCTTGCTCACATGCAATAGTCCACAAGTCATTGTGTTAAGCTACCCAACAAAGGGTACAATCTCATAACTTAGATCAATAAAAGGGAATCTGTCAATACTAGGTGATTTGTTAGAAACTTGTGCCAGGAAGCATATGTTCAAGGGATTGTAGAAGACACTAGGAACTCGATCATAACAAAGATGAAAGGACTTGTAAAAGAAAACCATTATGGGGGTTCTTGGAGATGTTCACCCATTTTGGAATTGTCATGGTAAAGAACATTTATATGTTGCAATTTTTTAGGAGTTATTTGTGTGCTAGTTGGGTTTGTCTCC
>LPNX010759132.1:825053-857848 GCA_001517045.1 Pseudotsuga menziesii | reverse complement strand
CTTCTTGTCCAAGAGATAAGTGCGAGACTCAGTGTGTGAGATAATGAACCTAGCCGTACATCTATTTATATGAATGTGTGTAGGAAAATGAACCTAGGCTTTCTATTTTAATGTGTGTCGGATAATGAACCTAAGCGAAGGCGCTTTCCGTTTTAAATAATTAACCAATTAAGACAAATTATTAAATGATTGAGCAATTTAAGTGTCATCGCTTAAGCGACGCTTAGGAGGATATCTGTCGCTTAAGCGACGCTTGGAAGCCTGGCCGTCGCTTAAGCGACGCTTATCCCCACCATTTCAAAAAAAAAATTTATCTTTCTGATTTTTGGCACGGTTAAAAGAAAAAATCCACGCACCGTCTGAAAAAACCGTCGGATTTTGGATCGAAATGTACTAGTGAAATATTGGGAACAACCCAATGGATCAAGCACTGGTCTATGGGGTTCTTTTCTACCTCACAGGGAGGGTAGCATCCCCAATTGGAGCCAGTTGTTAGCACTATTTTGGGCTAAATGGTTGGAAGGGGGTTAGTCCAGTGAAAGAAAGAGTAAGGTCTGAAAATTTTCCTTATCATATGACCTTGAGGGATGTTGTTGGGTTCTCTAGATGTTCTAAGGGGTTTTGTTCATTGGTTTGAAGTGCAAAATTACTGAAAAATCCTAATTTTTAACCTTGAAAATGTGTGTGAATAATAAAATATGCTCAAGGTTATATGGTTGCATGGATGGAAGGCCTGGATGTACAGCGGAGAAAATCAAAGGCTACAGATGATTTCTCCAAGGAAAGATGCTAGGTCTAAAATAATTTTGATATTGGCGGAAGAAGGTTAGATTGCAGGCAGTATCAGTCATTGGATAGACAAATGGAAGTAGATCGATGGAGGATAGAGATTTCGTTGAGAGGACTGCAAGTAAAAACAAATGAAGTGGGTTTGTGAAATATTTTATACCCCCCATGTCTCAACGGGTGAGATCTGATGATGTTCAATATCCATAGTGGGAGCGGATTTTGCAATGGAAACAAGCACAAGGAAATGAAATTTTCAAGATTGTGAAATCCTGTAGGATCCACATGTTTCAATCGTCATGATCTCGAGTGGAATAGATATACGACGGAAATTCATTCCACAGCTACAACATGCAAGAAAGAATAAACTTTTTGGAGCTACGAAATCCGGTAGGCCCAACAAACTTGAATGGTCGAGATCTGGGTGGATTCTAAACCCAATCTACGGTTGAAGATCATTTTGCAGCTTAAAGATGCAAGATGAATAGAAATATGGAGTCTATGAAATGGAGTTAAAGGGTATAGGAAATGAATGGTGCATATTAGATCTAGGGATGATCTATGGTAAAAAATAATTTCACAAGAAGAACATGCTCACTCTGGGTATGGAAGTAAATATATGAAATTGATTAAGATAGGTGAAGATCAATGTCTTAAGAAAGATCTGTATCCATATCAATGGATATAATTGAATTTGGAATTGTGACCTACAGGAAGGATAAGGAAGGTAGCATTATAATGGAGGTAAGCAAAGGATTAAGTTGGAAAAAGGATCGATGACACATAATGAATATTACAGGATGGATGGCTAAGAATTGATTCTACTGCAAAAGGTGCAAGACTACTATGAATATAAAGAAATATAAAAATTCCTTGCAAGTGGAATTAGGTTGTTGTTTTATTCTCCTGCATTGGAAAATGAAAGCTAAAGGCTGTGCAGAAGCATCCAACTCAAACAATGTTCTTTGGTCATCTGTCAATACACCAGGTAGGCCTTTGTCTCCATTGGAAGTATTTAAATGGCTCAAGTTGAGGAAGTAGAAGCTTTGAACTTAGAATACCAGAATATAGAAGAATTGTTTGATGACAGAGACGCATAATTTTTTGACACCATTTTTCTTAATGGACTTGTTGATACTGTTAAACAAAATCTAAAGATTATAAAAGATGAAAGAATAGATATTCATAACGTATATATGTCATATTTTCATTATTTTACTACCGACCAAACCCTAAGTTTCCCCGAGTTCATTGATTGGTGTGCCAACAATTATTCCAGCTCTGAAAGAGTAGTAATGGATATTACTAGCTCAAAAATCTATTGTCCAGTCGGTCCCTGCTGAGTTCACCCTGAAGTCTAAATAGTACAATGAAGAGTCTATAGTCAATTATTTTAGAGAGTATGCAATAGAGAAGAAACGAGAATTCTTCAATAGTTGTTTCAAACTAGATGTTGAGCTATTAGACCGGCCTTTCCCTGTGGATACAAATATTTTTAACGAAGAAACCTGATGTATTGTAACCTTGATGAGTCAGTTACTAGGGTTAGACACAAACAACTATATCACTGAACCCCTTATGAGTCTATTGTTTACTATTGAGTACTTGTCGAGTTGAGTCTAAAGAGTATAGTCATTTGATACAAATTTCATGCCTTAAATTTGATGAATTCTTGACTAAGAATATTGATTCTCAGTTAATGGATTTCCATAATACCAATACTTTCATATTTCAGTCCTATTTACTGAAAATGTTTTTATCATTCAATGAGGATAATTTACAGCTTCCATAGATGGTACTTACTAAGTAAATGAATAGGGATTACACTAATTTTATGAATTTCATCATGTCTGAAGTGTAAAATGCTATTTTTCAAAAGAAGTTTCCTAGGGTACTCCCAAAAATGAGAATTATGTTGCAGCTTTCTCCAGAGAAAAGGATTGGTGATTGCTTTTTGTTTGAGCAAGGGACTGTGATTAGGTTGTATGGATTTGCTGATCCAGGAGGATCCAAGAAGGAAAATTTTTGAAGTCCTCCAATCTCATCAAAACTAGCTTGAGATCAAAGGGATCTTCGAGACAATTCTAACGGCGTTCGTTTCACCTCAAACGGACTTCGTATGAGAAAGTTATCGCGTTTTGTTGTATTTATGAAACAAGCAAATTTGGCAAAATGGGAGTGCCACGTGGCACCACTGGCAGGGTGACACGTGGCATCCATACAGTACAAATGGATGACATGGAAGTTGTACAGACAGATAGGTGGCAATATGGTCCAATCAAGATGCGACATTTGTCATGTACGGACGATGAGGTGGCAATCCAGTCAACAGTACGGACCAATCTGAATGTGACATGTGTCATGTACGGACGATGAGGTGGCAATCCAGTTAGCAGTACGGACCAATATGAATGTGACACGTGTCAGTACGGAGGTGACTGCGCAACTATATGGCAGTATGACAGATGAGTGGGTAGCTGACTGGGCGTTGAGGTGGACCAATCCGAAACTGCCACGTGGCAGCACCGGATCGGCCAATATTGATGGAAGTTCACCAAAATGTTGTTGCTCCAATGGTTTCAAACTCCTGACCTCCCATACCCTATCTCTGCGACTTTACCAACTGCGCTGGTAGTGTTCTTTTTATAATGTATGGAAGTAATAGTATTTAAAGTGGCATTTTGAGCCCCAAAGGAGCCAGGGCTTAGCCCCAACCTTGGTTCTTCCTCTAGCGTGACCGGGAGCCCGTGCTCTATTTCAGCACATGTCGAATTATAAACTATATAAAATGGGTTATAAGTGGGTCTAAAAACAAGTTACGTTATAACAAATTTGTTTTAAACAAAAAAACCATATTGTGGGTTCAATGAACCATGTGGTTTTGGGGGAAAAGAATTTTATTGTAATATTCTAAAAATATAAAATGTGGTTGGCATAGTTGTAACTATGCCAACTACATAATTTAAGAAGAACCTAACCAAGTGTGGGGAGTTGGAACCATATGCCTTCTTGGGAAAAAATTGTTGTAACTAAATAATCATGAGGAGAATGTGGAGTGGGGCAAGCCAAGCCTATATAAACCCACTTAATTTCCATTTACAGAGCATGCTTTGGAGTGGATACTTTGTAGCTAAAGGAGAGAAGGGAGATTGCGTAGCTCTGCAGGAGGAAGGTACGAGTGTTTATACTCATTTTACACCGTCTTCAGGCTTTGGAGTTGCTGGAAGCAGTCGTGTTGTGTTTTTGGCAGCGGTTCTCTTCCTGACTACTGTCGCCAAGGTATCATTGTATCATTGCCATGTATTTTTCCTTATGCTGAGATTATAGTTGGCCCTCCTATTGAGAAGCAGGCCCGGAGACATAGTCCATCCTGGACGAACTCCATTATCAACTTGTTGTATTTATGTGCGTACTGTCTATGCTATTTGGTTCTCTTCTTATGGATTTGTGAGCTTCATTCATGCTCTTTATGCAATTCATGTTAACGTCATAGAGTAGCAAATATCTTGTTTTTGTATCATTTGCTCATCAGCCTTATTTATTTCCTGGGTTCTCGACTCCTAGAGTCTTTTCAATGGATTTGATTAGACAAAAGTTAATAATGGAGACTAAACACTTTTTAAATTTCAAGAAGTCACTTAGAATCGATATCCATGGGTTGTAGACCCTTTTATTATAAAAAATAAATCTGCTCTTCCAATGATCGAAAGTTTGCTAAAGGAGATGGTTTTTTTTACAGAAGTTACTGTTAATTATGACCCCCATCATGTTATTTCAAACAGAAGATGGGTTCTAAAAGAAAATCCGTTTGAGCATGATGAGATCGTTGGATTAGCAGAAGCTGCAAACTGGTCTTATTATCATGAAATTCAAAAGGATACTGATATGCAGGAATATTCAACTTCATCTGTAAGAGAAATTACTTCATTAAATCCTGACACTTCCAACTTAGTCTCAGTAGCTGAAAAAGTTACACCCTTAGCCAATTTCTCAGAAAGGACCAACAAGAGATATTTTTCAGATGTCATGGATACATAAGAGGAGGACACTGTCAGGACTCCAAAGAAGCAAAGAATTGAAGAAGAAGGATAGCTTTTCCAAGTTACAGAAGAAGACAAAAGGTAAGAAAAAGATGAAAGTGACAGGACCTGCCTTTGAGGTGAAGGAATATGCATTTACTGATACACCATCTGATTCCACATCTCAGTTTAAGAATAAGTTATAATTATTGGAAAAGTATAAAGAAACCAAAGACATAGCTTCAAAATAATCTTTAAAGTTGTACTCAGAAGTAAGGAAAATATCTAGTCAAGATGTATCTCTTATTATTGTTAGAGATTATTCCGAGAACACTTTGAACCTGACATTAGCTACCAAAAATTGGGTGGCTAAAATGAAAAGGAATTTAGAAAACATCCCCATCCCTGACATGATACATCTGCACAAGCAAACAAGGGATATTACTTTTACTGATGTGTTGAAATCTAACTCTAAATTGTCAAAGTTGCAGACCAATAAAAGTAGAATTGAGATCCAATTGAGAAGGTCGAGAACAAATACCACCAAGCACAAATAAAGAAATTACAAACAGATTTGATGGCTACTGAGGGTCAAGCATATAAAGGAGCAGGGATACAGAAATTTCTAAATGAAAAGGAGAATGCCATCCAACTGTTGAAAAAGAAATTGAAAATACCTTCTACACAGCTAATACATGCATCGGAATCATATGAACTTGAGAAGGAAAAAGAAGGCTTGAGTAGCAAGTTGACTGATTACAAAGCTAAGTTATTAAAAGTTGCTGAAAAAGAGAAACAGTGGCAGCAAGACATGACTCTTGTAGTTGAGAGTGAGAAGACTCTCAAAATAAAATATGATGAAATGGAAAGGAAACTGTAGGAGAGAGAAAAAGAGTTACAAGACAAGGAGAAAGAATTAGAATGCAGAATTATTCCTCCTACAGTTGAATCCAGTGAACAAACAATTGTCCAAGCTATGTCACAAGTTATCCTGAAATATTTACAGCTGAGTGGATTGAAAAATCAGAATAAAAACCTAGAAAACTTGGAATTGCAAAGGGAGCTAGAGAGAAAGACTTTGGAAGCCAAATCTCAGGCTTGGGAAGCTAAATGTCAAGAATTACAAGCCAAGAATGATAGGTTAATGAAGTAGGTAACAGGTACCATTACCGGGGGGAAACATGACATTTGGGGTGCCATCATACAGGAAGCAAGCAAATTTAGACCCTACCTTGACTATGTATTGGATAAATAAGTTGTGATTCAGTCATCCAGGAAAATTATGACAGCAGCCAGAGAGAAATTAAACAAGACGCCAATTTATTATGCCAACAATTCCATTAACTTTTTGAATGGATTATGTAATGTCCCCATTTAAATAATTGCATAGCAAGACAATTCAATCAATCATACTAGTTCCCTAGGTTGGATGGATACATTTGGAATTTTAATAAGGGAGATAATAAATGATGTTTAGACATTAGAATGGGATATATATTTAATAATGTATCTTATTAAATAAATACAAGAGAAAATTGAAGTGGCAATGGATCATGGAGACACATGGAGACTATGGGGCGCACACAAGCTAGAAATTTGGACCACATGGCATCCTCCTCTTGCAATTTCGAATCCATGGGAAGCCTAAAGGTTCTTGGATGATTTATAAGGATAATACACTTGTACATATGCATCATAGGTCTAATTTTGGAGGAAATGTAACTTACATGGGAGAGGAAGAGTCATTTTGGAGCTAGTGAGACACTTGGACTAGATTCCCTAGCTCTATGAAAAAAATGATGAAGATGATATGACACCTATGAAACAATTCAGATATAAAGGATGAAATATGACATATATTACATTTCAGGTCTAAATATATCATCCAATATAGATATCATGTGATTTGGGGAAGCTCGATGGGCTCCAACTCAAATTTGGGGAAGGTGGAAGGCTAGGAAAGGGAGGACACATGGAAAATCATGAGCACGCACCCTAATTAGAATTGGCTTGATTTTTTGGATGGATTGGTAACCTTAAAAGGATAAGGATTTTTATAAAATGAAGGAAGAAACCAATATAATGGCTTTTTATCATTTGTGAATTGTGAGAGCTAGTGGATGACTAGTTTTCTTGCCTTAGCCAATTTCGAGGGTGAAAGTTTCCCATCCAATTTGGTGTTTGGAGAGTCCATTCAGGTATTTAAAGGAGATTTAATTGAGTCTTGTTTTCATGTTTAAGCTACAGGAAAACATGTGTATTCTTCTATTGCAGCACTCTCTATCAACCATTTCCAGTTTTCTTTGTGTATTCATGCTCATGGAGGGATTGTGCCTTGGGTGAACTCAAGTAATATTTGGGAGGTATATTCCTAATATATTTATGATTTTAATCAGAAAATATTATATTTTATTCACTCTCATAAATTTTCAAGTCAAAATACCCAATATTTGTATGTCAAAATTCCTTTTAATGAGCAAACAGTGACCATTTCCACTCTATTTTGATATATGATATGGTAATGCTTATCATTTCGAATGGAGGAATGTATATCTGATAAATTTATGGTGAATGGAATTTAATTAATGTTTATTTCAATTCTAATTTTCAGTAATCAAGAATTGGAATCCATTTTACTCATTTTTATTGCATTGGGAGAAGATTTGGTGCATTTTCCCCAAGGGTCGAAATTGTGATTTGGTAGCTATTTTGGAAAGAGTCATACAGCATGTATAAACTGAACCATGATGAATATGGTAATTTTAAAATTTACCTTACAAATACCCTGAATATTTTCTGCAATTAGAGTGACTTTGGGACCATTTCTGAAGCCCTTTCCGGCAATTACCTAGGGGGAATTGGAGCCCCAATTTGCTAGTAAAGACTCCTACTTTGAACAGAAAATTAAATAAGTTTTAAGAAGTAATTTGGGGGTCATAAAACATCCCTGAAAATCATATTTAAGTTATAATATCATTCATGTACATTCTGATAAAATTTGGAGCATTTGGACCAATTTGGAGGTGTAGACATCAAAACTAGTTAAGGCCAAAATTGGGAAAAAAGTGAAAAAATTGGCCATTTAATAAAATTTCAAAAAGGGACATTACAAGTGGTATCTAAGCATGGTATTGGAAACTTATTGTATTAATAAGGATTCAAATCAATAAACCTCCACCCTTAGATCCTGAAGTTGAAGGTGTTTTTGTTGGAGGAGAAGTAGTAGAAGAAGAGGTACATTTTGTTGAAACTATGACTAGTGAGGGGAAGGGACCCACTGATCATGAAATGATGGAATATATTAAACTCATACAACCTCTCTTTGATTACATAACCAATAACATGAACCAGCATCTTATGAAAGGATTCTAATTGTTGGTTAGCCAATTTGGAAGCAAACTAGGAGCAATGGGAGATAGCAGTAGTTCACACTCAAAAGAAAAGAAGACAATGGGTGAGCATATTTTCTCAAGAACAGGGCCCCATAATAGACCCCATGAATTTTGGAGCACACCAAGGCCTACTGCACCTAAATTCCTTGTACCCAAATAAGAGCCTAACATTCAACTTCAACTTGCTACAATGGCAAAAGAGTGGGATAAATTGGATGAAGATTGTAAAAGAAGTGTGCCATTCGATCAGTACTTTCTTGTTGCAAACAAACTCAAAAATAAGGAAGATAATACGTCTCTATACAAAAATAAAGACTTAAATTGTGCCATTAGCAAATTTCCACTCCCTACTTTTGATGGTTCCTCTCAAAGTTCTGCTAACACTTGGGTGCAAAAATTAGGTGTATTTTCAGTTGAATCCAATGGTGGAAGAAGATGCCTTAAAATGGCCATATTGCACTTGGAAGGAAATTCCAATGAATGGTCGTTCCATGGCCTAAATACTTTGGGTCATGACCAGGCTAACACACATGGATAATTTATTGATAGGGTACTAGAGATATTTGAGCAAAAATATTCTAAATTGTCTTTCAAAGAACTAGCACAATTGAATCAAGTTGGGACACTTACTGATTATATGATGGAATTTAAAAAATTATCAATCAAGGTGGCTGATGTGTCTATGGGAAGGTTATTATTTCTGTTCATTGAAGTTTTGGATGAACCTTTAAAAGGCTTGGTCAAATCGCTCAAACCCACTACATTAAAAGATGCAATGAGCTTGACTAGATATCTCCAACATGTGCTTCCTACAACAAGATTTCCTCCCAAGCCTAGCTTCAAATTTGAAAAGAATCCTTGGAAAAGAGATGCACCTGATAAGAAGCCTTTGAAAAATGATTAAATTGAAAATAGTAACAAAAAAGGAATAAACAGGGATGAACTTCGAAGAAAAAAATTGTGCTTCACATGCTTTCAACCATGAACACCGGGGCATAAATGCACTAAGGGAAAAGCTCAATACATAGAAGTATTTTCTGATAATGATGAGTATGAAGGGTGTATGGATGAATAAGGACACAATTCAGATAAAGAGGAAGCATATGAGATGGCATCTAAAGAAGAAATACAAGAAGAAAATCAGCCTTCACTGGACAAAGCAAGAATAGCAATACTTTCAGCAGTGCCTCGCTATCACACTATTCGATGCAAGGGTGTGGTATTAGGACAAAGAGCTTCAGTTTTTGTAGATGTAGGAACCACACATAACTTCAATGATGTAGATATGATGCAGTTTTGGCATGAGCAACAAATTTAACAAGCCCGCTCTATCTACACCATTGGCTTACTCCATTGGTATTACGAGCTGGAGCTTAAGCAGAATAGCAGGAATAGTAACCATATATTTGTTTCTTTCTAATCCCACCTTCTTGTGGGTATAAACATCCTCAAACTGTAGCTTGGCCAACTTCAACGGTATATTCAACAGCAATGGTACATCAGTACGGATCCCGGGTGTCGCTAAAGAGGAGCGTGCTTTCGCCAGAAGCTTCACCTCTCGTGCCTCGACTCTCCTTGGCCAAACATAAGGGGGTAACAGGTTCTCTTCTTCAATGGTGGTGCTTGCATACCTTCATATTGGTGAGTCTGGTGCGTCCCCCCAAGCATGTCCTCAGCAGGCATATCCATAGCAACCTTAGCCTTGTGTTTCTTTGAGAGTTTCGGTCTTGAATATTATGGAGCGTCTCTCGGTGGTATGACCATTCATGGACATGTAACTAGTGGATTAATAGGAATATTCTGTATGGGTTTCAGCACAGGGCCCAAACCAAAGGGTGAAACAGGGGCCGAACCCGCCACAGGAGTTGTATGTTATCTTGGTCGTGCCATCGTTTCCAATTATTGTTCTTTTTGTTGTACCTTTGGCGACATGATTTATTCTTCAATATGATATGATGAGGCGATGTTCATGCTATATTTCTCACTGGCACTAGAAATTTCAATGACCATTAGCTTTGGCTCTCAATCTCAAGCTCCGGTTCGCTCTAGTTCTCTTTGTGCAGTAAACTCAACCTTGACGAGGAAGCCTGATATTTATAGGGGTGTGCTCATCCCACATGTGATCATTTCATGGTAGATCGATGTCTTTTCTATCACATGGGATTATCATTTTATGCATTCCACATTAACTGTCCTACTCGAGTTCTGAGTTGTACCTGTCAATATAGTTATGGGAGTTATGACTGATACCACTGATGGGACCAAAAAGCAAGCCTCCATTCTCCTCGTACTTTGTCAAATTAATGACACTTTGTTGTCATGACCGCTTATATCTGCTCGGGTATTCATGCTTTAATGACAACAAGTTTTCATTCCCTCTCTTTACTGCAATCTTCCTATTTCCGTAGCAAACGTGCAACATAACAGTTTCCTCCCCCTTTTCTTTCTCTTTTATCTCTTTTTTTTCATGCGACGGGACCTTACCTTGCCATGTCCCGACCATCATAGTATGGGTTCAGGAAACTACCATTCACCATTCCTCCGATGTATGTTCCATCTAGCTTCTTAAATTTCACTTTTCCCACAGCAATGATGTGCGTAATCAAATATGGTCCTAGCCAATGCGTATTTAACTTCCCTGGATGCTTGAAAAATTTACTATCATACAGCAACACAAGTCCTCCAAATTTGAATGGCTTAATCCTAATATGGCGATCATGCCATGATTTCTACCTCTTATTCGATAGTCCGATGGAATCCTATGATGAAGTGTTCCTCTTCCATCTGAATGAGTTGCGACAACCTTTGCTCGACAGCATCTCCATTAGTCATTTTTCGTTAGTACATCAATTCTTAGGATTGGCACAATGTACTCCATCAGCACAACAACTTCTTGTCCATACACCAGTCTGAATGGGGTGTGCCCTATCATTCACTTGCAAGTGGTACAGTACGCCCATAGCATAGCTGAAACTTTATGATCCCAGTCATCTCAGTGCACGTTGCACACCTTGGTTAATGCATTCTCCAAAATATTGTTGAAGGCTTCAACCGTTCCATTCTCCTGAGGATTATAGGGCGTCATCTTCTTATGCTAAATCTGGAACTTTGCAATAAGCTCAAGAATCATTTTGTTAACAAAATGTGTACCTCATTCGCTTAGGAGAATTTTCGGACAGCCAAATATGGCCACCACATTTTCAAATAAAAAATTCGGCGCAGTCGCAGTGGTGCAATATTTAACAAGCACAGATTCATCCCATCTGGTAAAATAGTCTGTCGTAGTAATAATGTAGCGCACACCAATCCTGTTCCTCGGTGGACTGGTCAGTCCAATAAAATCAACGACCTGCTTATCAAATGCTTGAATGGTTATATGTGGTGCAAGCAGCATCTCGTCGTGATGCAATGGTTTTCCTGTTCTCTGGAAGATATCACAGCGTTGGCAGAAGCTCTTGGTATCCATATGTATGGTTGGCCACCAAAATCCTTCTTGCGGTATCTATCGCATGGTTTCCTTTACAGCGTAGTTTCCTCCTGCGACACCGACATGTGATTCACTCATTATCCATTGTTGCTCATAGTCAAAGACACACCATCATAATATTTCTAATATTTCATCGGTGCCCAGCTTGTACAGATGACCTGCAATCAACGTGTAATCAGCAGCTTTCGACGACCAAATGTTTCTTCTAGTTAGTGGAGAATCCTGCAGGCACATAGCATGTTCTCAGGAAGTGGATGACAACGTTAAACTCCTTATTCTGATCCTCCATCATGGTGACTATGAACAATTGTGTGTTAGGCAATTTATCCTCCAGACTGGTTGGTTCTTCAACACTTTTTATCCTTGATAGATGATCAGGCCCAACATTCAGGCGATCAGGTTTAAGTATGACCTCAAAATCAAATTCTTGAAACAGCAGAAGCCATTGACAAATATCCCCCCCCAAACACTAGCTTGTTGACTAGGTATTTTAGAGCCGAATAATCAGTGTACATCTTGAAATGTCCACCTAACAAGAAGTGCCAAAACTTCAGTAGTGCATAGACTATGGTGAGGCCTTCGCTCTATATCGTCGTGTAATTTTTCTCTGTCGTCAACATTTTTCTGCTAGCAAAAGAAATAGGATAGTCAAGCAAACCATCACCTGGTTGCATCAAGACAATGTCGAGTGTGACAGATGATGCATCAACATGAACATGGAACTCCTTTTTCCAGTCTGGAAATACAAGTATTGGCGTAGTGGCCATATTGTTCTTTAATTTATCCAAGATTTCCTGACAGGGTTCCATCCACTGAAACTTCACATCTTTCTTTAACAGTTTCTCCATAGGTGCAATTATCTCTACATATCCTATGATAAATTTCCTGTAATAGCCTATGTGTCCTAACACTGATCTGAGTTGTGTGACTAATGTAGGCAGTGGTAAGTCAAGAATAATCACAACTTTTTCTAGGTCAACTAAAATACCATCACGACATACGACATGACCCAACAACACACCAAATGGAGGCAGAGGCCCAACATCATGTGCAAACTCTCAATATGGTATCTTACTAGACCAAACATAGTCCAATCATCAAAGTAGACCTCAAGAAATTTATGTATGAAATCTTTAAAAGCATAAACTACTATTCTAGAAAAAATAGCAAGTGCATTCTTGAGTCCAAAGGGAATTACCGTATACTAGTAGCATCCCCATTTTGTGAAGAAAGTTGTTTTGTGGTGATCCTCCTTCGCGATTATGAATTGATGATAGCCAGAGAATTCGGTGAATAAATACATCTCTTTCCCTCTGACGCTTTCAAGTACTTCATCTATAAACGGTGTTGGGAATGGATCATGCAGGCATGCGTCGTTCAGCTTCCTTAGGTTGACACAGATCATGACTTCACCTATTGTCTTCTTATCTAGGATCACTATAGGGCTAATACACTCTGATTCCTCAACAGGTTCAATGATTCCTGCATCAAGCATGCGATCCAATTCTTCTTTTACCTTCTCTTTCTACCTTGGATTCAGTTGATAAGTTCGTTGTTTGACTAATTTAGCATCTTGTTTTAGGGGTATTTTCATTTCTCCTAAGTCCTCGATTATTCCCTTCATCTCTAATAAATTGGCAAGGAATAGGTCCTAGTACTCATGTAGCAAGTCTGTGATTTTTGCTACTATCTCAGCGTCCCAATAATCTCCTATATTAGAGAACTTCGGGTTCTCCAGTGAGCCAATGTTTACTTTCTTGATTTTCAGTGGCTTAAGGAACTAGTCACTGTAAATACCACTACCTTCAACTTTACATGTACCCTCTTACTCTGGCATGGTTATATTAGTTGGTTCATCATCTAGTTCTCCATCCAGGTTGTAAAAATCCATCCATTACTGGATGGTCGTGCTGCACTAGTGGGAACTTTCTACTTCGACAAGGATTTCTGCAAATATTTTATCCCTAATCGTCTAAAGCATAGCATCAAATATAGGTTACTCATCAGCAAATTCAAATGTCTATGTGAACTACTTAGCTATTCTTTCCCAATCTTGAGTTCCTTGTCATAATTCCATGGATGTATACAAGCTTCTAGGTGTTGTTTCCAATGTATGAATGAAATGATGGGCCCAATCCTATCGTGGGTATTCTGCAAATGTTGTGCGACATTGATTAATGTGCTCAACAAGGTTTGACAACCCTGTGTATTTTTTATCATGACATTGACTTCTTTGTCAAATCTAACTTCCAGCAATCTTTTGCACTATGGCCATTCTAATATGGATTGCTTATGTGTACCCCACCATCTGGTAGGTGTAACCTTTAATACATAGTCCAACACAGACAAGCACTGCGGTTCTGATACTAGTCCTTCAAACTCACTGAGGAAGGTCGCAAGATTAGGAAATCCCTCATATGTGGGTAACTTCCACAACTGAATCTCCACCCTTCGCACTGGTCGGTTAACTATAGCACAACGCCTTGAAGAGACTTCATGTAATTTGTTTTTCTAGTTCTCTAAGGCCTCTCCTGAGTTGAATGTGCAGGAAATAGCACTCTTCCAGCTCAGGTTTCTATCCTTTGTCAGGTTGATGTAATCTCCTTGTAAGGCGGTGAAATTGTAGATATGGTTGAGATAATCACCCTATCCCTTGTTGTAGACAATCTCGACGTATCTTTGTCCCTCTAATGGATCAATGGGAGACACTACCCTCATCTCATCATCTTCTAAGGATAAGACCCTTTCCTTGAAATTGACAATGGTTTGATTATATATGGCCCAATCTATCCCCAAGAGTGCAGGGTATGGGTTTGTGTCATTGAAAATGTTAATGACTTCAAAGTATGCAAATGTGCCCAAACCCTCAATGTTGATAGGGACTTGAATCTACCTACCAATTGGTAGGACCTCGGCCTGATTTGCAAGTCGCAACTGGACAGGGGACCAAACCAAGCACAGCTTTCCCATGCTCTCCCAAGTTTGTCGCATCAAAATATTAACGTCTGACCCCAGATCTAGAATGATGTAATCCATGTCATAATCCCCTATCTACGCAGTCATTCTTAACTCGTGCTCGATTTTTAATTTCTTCTTGACATGGTTAACCTTTATTCCAAGTTGAGAATCTTCTGGAGTTTCTTCTATAAATGCTTGTAGTTATGTGACTCACATCTTTATCTTGAATTAGTGCTAAGCAACTTGACAAAAATGACTTGAGCTTACTAAAAAAATTCGAAATCAACTTCCAGAATAGCTGTTGAAAGCGTTCATGCATCTCCCTGATTTCAGCTGATGTCAACGATTATTCTTGATACACAAACTCCGGTTGCACATCCAAAAAGACTTACTTCTTCTTTTGAACATCGAATGGTACTTTCTTCTGCACCACGGGTCTCACCTGCAGTTGCGGTTGTTCTTGTGGTATATCCTAATCAGCTCTGGTCGTAGCACCTCCTCATGTTACAACAGTAACACTTGGTTCTCTCGTCTCAGCAGCAATCTTCTAAACATTAATTTTAGGATTTGGATTCGTATTTGTCGTAGGGTTAGGACCTACGATGGTCCGATCTTTCCACTTCGCAATCAACTACAGACATTGTTCCACATTATGGTCCTATGCTTTGCAATATGAACATGTCTTTGTATGATCTTGGAAATGTCTAACATAATGGCTCGGTTGTCCACATTTATAGCATGTAACTGGACCTCTTCCTCTACCAAGTCCTATTCCTCCTCTTCCTATGAATTTTCCACCACCCCTTCCCTGAGGGTGTGATTGTTGTTGTAGGTATTGATTCTGCTGATATTGCGACTGATATTGGTTCTATGGTGCATACTGATTATAAGGAAGATAATAATTCTGGGGCGCATACTATGGCTGATACTAGTTTGGTGGGAAAGGTGCAGGCTAGTACTGCAGTTGCACCTGCTCAGTCTGAACCTGCCCATCATTCTTCATTAAGTAGGTGTCTATTGTATTTTCCTTCAAGATTTGGTATGCTCTGCACTCCTTCTCTTCATGCCCTAGTGACTTACAAAATTTACAGAAAAGGCTTTATGGGGTACTTACAATCTTTTGCAAGTATAGACAATCCTCGTCGCAATGTCCTCTAGTTTGGAATATGCAGCACCAGGGTAGTCTATGGGTACTCAATGGGTTCGGCGCACCCGATGAGATGTAGTTCATGTAGGTCGGACAATTATACTTGGTGTTTCCATTCATTATACATTTCATACACAATAAATCTTCTTGGGATTCCTTGCCCTTCTTGATATCCTAAAGTTGTATCGTTGAATTATCCAGCTGTGATTGAATCTGCACCATTCCTGCGGCACCATCTCTGATTGGCGAGGCTTCCATCTTCATTGCTAATTCCAGTGCTTTTATCTGTGATTCAATATTTTGTTTCATTAATGGACCGCGAATGTGTGGTAGTAGCATGGAAATAAACCACTCTTTATGTTGGACATCCGACATTTAGAAACTAACTTTGGCCATCAAAGTTTTAAACCGGTTGTCAAAGTCCCATATGAATTCTTCCAACGATTGTTTTATATCCTTGATCTTGGTGATACACTTCGACTCAGATTTAAGTTTTCTAAACTCTTAGATCATCGTGAGTCAGATCTCTTCAGGGGTCTTATGTGGGGTTCCTGGTGGTACTATGCAGAACTTCATAAATTAGTCTAGTGCACCACCCCTCAGAGTCATGATCATTTGTGCCTTCTTTAGGTCCGCGTTATGAACTAGGAGAACCATCCAAACAGATTCACAGAGGAACCAATGCTTCTCTGGATCCTCTACACCATTCCCATTAAATGTGGGTAATCTAATATCATGCCCATCCATTGAGTTGGCATCGTGGTTATATGATGAATAATCTAAGGGAGGTGTACCCTCTTGCGCTATTCATAGTAATAACACTATCAGCATTAAGAATTATTTCAGGAGATGAGGTTGTAGACCTTACCTCTGGTGATGCTCCAGGTGTGATGTAGTTGTGTCCTAATCTTGGTGTCTCTATAGATTCTTCGGACTCTTCTGCTTCAAATATCAACTGATACTCTTCCTCTTCATCACAAGACCCTTCCTCTAGTAGCAACTCAAATTCATAGTCACTTTCTCTGAGCAGACTATGACTTTTCTTTCTCCTTTTTCCAGACCTGAGTCTCCTTCTACTCCTTAGGAATCCACCTTCTAGTTCAGGTTGTATACTTCCTGGAAACATCTCAGCTCACCATTTCCCATTTTTATTTCCCATTTTTTCTGCATATCGCCCGTGACATATCCCCTCCTCTGGATATGCGACTCAATTGCAAGATACCCTTCTCATATACGAGCATCTTGATCAATGTGCTTATAGATAGAAAGTACCTTCTTCGCGGTCCTTGGAAAAAAATTCTTTCATCCTCACTATATGAGGTTACAGTTTCTACTACAAACTTAGTAATGTATCCTTGTAAAATACTGTTAACCCAAAAATCAACAGTTCTAGATATGGGGTTAGTTACACTAGTTACTGATCACTCCACTCAACCATTTCTCTTCTTTGGAAATTTGTTTCACAAGTTTCCAATATTGACAACCACTCATGCAGCACAATGGAAAACTCTACAAAGAAGATCGGATGAATATCATAGTATATGTACTGGTCTAATTAGTTTTCTATGCTCAACTGTGATCCTGCGCTCTATTCTTTCACAAATTTTAGCGTCTTAGACTCGAGCCAATCCTCTATTTCCTTCTTTGTCAGATGCCACAACATCTCCCTTGAATCAATTGATTAAGGGACCTGGAAACGGAACCATTTATTGTCCTCTCCTTTTTACCTACGCGACCCAGGTTCAATAACAACACAAAACCAACAAAACACCCAAAGACATTGGCCTAGCAGAGAAAGCTCAGTCGACAACACCCGCGAGGCAGGAATAGTCTCACCCAATATATATTAATGTGTCACTACCAGAACCATGTTTCCATAGTTGGAGAGGGAGTATAGTCCCTTGGAGCGCAGCCAAAACGCTAGAAAGATATGGAGGGATGGAGTCTTTCACTACCCGACAGTGGCGCAACAGTGCAGCACAGGTGATTCCTTTAAGTAAATGATTGTGATGTGACTGGCATTATAACTTAACAGCTTAACATGAAATAATACATAGTTCTTGACAATGCTCTAGTCATTCATTCATTTATTGCATTCATCTACAACGTGACATTCATTCACACAATAACTTTAAATAAAGGGAGATAATCAAACATTCAACATTGACAATTAAACATTCAACCATTCACATTCACCATTCAACATCCATCAACACAAGAAAAGACGTGAAAACCCATCTGGGAAAACCACCAAGGTGCTATTCATCTAGCATGCGAGATATAGGTAGCACCTTGCAGTCTGCAATTTAAATATTGTTCTTGATATATTTATTTTGCTCAACTCTTCTTTCTCTCATGCTCTCTAGTTTATTCTTCTATCTACTCCTATTGATCCACACACACACTGGATTGACTCTTCTACTTTACCGTCTATGCACTCAGTTGTAGATTCACTCCTAGAAAATGGTCTACGCACTCAACTGCAGATTCGTGGCTCAAGAGGCTTCTACTATCAGACTCCTCTCTGATTTATCTACAATCCTAATTGACTCAGCTATTTCTTGAAGCTAACCCATCAAGCTAACAACAAACAATACTGAAGTTAAATATCTCCTCGAAGCTAACCCTTATACAGAACAGGTTCCTGCTATTTATAGTATTTACAAGACCATGGAGGGTCGAATGAGTACAACTCGGTTATTACAGCCTTAAGTAGCTAAAAAAATATCTGCTATTACATTAATTTCGGCCCATACCTAGCCGAAAAATTATTGCATTACATTAACCACGACTATTACTAGCCATGGAAACGTCTTTCATCCCATATGTACAGGTCATCAATAGCTGCAAAACTTTCCTTTAGTCTTTCATCGGCTCATCCTTATATATTCTTCCTTGACGTGCACCTGTTCAACTTTAACTCTTCTACATGCCTCTTCCACCGACTCGGATTTTCCTTTCCTCATCACATCGATCCTCGTCGCAAATTCCTCTACTCTTCTCATGTGCTTCCTCTTTTACCTTATTTTCTTTGTCATGCGCCCATTTTACCTATCTTACACTTGTTCGTCAGATTCTTCCTTGCACACTTTTCCTGGCCCAACAACATCTAAAGGCAGTTATGCCTATTTTTAGCAGTTATATTTATTTTAGCTCATGGAGAAATTGTATAAGAACCTCTAAGTTGTATGGAAAAAGGGTTGGAACCTATGAGAACTATGTTATGTATTTTGATACTTATCTTTAATATATTATAGAGTCGAATGTTGGCCTTTCTTCAAAGATTCATCTATTATTTCTGATTACAGTCTATATTTTCCCTTCTTCATGAATGTTTTCATGTTTTTACCTTTCATTATGTATTCCTTCATGTCTTAAATGAGTGTTTAATGGTTCAGAATTCATATGTATATGCTCTGGCTGTTATTTCAGATATCCACAAACCTTTCAACTAAATTTAATGCAGAATTCACCTTATGGTGCTCTGTATTGATGGATTGTTCTTATTTCTTTCCTTATAACTAGACAAACAGCATTTTCATTATAACTGAATAGATATCTTTCCTTTGCTGAAGTTCCCATGCAAAAAACCTTGTGATTCATAAATATATATTTTGAATCCATAGCCCAATGTTTACTCACCCTGTTTGAACCAACTATATAATCTAATTCTTTATTTTATTTAGACATATGGCCTTGTTAAAACAATCAGTGATAGATCCCTCTCTAGAAAGAAAGAATCCATCTTTCTTTCCTAAAGTGGTTCTGTTGTTACCTTGAGATTGCCTTCCCACAAGCTAAGGTATATTTTGAGTGTTAACAGTGAGACAGAAAGAAATATTTTACATGGAACCAAAGGAAAATACTTGTCATCTTTGAAGACTTGGATAAAGATGCTTGTATGTGAGAAAGGCATCCTGAGAATGTGACAGTAAGAAAACCATACGCAGAAATTTGGGATATGTCGCAAAAGAAGTGCGTGAAAAATGGAGAAAACTAAGTTGAGATGTTCCCTGGTGATAGCACATTTGAACTAGAGGTTGGGTATTTAAGAAGTGACAGAATATTTCGGTCAGAGAAGAGAAGAAAAACTATGACAATGAGAGGAATTTTGCAGTACGACATAGGAGAAGATTATGAGCTAGCGTCATGAAGGTTCTTGCGATGAAGAAGAAGAATATCAATCAATAATTGAGGAGGAAGAAGAACCAGAAGCTACATAACCTAAGCACGAGTATGATACACCTAAACCCCACACACATCGCCAGAGATAAGGTCTAGAAAATCATCTCCAAGTGATTTTGTAAATACAAGTAATACTAACACTGTGAATAGTTGACAAGGGAGTCCGACTAGTAAAAAAAAATTGTCCAAGCATACCAACCATTAATATAATGACTGGGACCGATATTAATTTGTCAATATTTAATTGAAATGGGTTAGAAGACCAAGAGAAACATTGGTTTTTGTGAAGTCGTGTGGACCATGCAACAGGTCCAAGATGAAGCGATAAAGCAAGCACAGCTGATCATAACCTTAAGGGGTCATGCACTAGACTGGTACATGAAATTATTTGTAGTTATAGCAGTAGTCGTACAAAAAACACTCAACCAAATTCGAATTAAAATCATAGACGATTTCAAAAATCCGAAATCTGAGTCGTAGTGCATCACATAAATTAAAGAAATGAAGCAGTTACCTACAAAATCTGTCTAGGACTTCGACCAAATATTTAAGACATTAATGGACAAATTCAGCTTTCAGATGTCATACATACAACATAAGGACTGGTTAATTTCCATGATGTTTCCACACATATGAATCCCATTTATGCAACAGGATATAGTGTTGTAGACTGAAGCTCTGGATACGTCCATGAAGTTAGAATCCTCACCGATTGGAGAAACCGATGCAGGAATGATGCAGATTCAATCCGAGCTAGCTAAACTTACGTTGCAACTCCCTCCAAGACATTAAGAAAGGGAAAGAGATTCAAGAAGAACTATGGTGTACAAGATGCAGAAAAAAGGAACACCATAAGGATAATTTCCTGATTCTCATGAACTATGTCGCAACAGGAGCTCCAAACCCAATAAATACCCAAGGGATGCCTTGGTGTAGAATATGTTAGAACTAAGGTCATCGGTCGGAAGAGTGCTTGTACTTGTAGAATATTGTAAGTGCATCGACTAGTCTGTATTGTAAATTTTGTAAATGTGTAGGACATGACAAGAAGGATTGTACAACATTCCAGCTGACGTAGGAGAAGACAGTGGATACCTACTTGATGAAGAATGACGAGTAGATACAAGATGAATGAGCATAAGATCAATACCAACATGCTCAATATCTTCCAACACGATATCAACAACCACAATATCCTTAGCTGCAATACTAAAAAATTTAGTATCTGCTACAGCAACAATACCCTCAACCTAGGGGGGTGGAAATTTTCAGGGCCGAGGAAAACAACAGCAAGGAGGAGGAGGATTTGGTCTAGGAAGAGGCCAAGTCATAAGTTATAACTGTGTACAACCAAGACACTTTTCTTGATATTGTGTGAGTCCTACAAAGGAATGTTTCTATTGTAAATCATTTGACCATACTATCAAACAATTTCGACAACTAGTTGCGAAGTGGCAGGATCAAACTGTGGGAAATCCCAATCCCATGTAGATTCCCAACCCGAATCCTAACCAGAACATCCAGATGATTTTTTTTGAGACAAGAGAATAAAACATTGATGTCGTAATAAGAGGAGGTGCTGTGAATGGAGAAAACCAAGATATGCAACATGGATAACCACAGGTGCAACCGGCGATACAAAAGAAAGTACCATTCGACGTCCAAAAAGAGAAGGAATTTTTCCTAGAATCTCGATCAAAATGTGTTGACAAGAATCAAGTGTCGATGTCTAGAAGAACAATAGTTCAAATGCCTAATAGATTTGACCAGCTATTACAAAATAAACCGATGGGAAAGGTTAGTAAACTTAAAGAATTTTTCAAAATTTGCTTATCGCTAATCCATGATAAAGATGTTGTCGCAAAATTGACAGCGCTGATAGAAGAAACTCAGGAAGAGCTATGACCCAACATAAGAGTTAACCATGTGGGAAAAAAGTCAAAGACTGGTCGTGAGTTGAGAATGACTACGCAGATAGGCAATTATGATATGGATTGTATCATTTTGGACTTGGGCTCTGATGTCAATATTTTGACAAGAAAGACATGGGAAAGCATGGGAAAACCATGACTGGATTAGTTTCCCATTCAGCTCAGGCTAGCAAATTATTTGAAGGTCCTACCTATTGGTCGACTGACTCAGATTCTTATCGAGGTAGAAGGCTGGAGAACATATGTGTATTTCAAGGTGATCAATATTGTTGATGATACAAATCCATATCCTACACTGTTTGGGATCAACTGGGATATAGACAATTATACCATCATAAATTTCAAGCGAAGAATATTGTCATTTGAAGATTCATAGATAAGGGTGGTCATGCCAATTGATTGATTGGAAGGTCAGAGATATGTTGAACCAGTGTATAGTGAAGGACAAGATGATTACTTGGATCATATATATAACATCATGTCTTCGAGAGACTATTATATAAATCCAGCAGCTGATGGAAAGTTGAGTTGGTGGATTGTTAGCTCCTGTACATCTGATTCAGGTGAAGCATTAGAAAATTGGAAGAATCGAATACATGAAGTATCTATGAGAAGATGTGTAAGAATTACACAATCTATGTGATGGGTGGGAATTGAGGCAAGTGAGCTACCTACATTTGAAGGTTTACCTAACCTTGTCTATTTTCTAGCATAATTTGAAGCAAAAGTTACAGAATTGCAACGATTGTCTGCCTTGGACTTTGTTCTAAAAGATACACATTCCAAATGGTGGGGTACACATAAGGAATCTATCTCTAAATGGCCACCTTGTAGAATATTGTTGGATATCATATTTGGAGAAGAGATCAATTATAATAGTCACAAGTATACATGATTGACAAATCATGTTGGACATATTGATTATTGTCGCACAACATGGAGGGTATATCTGCGACAAGAATGGGTTCATTATTTTGTAAATACACTAGAAATGATACCAAAGAATTGGTATACATCAATTGAGCTGCGACAAGGAACTCTTGAATGGGAGGATTTATATACTAGCTTCACACATACATTTGAGTTTGTAGATGACCATCCTTCGATTGATGTTGCATTGCAAGTGATGAAAACGAAGATATTTGAAGAAATACTTGTCACAGCAACAAACTTCCATCAATGCAATGTGACAAGACAGTATTGGATGGAATGCTACAATGTGATGGGAGAACCAGATGATGATGACCTGCTCGATGAAAAAATACTTGATTTGAAAGGTATGCACGCAATAAAGGGACTTGGTAATTATAGCGACCAATTCCTGAGCCCACTCAAAATCAAGAAAGTTAATATTGGCTCACCATAAAATCCAAAGTTCGCCAATATCATATATTATTGGGATGATGAGACTATAGGAAAGATCATTGATTTATTGCATGAGTTTCAAGATCTGTTCCCTACCAATTTATCAGAGATGAAGGGAATAGTCGGAGACCTGGGAGAAATGAGAATACCTTTGAGGCCCAACTCAAAACCGGTCAAGCAGCAACCATATCGAATGAATCCATGATATAAGGAAAAGGTCAAGGCTGAGTTGGATCGAATACTAGACGTAGGTATTACAGATCCGATCGAAGAATCAGAATGGATCAGCCCAATAGTAGTACAATACAAAAAGGGTAAGGGTGAAGTAACAATTTGCGGCAACCTAAGAAAACTAAATGATGCTTTCTTACACAGCCCATTCCTGACTCCATTTACAGATGAGGTACTGGAGAGCGTCGGGGGTCAGGAGATTTTTTCATTCACTGATGGTTTCTCTGGCTACCATCAGATCAAAATCGTGAAGAAATATCATCACAATACCACCTTTGCGACAGAGTGGGGTTGTTTCCAATACACAGTAATGCCCTTTGGACTCAAGAATGATCCTTCTCTTTTTTCTAGGATAGTAGTTGTTTCCTTTAAATATTTCATTCCCAAACTTATTAAAGTCTACTTCGATGAATGGACAGTGTTTGGGCTCATAAAATACCATATTGAGAGACTTAGTATGATGTTGGAATGCTTCCACCAGTATCAAATTTCTTTAAACTTAAAGAAAAGTATCTTTTGTGCCCCATTTGGAATTTTGTTGGTCCATGTGGTCTGTCGCGATGGAATTTCGGTCAAACTAGCTAAAATTGCGATCATTCTCAAATTACCACCACCTAATGCAGTAAATAAATTGAGAGCAACATTGGGACACACTGGATACTACAAAAAAATTATCAAAGGATATGCGAAGGTGACTGCTCCAATGGAAAAGTTGTTGAAAAAAGATGCAAAGTTCCATTGGGCGGAGAGCTGCCAAGAGAGCCTGGACACATTGAATAACAAGATGGATACAACACCCATACTTGTCTTTCAACACTAGGAAAAGGAGTTCCATGTTCATTTTTATGTGTCATCTGTCGTGCTCAGTGTGATACTAACATAGCATGGTGAAGGTTTGATTGTGTTGGAGTCATTTACCCAACATGCACACTTATTTGGTCACTTTTGGCCTATTTACCCACTATCCTAATTTTAATTGACTTACTTGGAATCAGATGAGCACACTATGACATCAGCATGAGCTCACCCATGCCCTCCTTCAGTCAAAGACTCCACCTAAGCCTTATCCTTCATTCGAGGAGGCTAACTGAGTTTCCTCCTTCAAGCAGGGAGCATTTATGAGGTGATCTGAGTGTCATAAATGCACCTAATTGCTAACTGATTATTACAATCAGTTAAGCTGAGTTGTGAAGGCACCTCCATTCATTATTTGAGTATTTTTGGTCAATATTTATGAACTGGAGCTAACACTGGCATATACAACCACTTCTGATGACATGTTTACTTCAGTTAACTCCATCGGAGCTACTTGGAGTAATGGATGCACTACCTCCTTCATTTGGACATGCAGTTACATGTGATGAGTCACTTTCAGTTAGAATCAATCATCTATTGCACTTTGATTCAGTTAGGACTTAGTGTGAGAGTCAGTTATTGATTAGCTTGGTGGTTAACTATGTGTGCCGATTGTGGCTGACATTCAGTTAAGCTACACACATCCATTCAATTCGAATGACCTTCTTGAGTATTCAAATTGTCTTGGAATTCATGCACCTTGCATGACCATTGTATTGTACTATCATTATTTTCATTGATTATACAGAGCTGTTGTCACGTCCCTTCCCCTCATACCGATGATGGAGAGGACGCGACCAACGCACCATTGTTGTCAATCAGGCGAAATAGCCCCATGAACATTAAAACATAATAATTAAAATGCATTGATCATAAATACATACATAGATGCGTAAACCATGCAATCTACAGTGGAAGTATACACTTCATTCAACACGTACATGTTGTTCATACTCACTAAAACAAGCAATGTTCATCATGTTCAAGCATTTAACATGTTCATGATAATCTACGATGGAAATACATTTACAGAGTTAAATACAAGAGAATACTTATCTGGAAAATAATTTGGCCTGCAACTAGCTACATCACTGCAACGTTCCACCCAACTATAGGCCAGCGTGCTCATCAATCCCTCAGCATCACTGCCACCCTTGAGCTAGGCTTGATTCCACAAGGAACTAAGGAGATAACAAGCTCACACATAGCCCAAAACCAAATCATCCGCAGTCAAGCCAACACACCATTGGGTTTCACAGACTGCCCAACCAATCTAATAAGAAATTGGGTTTTACAGGCTGCTAAGGAAACTAGCCAACAATACATGGGTTCCTTGGACCTTTCCAGTCAAGCCACGCTTGCATCAAACACAGAGTCAACCCATTTAATCAAACATAATCATACATAACCATTGGGTATGAACAGAACATTCCAGGCAACCAAAACGAAAAAGGAAACAAGGGTAAAACAACCCATTGACAGTAATTTCAATTTCCAAGGACGTTTTGGCCCTAACGTGGCCAAAACGGACTCAAAAACACTTAAGAAATGTGGGTCTCTTCTTCCACTCAGTGGGCCTTACCACAAAACGTTTTCCATATTGAAAACAACGGGGAAATGCATCCAAATCGTGGGGGAGGGAACCCACCCATCGATCTTTACAAAAAAAAATTCCCAGTCTGGGGAAATTGAAAGAACGGCTGCCCATGTGAGGGAAAATGCACAACAAACCAAAAACGGTTTTGCAACCATGAACAAACTGGTAAAAATTGGGGAAAAACACCCTCTGGGTAAAATCCGGTCTCACAAACATTTATAGGCATTGTAGAGGCTGATACGACCCCCATCCATGCCCAAATCGTGGGTCTCCTCTGCCCATTCGCTGCACAAATCCACAATCGAAAAATCTAGGTATGTAAAAATAGAGAACCAACAGAAAAACGTGGAGGTACTTACTCAAAAATATCCTACTGCATGAGGAGGACAAAACACGCCTTAGAAACCCTCAAATCATCCATCATTGTTTCGCATTCACTCGGCGAAACCCCAAACCAATTTCTGGGCATGTCGAAATGGAGAAATGGCATCCAAACGTGAGGGAGAGAGCTTCGTCGTCCTCCTACTGCTTGAGAGAGCTTCAACGTGAATGGAATGGGTGAGGAAATGAAAGGCATGGGTGCATAATGGCTTGGGCATGCTTTCCCAAGCATTTACTTTCCCCACAAGTCACAAACACACTTTCCAAAAATGGGTGACCTCCCAAATTCGAATTTGACCTCCATACCTTCCCTATCCCAAGGAAATAATTTTCTCCACCAACCTAGAGGTGACTAGACACAAAAGACAAAAAGGGGTAGCTGAACACTCTATGGGTTTTACCTTAGACATTTGGATTTTCCCCAATGGCTCAAAGTTGAATAATTCCCCCTCCCTATTCCTTGTGAAATCATGCCCCCTCTCTTTAACGTTGTGACGCATAGCTAGTTGTGGTATTTTATTAATTTTCATTTTACATGATGTCTCAAAACACATTGTGCCTGGCTAGCACATAAACCATCGGCATCGATTTTAATCGCCAAAAACATCAAACACTAAACCCATGGTGGGGCCTTAGCCATGAGCTCCACTCCATGATTTAATACAATATTCACATCATATGCAATTAAATACCACGGGGTCAAAACCAGGGTGTTACAGTTGCAACATTCTATTGCAGCACCATTATGCCATTTTCATGCTTAATTGTCTGAAATCTCTTATGATACTGTGTTTTAGTCCCTAGATTACTGTGACATATTAATATGGTATCAAAGCTCACGGCGGGACGAAGCTCATTCTCTCAAAAACATGGTTTTTTATGGATCTTGCATGAAAAATTGAGCAAAAGCTCAAAATTCCAGCACTGCACCAGAAGCAAAGGCTTACCACTTAATACCCCAAGTTAAAGAATTGTTGATCAAGCTTGCTTGATCAATTATGTTGGGTGTGATGAAAGCCTAAAATGTGTAGGTTGTTCAACCTTACGGTGACTTTATTGTTTTAATTTGCAGGTTTTACAGGCTCACTACATTCGCTACAACAGTTTGATATGGCTTCTTCCGTAGATCTTTTGACTCCGTTCAATTTTCATCAATGGAAAGGAGACATGGAGATCCAACTACGTTCCAGAGGACTCTACCAAGTCACTATGGACATAGAATAAGAACCTACTCATGTTATAGACAAGGATAGATTCTTGAATAAGAAAGATGAAGCAATTGGTTTCATGTGTCTCTCTATCTCCAAGGATCTTTTATTCCACCTCTCGGGATTGAAGACTCCAAAAGAGATTTGGGACCAACTTGCCTCCGTGTATGGAAAATAGGATTACTTGAGGGTTTATCAGCTTGAAAACGAGTTGATGTCTCTTCAACCTGGCAATTTTAAGACCCTCAATTATTTTTTCACAAAATTCAAGCATATAGTCCTTTTGCTGCAGCAGTGTGAGTTGAAGAAGGAGGATGATAAGCTCATCCTCATCATTCTCTCAAAACTTGGAGTTGACTATTATGTGTTTGTTTCTACATTTCATGCAAGGAATCTCACAACCCCTGGATGGAAGATGCCTTCACTCAATTCCTTCATTGATTCCCTAACAAGCAAGCATGATAAGCTTGTCCAGATGGGGATCATCAGATCCTCCCATGATCAAGCCCTCTTTGATTTGGGATGCAAGGATTCAAAGGGGAAAGGAAAGCAGCAGAAGAACCCCAAAACCAAATTTGAAGCTCCTAAGCCAAAAGTTCAAAACCGGCAGCAAGAAGAGCCTTCCGGCTCGAAGAAGAACAAAAACAAAGGCCACCATGGGAAGGAAAAAGTCAAGTGTTCATACTGCGGGAAGGGATTCCACCTTGAACATGCATGCATGAAAAATAAGCTTGATGAAGATACTTCTCTCCTTGAGAGAAATAACATAAATCTTCCAGAAATATTTCGGAGGAAAGAAAATCAATATCGAGAATACCAGCATGAAAGAGGTCATGCCCTCATTGCTAGCACTTCGAAGTCCATGAATCTACTCATAGATTCTGGAGCTTCAAACCACATGATGGTCAGAAAAGAATCTTTCTCTTCTCTCAACACCAACAAGAGCATTCCCATCCACATGGAAGATGACTCTACCATCATCTCAAAAGGACAAGGTACCGTAAATCTTGAGCACATTTATTTTTCCAATGTTCTGTATGTACCATCTCTTACATCAAACCTCCTAAGTGCATATCAAATGAGCCACACTGGAGTTCCCAAGAGAGTATCCTTCATCCCTAATGATGTACAAATTACTGAACTTGCATCCGGGAAGGCCTCCCGGTCATCAAAGCTACCACTGGAATTTGCAAAGGCTGTATTTTAGGAAAGCATCCTGAGCATAAGTTTGATCGGGGGAAGGCAAGTCGAGCATCAGAAATTTTGGGATTGGTTCATTCTGATATCAGAGGACCAATGCCCATAACATCCTTGAATGGATCTTGGTATGTTCTTACTTTTATATATGACTTTTCTAGATATACATGGGCCTTCTTCATCAAGAAAAAGTAAGATGTCATAGAAAAACTAATTAAATTAAAAGCACTGATTGAGAATGCATCCAGGAAAAAGATCAAAATTTTGAGATCTGATAATGGAGGGAAATTGTTGGAATATAATCCGTCGGGATTATATTTTGTAAATAAATAAAGAAATCTGAATAGTTATGTAGGAAGCCGAAAAGGCTGGGCGGAAGGTGAAATACAATCGTCATATGCATTGTATAAATATATGCATTAGCAAGGGAATAATATTGAATCGGGAGTTATACCTATCAGTGGTATCAGAGCGGGTTCCTGCCATAACTCCTGCCTGTATGCTTGTCAGTCCTGCAGTCTGGCTGCCAGACCTACATTCTGCCTTCTACTAATTTATTTTTGGCTGCCTGCCCGGTTAGTCTTTCTCTGCGTTTGTTTTTATTACATCTGAGCATTTTTCCTGCCAGCCTGCATACATTCATTGTATGCGTTACAGTTCCAGAACTGCATTGAGGAATGGTTTGTGTTTAAGTTATAAAATAGCCCGTTTGTTGTAGAATCCATGTCGTGTGAGCTGCTTTCCATGAGTGGACAACGAACTACATCTTCTATTATTCTTGTAACTCTCAAAGTTTATGACAATCTCCCATTAAAACTTTCTTTGTGAATGCGTTCTCTCATAGAGATCTAAGGGATTGTAGCAGTGAAATATTGGTGAAGCCCATGGAGTCCATATATCGCTCTCCCAAGTGCATAGGTACTTTCCAACTTGTAACCTAATTCTGATATCTCTTGTGAAAACTGCGAAAAGGCTGTTGCGATTTGAGGCTCTCAATATATTATTGCTTGGAGACTAAAGGTTATGCACAAAAGATCATTCTTTTGATGGTGTACGAGATTGATCCTGTGAGTTCTTTGAAGAATGATAACTGGAGATTGCTGGTGGAGAACGTATAGCTGAAGATTCACGCCATTCCCAACGTGAAGGTAAAAATTTACATATTTTCACTGTGATGAATGTGAGCATTGGAAAACCTAAGTTGAGTGGAGCTTGAGAGTAACTTCTGAAAATATATGAATGATGAATGATGCAGCTGCTGTATGACCCAGTTTTTGTATGAGCTATGATCACTGTGACTACTTTGTATTTAATGAGTTGAAGAAATAATTCATCCTTCTGAAGTGGATGTGATTCTCGGTCTGGCGAATTGCTATTGTGTTTTTTCATTTGCCTGAAGAGTGAAAGTCTTGTTGCTATGAATCCTTTGAATCCCGGTGACTGAAGACCGTTCACACCTTTGAGTGGAACTGCGTGGACACCTTTGAGTGGAACTGCGTGGAGTCTGTAAACATTTTCATTCAGATTGCTGGTACGTTGTGGAGGAGTTGTTGCGTGAAGAGTTTCTTTTCTACGAATTGAAGCCGCATTGCTACTTTATTGCTGCAAGTTTGTTGGAGAACGATGATAGAAGGACGAAGACTCATGCTGTTTCATTTGCAAGAAGATTGAAACTGTCTTGCTGTTGCAATCGCTTTGAAGACTGGATATCATTGATGAGATTGCATCTTCTACTTTGAGAGACCTCCATGTGGAACCCGCGATCTCAATGAGATGGGTGCTACTTATTGAAGAGGCCCATGACTTCTGTATTGAAACTTTGATTTCACTCCTGAGAGCTGAAAAGATATAGATGTAAAGACTCATGCCTTCTCTCATATGCGTGAAGTATGATTGGTGGGATGGGCCCATGGACGCTGTAAACTTGAATTGAATGTGCTAACGAATCATGCTCATGCTCAATCGTGTGGAGGTAATACACTTTATTCAGTATTGAAATTGGTCATTGGAAATACAAAAACCCTAGTTTTTCCCGTGAAGTGCATAAACCCTATTTTTTGACCTAATTCCTGTGCATGGAGTGACTATGACCCCATATGGTGAGTTGTACCTCTATTTTGAATATGAATTTGTAAAAAGAGTGCTGCATAATTGTGTATGGTCATTGTGAAGACTGCGCACTTACCATATAAATTGTACGGTTGCAAAATTGTTTTAGTTAGATGGCAGCGACATATACCTGCATAGTAAATAGAGCTTATTAAGACATTGTTTCTAGCTAGTGCAGCTATAATTCTACATAGACTGTATTGTAAAAAGTAGCAGAGACTTAGACCTGCTTCTTTCATATAGCGGAGATTGTTGACTAGTGCTGTTCAAAACCCTATATTTTGTGACAGTTCACAAACAATGGTATTTCCTTTGGCGTATTGCTGAGCAGTTATTCTAGTGCTAAAATTTTCTTATGAACTTATTGACAGCATATTAAGATTGTAAATCACCTTGGCAGAGGCTGTAGACCTGCAAGGTTATTTTTTTTCTATTATCTCATTCTATTCATTATTGTAAATTACACTAGCAATTGCAGAAGATGCAATCTATAACAGCTGTAGTTTGTGCCACTCTCTCTGGCAAAGACCCTTCCAAAGGAGAAAGCAGCAAGAGAGGCAGAGGAAGAAGAAACTTCAGAGGCAGAGGGGGCAGAAACAACTTCAGTAAAAGATCATATTTGTAGTGCAAGCGTTGTGGAAAGAGCAGACACACATCAGATCAGTGTTGGGCTTTGAGGGACTCCATCAAAGACAGACATAACGAGAAGAAAGATGACAATAAAAACCAAGATGCTAGTAAATCTTCTGATTCTGCTCATTATATTGTTGCACATTGTAATCTTGGAATTAATGAAATGACTTCACTTTCATCTTACACAGAATGTTGGCGACTTGATACTGGTGCAACATCACACATGACTTTCAGAAAAGACTGTTTTGAAGAACTTAATGAAACAATAAATGGCATAGTTTACTTTGTAGATAAGTCAAGTATTAAACCAAAGGGAATGGGCACCATTCGACTGAAGATGTCTGGATTTCCTGATTTCTTGTAGAAGAATGTTCTTTATCTTCCAGAGTTTCAGAGAAGCCTGCTGTCCTTGGTGGAGATTCGACAGTGAGGCCATTCCATCCACATGTTTGATGGAATCGTAGAAATAAGAAAGTCCTCTGACAACCAAGTCATTATGACTGGATACGAAGATGGGAATTTGTTGAAGCTAAAGGGTTCATCTGCAAGAGTTCAGAACTATGCCTACCTCTCTCAGCATGGAGAAGGTAATTTGTCATCTAGTTCATTGTGGCATGCAAGATTTGGTCATCTAAATTATAACAGTCTTCGTTTGTTGAGAAAGAATGGTGTATTTGGTTTTCCCACAATTCCCAAAGAGAAGAGCAAATGTGATGCATGTATATTATGGAAACACAATAAGCTGCCATTCCATGAATCTAATTTCAGAGCAAGTAGGAAATTAGAATTAGTGCATTCTTATTTATGTGGCCCAATGCCAACTCCTTCTGCTAATGGGAATAAGTATTTTATGACCTTTGTTGATGACTACTCAAGAATGTGCTAGATTTACTGTTTAAATACAAAATCAGAAGCATTTCAAACATTCAAAGACTTTCATGCATTGATAGAAAAACAAGCACAATCAAAAATTGGTACACTTCGTACTGATAATGGGAAAGAATACACTTCAAATGCTTTTGAAGATTATCTTCGCCAACATGGAATTCCACATCAGACTATCGTTCCCTACAATACTCAACAAAACGGTGTAGCAGAAAGAATGAACAGAACCATAATGAATATGGTTCGCTCAATGATGTTTTTCATGAATGTAAAACTAATGTTTTGGGGTGATGCAGTAAAATGTGCAGCCTATTTGAGAAACAGAAGTCCCTCAAATGCTCTTGATAACAAGACTCCACATGAAATGTGGTTTGGCCATCTCCCTTCAGTCAGGCATCTCAGAGTTTTTGGTTCCACCTGTTATCCCTT
>LPNX010759132.1:737303-824123 GCA_001517045.1 Pseudotsuga menziesii | reverse complement strand
GATACACTATGAGTCTTGGATCAGCAGCTGTCTCATGGAGATCACGCAAACAGTCAGTTCCAGCAGATTCAACAACAGAAGCAGAATATGTGGCTGCAGCTTAAGCAATGAAATAAATAGTATGGATCAGGAAGATACTTGAAGATTTGCAAGAAAAACAAGAGAACTCCACTCCATTATTGATCGACAATACTTATGCAATCAAGCTGGCTAAGAATCCTAGATTCCATGATCGAACCAAGCACATCAACACAAAGTATCATTTGATTCAACATCATGTAGAGGCCAAGACAGTCCATCTTCGACATTGTTCCACAAATGATCAAATTGCAGACATCTTCACCAAAGCACTTGGACGAGAAAAGTTTGAAAGATTCAGAAACATGCTCGGAATTACAAACACCCCTTCGGATTAAGAGGGGGATTGTTGGAATATAATCCCTCGGGATTATATTTTGTAAATAAATAAAGAAATCTGAATAGTTATGTAGGAAGCTGAAAAGGCTGGGCGGAAGGTGAAACACAACCGTCATATGCATTGTATAAATATATGCATTAGTAAGGGAATAATATTGGATCGGGAGTTATACCTATCAAAAATATATCAGTAATAATTTTCTGCATATACGCTCTTAAATTGGTATTCATATCCAACATTCAGTCCCCTACACTCCCCAGCAGAACAGTGTAGTGGAGAGAAAGAATCGGTCTCTCAAGGAGATGACCACTTGCATGCTAGAAGCCAAGAAGTTGGTTGCAAATTTGTGGGCTGAGGCCATGAATTCTGTTGTATACATTCAGAACAGAGTGCCTAACTCATCCATGAAAGGGAAGACCCATTTCAAATCCTACTTCGGACACAATCCCTACGTGTCGAATCTTAGAGTGGTTGGGTCCACTGCATGGGCCCGAATTCCACATGATAAGAGGAAAGATTTGCAACCGAAAAGTGTTGAATGTTTTTTTATTGGATATCCTGATGAATATAAAGGTTTCAAGATGCTGGATATCAGAACAAAACAAATCATCATTGAAGTAATTTTCGGGTTCGATGAGCTTCTTCAAGAGATAGAACTAGTGAAGGAGAAAACTGTTGAATTTCCTTCTTATTCAACTGAATATTTGGATGATGAAATTGGGGGTGTTGACTCTGATTTGGAAACTAATTCGGAACCTCTGATATCTTATATCAGTGACCAACAATCATCAAGTTCAATTTCATAACCTGAAGTGCAAACACATCTCCCAATTTGGGCCAGACAGACACTTTCTTCCACCGGTGACAACATTGGAAATCATGATGATCCAAGAAGAACCCGATCCAATTTCCAAAGAGAGGGTATTGCGCTCTCTTGTCATGACTCTTTGCTGTCCAAAAATTGTTATTTAATGATAATTTTAGATCTTAAGTCTTACTACCATGCTCGGAAATATCCGAGATGGCAAGCTGCCATGGATGAAGAGATGAATTCTCTTCAAAAGAATGCTACTTGGGAGCTAGTTTCTATTCTTCCGAGGAGGAAATTAGTTCAATGAAAGTGGCTATTTTGCAAAAATGTTGCTACTGATTTCAGCACCTGAAAATATAAGGCAAGGCTGGTAGCAAAAGTTTTCTCCCAGGTCCAAGGTGTGGACTATCATGAGACCTTTACACTGGTTGCAAAAATGGACTCCATCTGCCTAGTTTTGGAAATTGCAGCATCCAAGCACTGGGAGGTGCATCATATGGATGTTAAGTATGGATTTATACATGGGTATCTTCATGAGGAGATATACATGATGCATACCAAGGGCTACATTTCAGATTCATCTTTGGTTTTCAAACTAAAGAAGTCACTATACGAGTTAAAACAGGCCCCAAGAGAGTGGTATTCCAATATGGATGCCTTCCTTATCTCGCAAAACTTCCAAAGGTGTAAATCATATCCAAATGTCTATCTACAACAATATTATGGTCATTTTTTTATTATTTTTTTATATGTTGATGATCTCTTGATTACTGGCAGCACTGTTGCTTCCATTTCAGTCATAAAAAATTCCCTCTATGATGCATTTGAGATGAGCAATTTGGGGCTCTTAAGCAATTTATGGGGCTTGAAATTGCACAAAATTCTAATGGGATAATGGTCACTCAGTCCAAATACATATCAGAACTGTTATGTAAGTTTAACATGGCTGAATGTAAGGCTACTTGTCACATGCCCAAATTTGCAAAAACAATTTAATGTTATTTGAGGAACATTGTGTTATATTTTATGCTAAGTTTGTAATTGATGACCAAGTGGGGTCAATAATAATTAATGTAATTCAGAATATTTTATTTATAAATAAATAAATGATGAGACAACAGCTTAGGGAAGCTGTTAAAAGAGTGTTAACTAGTCACTTGGTGGAGGAGACTAGGTGGAGAGTACACTGATAAGTGGCAGCATCCTCAAACTACTTCCAACTGTTGCAGGTGGAAGCTTCCATATATCTGTGGTCATGATTCCCCAAGAAAGTGGAATTGGAGCAGGTGGCTCATTAAGTGAAAACTGACCTAGAAGACCTAGGCATTTCTATAAAATTTCCCATTGAAGACAACTGAGGCTGCTCATTCTGAGGGGTGATCATTCAGAGTGAATGAATTGCTCATGAGAAATTCGATGGAGGGGATTACTGAAGTGAGTTTGAGGGGTTAAATGCTGAGATTAAATTTATTGCAGATATTAGGCTGAAGTTTTTACTGCTATGAGCAGATTTGGATTACTAAGGTAATTTGACCAGTTAGGTCACAGAAGGTCTTAAGGATACATCCTTCACCCAGTACTCTACCAGAAGGACCAGGAAACAGGCTCGTGGGTCCTGAGGAAGTGTATTCTAAGCTTTCTCTAGGATTTGGTTGGGAGGAACAGCCTCCTTAAGCTGTTGTCACCTCATCACTGACAGGTTCTATTGGTTTCATGTTATTATATTTATTTACTGTCTTCAGTAAAAAATTTACTAGTTTTTCAATTACAGGCATGTTCGTGTTTTTTTAGGGTTTATGAAGAAAAGGGTAACTGTGTATTGATGGACTTAGTAATTGACATATTATGTTAAAAATAGTAGCAAAGATGTTAAATGGGAAATAAATAGAAATAGAATTCCATACTGTATTTTTTCACACCTGGATTTGGCATTACTCTAGTACAGCTGAGTGTTTAGGTAGATATGATGATTCTTATTTAATCCTGAATGAAAAATGTAACTAAATTCTGCTATAGTTTGCTTATTATTATTTTCTGTAAAGAAACAATAAATACTTTATCTATTGAATGTATTTACTTCAGACAAGAACTGAACATAGGTATATAAATATATTTAGTAATCATACTACATATAGAACTATTTTAATACTATTATTCATTATAAACAATAGACGCAGTTAAACAAATACACTTAAATAGTAAACAAACCACCACTTAGGGTTTAGATTTAGATAGCTTTCAGTAAATTCTTATAATAAATTATTTCCAGGCCATATTTGTCTCTGTATTAACACAGAAGTTTCTACTGTAACCTCAAGGCATCTATCTAAGTTCATGAAAGTTAAACTTAATCCTAGTAATTACCCTAAACCTTTCCTTTATAAAAATAGTAACAGCTGTAAAAAAATCATTGAAGGAAAATTAATAAAACAAAGCTAAGAAATTACCATGTAAAATTTATTCTTTATCGAACTGTAGGGTATATTTAAATATCAACCCTTATGAGCCAAAACAGAGTGATAATAGTACTCTTAACACAGTAAAATTCCCATAATTACATTGCACTGTAAAGCATTACATGATAATAATTAAAAATAATACTATAACAAATTATTAAAAACAAAATCATTTAGGAAGAAATGGCTTAGTGCCTTTAGAATTTCAGGTTAAGATTCAGATCTGTCCAATCTTAGCTAAAACAAAATAATATATATCGAACAATAACCATACATTACTGATAGGTAAAAATCCTTAATCCATTCACAAGTCTTGACAGATTAATAGTCTTTATTTTCCTTTAAAAATCTATTTTAGAGTTCGACAGCCTCGTAGGGCTTAGAGCTGAGCTCTATCAAAATAAGCAAAAGAAGTTTACATTGTTCAGGCCATAAAGGCATAGACATAAAAACCATTTTTATCACAGCTACTATAGACTTCTTCCTACCTATACAAAGTACCCTCTAAGGGTTTTGAACTCGTACAGAATTCAAGCAAACAAGAAACAACAAGCTAGCTTATAAACCAAAGTCGTGCTTTAACTAACCACAAAGAACCTATCTTCCAACCACCACAACAAATTGCAAGAATAAACCCTCGTTTATAACCGGGGCTTACCAAATGTATGCTCAAATGGAACGTTGAAGGAGTAAGCTCATTTCCACCTCTAGAGCTTGGAGAATAACCTGCAAGTTACAAACCATTTTATGATTGCAAAGCTTACTTAAAATAATAAAACCTTTTTATAAAAACTAACCTAAAAATGAAATGAGAGTAAGTATTGATTTGTTAAGTTTCTCTTTTGGGATGAAGCTGAGGTAAAACAGCCACCTTAGAGGGTTTTGGCACCATGCTGGAAGACAAGAAGACGTTGAGTCACAGCCTGGAAAGAAATGAGCAAACAACTCAACCGGAATAAAGAATGAATTTTGTACAATCTCTGTCAATCATCTTGCAGGCTCAAGACAAACACAGCTCATGAAACCTTAAGAAAAAATAGTTTATACTTTCGTTGTATACCACAATAATCTTTAAAAGACCAAGAACCCCCTCACGATCTCTCTCAAGACAGTCACAGTGTTGGGTATGGAAGCAAGCGGTCAAGCTTGAAGGTGGTTACAGGTCTCCAATGGCCGTGAGCTCTCAGCTCGGTCAACAAGACGGAGTAACCCTTGCTCTACAAAACAAATGAGTAGGGTTTTGGAGTTATAAGTCAACCCTTGTGTGGATAAAACCACCCCACTTGTCCTTCGAAATATTTTCTCCAGCGTGGGTAAAGTTCCATAGTCAGCGCTGCAACACAATGTTTTACAAATTCAAACCAATGATCATTATAAACTATACATTGTTCATGATTGCCAATAATATATATCATTGCCATGGAGATTAGCGATACATAGGTTATAAATCATAATCTTAAGATATGAAGTAACCCATAGGCTATGTCAAATTTAAATAGATTCTTTTGTTAACTTCCTGTGCTAAGACCTTGTATATAGATATTTCAAAAGTCTACTCATCAACTTGCATGAAGTTTTAGTCATAGCTGAGAGTACAATCAATTTTTGTAGTAAAAGATACATATAAAAAGAATGAGTACATCCTTATATAACATGAAAAATATATACTGAAAAACCTAGGATAAGGTAAAAATGGTGTACATCTTTGGATGTTAGGTCGCAGGAGTTTAGAGTAACTCTTTTCCAGCAAAAATAGGATAGGATGGTGGTTTGGGAACTACGAAGTAGTTCTTGTGTATGATTCATTTTAATGATGCTCAAAACTAGAATCCAATGTATGCTTCAACTAAGCAAAAGGCGGAGTACTATAAATGCATCCTAGTTAAAATCCAGATAAAAATTGCTTTCAACAAAAGTATATGGTATTCTTGGACTCAAACCAAACAGTAATTTGATTTTCCTTCAGCATAGTATCTGGAAAGAATTTTATAACTATGCTGATGCAGTTTGTTATACTTTTATTATGGAGTTGTAACGACAGAAAAAGATTAACTTTACCTCCTTGAAGACAAGCAACATATTAAAACTTTTTCTAAGACTAGCATCTTATTCATGCTAGAGAAGTATCTTCTCGACTTGAAATTAAATAACACCCTACTGGATCATACGCTTACCTGCTAAACATGTAAGGAACCAGTAGTCCAATTAAGTTAGCTGAAAGCTAAGTAAGCCCCGTTCACACACAAGAATTTATTTCCCTACTTGACAAAACATAAACATTAGTATATCTAGCAGCAGCAAAATGCAAGTCTTTTTCTAATTCTGATAGAATTACAGCTGCTAAGTCATTAACAGCTCTAACACAAGTTTTTAAGATTACACCTTTCAGTTTATATGTTCTTATAAAGAAGCGATCCCATGTTCTTTTTTTAAACTGTTTCACTTTCTGCTAACCATTAGCATGTACTTAGCTGCGACTTTAGACATTTTATGTCACTTGAAAAATTTTAAATTTTTATGAATTTTTGGGTCATTACACTGCTTGATTCCCTTTCCTTTCAGGGATCAGCCTTAAAGAAGGAAAAATCACTCCACCCATGGATTGCACAATCTACCGCTAACTGATTGGTAGCTTGCTTTACTTGACTCATTCTCGGCCTGATATATGTTATGCCATGAATGTTGTATCAAGATACATGCATCAGACTCATGATATTCATTGGAAGGTAGCCAAGAGGATACTCCAGTATATTCATGGCACCAGGACCTATGGCATTCACTATGCTGCAGACTCTGAGCTAGAGTTGGTTGGTTACACAGATTCAGATTGGGAGGGAGATTCTATTGATCAGAAGTCTACTTCTGGATATGTATTCACGTTTGGTTGTGGCCCCATTTTTTTGGTCTAGCAAAAATCAAGCCACCATTGCATTGTCTTCAGCAGAGGCCAAGTATCGAGGAGCGGTGAATGCTTGCATCCAAGATGTTTGGTTACAAGGAATTCTTTCAGAGTTTGATTTTGGTAGTGCTTTGTCCACAGTCCTATTTTGTGACAATCAAAGTGCTATTAAGATCTCCACAGATCCAATTACCAGGCAGAGGACCAAGCATGTAGAGATAAACATGCACTATATCAGGGAATTGGTGCATGAAAAGACCATCATCCTGCAATATTGCCCTATTGATGAGCAGATTGCATACATCTTCTCCAAGATATTTACAGAGAATAAGTTCACTTACCTCCATTCATTTTTGGGGGTGAGTTCATCAAGGTGATCGGATTAATTCTCCAATGTTTAGCTTGAGGGGGAGTTTTTCCCACTGGGTTTTCCCTCTTTCCTCACTTAGATTTATTTTTTAGCATTGTTTGAGTTACATTATTGTACAGGGTGACCTATGGCCTTTGTTGTCGGGGCCCTAGAATTTCATGCATTTTTTTACTCCTCCTGAGTATAGCTTAAGGGGGGGTGTTGGAGTCATTTATCCAACATGCACACTTATTTGGTCAATTTTGTCCTATTTACCCACTATCCTAATTTTAATTCACTTACTTGGCATAAGATGAGCACACTATGACATCAGCATGAGCTCACCCATGCCCTCCTTTAGTCAAGGAGGCCATCTAAGCCTTCTCTTTCATTCGAGGAGGCTAATGGGGATTCCTCCTTCAAACAGGGAGCATTTCTGGGGTGATCTGAGTGTCATAAATGCACCTAATTGCTAACTGATCGTTACAATTAGTTAAGTTGAGTTGTGAAGGTGCCTCCATTCATTATTTTATTATTTTTGGTCAATATTTATGAACTGGAGCTAACACTAGTGCCTACAACCACTTCTGATGACATGTTTACTTCAGTTAACTCCATCGGAGCTACTTGGAGTTATGGATGCGCTACCTCCTTCAGTTAGACATGCAGTTACATGTGATGAGTCACTTTCAGTTAGAATCAGTCATCTATAGCACTCTAATTCAGTTAGGACTTAGTGTGAGAGTCATATATTGATTAGCTTGGTGGTTAACTATGTGTGTTTATTGTGGCTGCTATTCAGTTAAGCTACACACATCCATTCAATTCGAATGACCTTCTTGAGTATTTGAATTTTCTTGGAATTCATGCACCTTGCATGACCATTGTATTGTACTATCATTATTTTCATTGATTATACAGAGCTGCAACATTCTATTTCGGCACCATTATGCCATTGTCATGCTTAATTGTCTGAAATCTCTTATAAGACTGTGTTTTAGTCCCTAGATTACTGTGACAGATTGATATATCGACCATACTATAGCCTTCACCAGCAAGAAGTTATCAATTGCAGAAAAGAATTATACCACGACATAAAGAGAAGGGTTAGAAATGGTACACGCTCTGCATAAATTTAGACATTACTTACTAGCTGGACATTTTAAAATGTACACAGGCCATTCTGCATTGAAATACCTAGTCAATAAGCCAATTTAGGGGGCGAAGAGCTGCATGTGGCTTCTCCTCTTCCAGGAATTTGATTTTGAAGTAACTGTTAAACCCGGTCTATTTAACTTGGGACTAGACAATCTTTCAAGGATTGAAAGTGGCAAAGAGCCTAGTAAAGTGGATTATAATATCCCCGATGCGCAGTTGTTTTCGATAACCATTTTTTATGATAAATAAAATGATATCATATAGTTTTTTAGTACAGGTTATGTGCCAGCTGAATTCACATAGAAGAAACAGTTGGTTGTGTGAGTTGCGTACTTCAAGTTAATCGCTAGACAATTGTATAAGATGGGTCCCGATGAGATTCTTTGTCGCTGCGTATTAGAACATGAGAGACCGATGATATTAAATGAAACACATGTTGGTGTCGTAGGAGGCCATTGCACTATAAAATATACATTGCGTCATATTTTGCAAGCAGGATAATGGTGGTCTGCCACGTATGTGGATACTCAGGAGTATTGTCATAGTTGTGATATCTTCCAAAGAACTGGAAATTCGTCACGATGGGATGAAATTCCATTAGTAACTCAAGTAAAATTGTGAGCAATTGATAAATGGGTCATTGATTTTCAGTCCAACATGGAAGTGCACAGGAGCACGCTATATTATCACTATGACTAACTAATTGATAAGATGGGATGAAGCAACACCAATAAAATATAGTGATGTTATGACTGCTGTGAATTTGATTTGGATTATGAAATATTTTAATCACCGATCAAGGTATGCACTTTTTCAACCAGTTGATTGAATAAATTATGGAGGAATTCCATATTAAACATAGAAAGACAACACCATATCACCCTCAAGTGAATGGTATTGTCGAAGCCTTTAACAAAATCCTAGAAAATGTATTGACAAACATTTTTAATGCCCAAAGAGATTACTAGGATCAAAAAATTTCTATAGTATTATGGGCATATCGCACGACTTGTAAGAAATTGATAGGCCCACACTCCCTTTCGCTTGGTGTATGGACAGGAAGCTTTGATGCTAATGGAGTATATTGTATCGAGCCTAAGAATTGTTGCGATCACAGAGATGACAGATGTTGATGTTGTTGAGGAGATATTATTGCAACTTGTGTAGCTAGAAGAAGAATGTTTAGTTGTAGGGTATCACCAAAATGTTGAAAAGCAGAGACAGAAGGTATGGCATGATCAAGACATTAAGAACAAGCAGTTTCAGGTTGGATGACTTGTTCTTATGTATGACAACAAATTTTTCAAGAATCCGGGAAAGTTAAAAACACACTGGTTAGGACCATATATCGTCGAAGATATCATTGATGGAGGAGAAGTGAAATTGCATAAGCTAGATGGAACAGCAATCAGATGACTGATAAATGGAATTCGGTTGAAGATGTATCACGATAGCTACAAATTGGTCGCATAAAAAAAAGATCAAAATAATTTTTTTTGTTTAAATGACGAAAATCCATTGTCACGAAAGCAAAGACGATCGCAGAGTACTAGTAAGTCGTGCATGGAGGAAAATTGTCGTAGACTCGGCATCTGTCGCAGATACAAAAATGATGGCGAAGACACTTAGTCTATCGCACCAAAGGAACTTTATCGAAGGAATAATATAGGTCGCAAGAAGTGTGACGTTGTTGCAAGCAACACTAGAATCGCAAAAGTGACAGCTGGCCATCATTAAATTGAAAAGCTCAAGAGATTTCAATTGAGTGCTTTTTAAGTCACTTTCGTCATGATTACATAATAATGACAACGTTGTAACATGGGAAGTGGAAGGTTGTGTAGTTATTTATGTATGAGGATTCATAATTTGTCCCATGTGACAAATCGTGTTGTCATAATGTCACTTAGATTCTGTCTGTGTGAAGATTTGATTGTTTAAGACAATAAATGTTATCAACACTTGACCTTCAGGTTTTAATTTTTCATTGTTTTATGCGATCGAAGGAACAATTTCTCTCTGCAACTCCCAGGGCCAAAGTAAGTTCTTTTTTTATAGAGTATGGCTATTTTGATTCCAAGTGCCAGTGCAGTCATTGATTCCCTTGTTGAAACTATGTTATCCATGATCATGGTGGAAGAAACTGTCAAATATATTCCACCACAGATAGGGATTGGATTGGAAACTAAGCAAGCTCTAGTCAACCGTGAACTAAGGTTACGACCCGACTCACTTCGTTCGTCAATGAAGAAGCATTCGGGTTCCTACAAATCAAAGTTGTCTCAGCACTATCGATGGAAAATGAAGGAGCAAAGGTCAAAATTCAGCTACCAGATGACATTCCACCTAAACCGCTGGATAGACTTGTGGAAGGACTCACTAGAATGCAAAGTATCTATTGGTAAAATCCATTGGTCCGGACCCTATGGAAAACCGTAGATGAACGCCTGCAACATCGCCATCAATGGTATAAGAAGCACATGATATTTGGTGATCCTGTTGAGATAGAAGAAGATGATATGGCAGATTTCATCAATGACGGAGAAGTGTTGATGAAAATGACCTTCCTGTGGAGAGGAAGATCTCAAAGAAAATATTGTTCAGACAAGCACCTGGGATCTCATCTTCATCTTTCCAAGAAATATGGGATACACTTGGTCATGTTGATGAAATTTTCTTTCTCGTCTTTGATAGTGACTTAAAGGAGTATCTTTTCAAAATAGGTGAAAGAAGAACAACATCAACAGATGCTATGAAGAAGATAGAAGAATCAAAGCCATCATGCGCCAAGGTCATCGACCAAGTTTCTCATACTTGGGAAGCCTTGATCGACGATGTCAAACTAGATAAATTCAAAAAGGATCTTCTCATAGCTGAGATAGAAGTAACTCGGTTGAAGAATGAGATGAAAAAATTACCCTTAGCAGAGAAAATAGATAAGGGAGCAAAAATAAAGAAGTTGAAATAGTAAGTTACAGTGTTGTGCATAAAACAACAACAAAGGGAAGATAAAGTCACTGAGTTACAGGTCGAAGAAGAAAGGCTTATAGGAATTATTCATCATGTACATCAAAGGGTCCTACGAGCAGTGGATTTTGCAGGGCTCATAACATCGGAACAACTTAATTCTGACCTTGTGGAAAACTTGCAAAAGGTAGAAGAAGAAGTGTGGCAAGAGACAAAAGAGATCCTGAAAATATTATAAGATTTCCAAGGTAAATTCGTCACAAATGTAGAAGTTGAAGAATAGAATTGCATGGCTCGGGATGAGCCATAGGTGAGTGTTGGGGTCATGTTGGCCCTAGGGAAATATAGGAAGAATTCAGTTGGAATTATTCCCAAGTATATAAAGAGTCTGGTCGTAGGAAGAGCAAGTTGTGACAGAAGTAGATGAAAAAGGAGAAGAAGTTGCGACAGAAGCAGTGGAAGTAAGAATAAGGTAAAGGAAGCAACTAAGAGAGGAAGTTGTGACAGAGGAAGAACAAGAGCAGATGAGGAAGAAAGAGCTAAGGAAAGAAGTTGTCACAGAAGAATCTGTGACAAAAGGAAGAGTTAGCAATATAAGAGAAGCCGTAACAGAAGGAAAAGATGCAACAATATTAGCTGCAACAAAAAGAACCATGTAAGATGGTGTGCAGCAATGGAACAACTGGAAAGGGATAGTTTGAAAAGATAGTGGGTACGAGGTCGGCTAGAGATGGTGAAAGTCACACGTGTGTTAAGGGAGGAAAGTATATTTGTAATTCATGTCGTTAGTTCCTACTAAAAAATGTCACTAGAATAGGAATGAAAACCTGTTGGCTAATCGAATGAATTCGGTTGATAGCGGCATGTAAGAGTCTATAAGAATGAGGAACCCAAGCTATATGTGGGTGAAGTGGGTTAGATTATATTGCTTATGGTTTTTTTTTACCTAATGACCTATTTGTTTCAATATAGAGGTATTTTTTTTGTGTTTCTGTAAGAGGCATGAAGAAATCTGCAGCTGAGTGCGCAGATGTGTAGAGAAGATCAAGTTGATTTGGGTTGTGTACGAATCAATAGTAGAGTTGAAGAGTCAAGGGTTGTATAGTTTTAGAGAATTTCATTTGATCTAGGCTATGAATGGATCAACAATAGAGTCAATTAGAGAAGAACCAGTGACAGAAGACCAGAGAGCATGAGAGGAGAGAGAAGTATGCCATATATAAGAGAGAAGATCTAGAAAAGAGTATGTAGCTTAGTGCACAAACAAAAGGGTGCCATTTATTTCTCATGCCTTATGAAGAGTGCCTTTGTATTTTTTTCTTGGATGGATTTACACATTAGATACTATGTCGAATGTGTAAATGATGAATGTGTTTGTGTCACATGAACGTTTACTATGAATAAGTGTTTATATATTTTCTTACAAATGTGGTTATATGCATCTCTTGCACTGTTGTAGTTGGAATCACCTATACTTCATTGCATTTACTGTTATAATATATGTCAAAGGGAAAATAGAGTCACTTATTAATTTCTATGCATAATAAATATAAGTAATCCACCCCTTGGATTCGGTCGAGTAACCTAGTAGGATACCAAGGGCAGAGAAATCCCCCACCCAACTTTGGAAAACTGGTTCTAGCAGTTACCCATAAAGAGATATCTCGGGTGAGAGTGAATTTGTGTCGTAGGAGTTGTTGACTGAACCTTTCTCTATCGGGTCGATATATTGGGATTTATTGCGTGAAAAGGAGGTACTAAACCTAGGTCGAAGGGGATAAAACCTCAACAATACCTTTGGATGGGATATCAGATTCATCACCCATGAGAATGGATGGACCACTGTATGGATGTTGGGCAAAAACGGATTCTTGTACAGGAGCCATGTGCCTTGAGGCACCTGAATCTATGATGAAGGGGGGAGATCCAGAAGATCCAGGAACCAGTGCATGTAATATATCCTTTTTCTCAGAATTCAAACCTCCCTCTTTCTTCCTTGCACCATCTAGAAGAGGAATGGTGTTCTTCTCAATGAGTTTCAGCATCATGTCAATGTTTTTCTTCATGCGTACACTCTTTGGATTCCAACTTTTGTGGCAATAAGTGCATCATGTCTTCTCTTCTTCTTTCCTTTGTACTTGCTAGGATTCAAACTCCCATCAAAATATTTGGGCTTCTCTTGCTTCTTCTTCTCTTGCTGCTTCGAATACTTGGCCTTATTCTTTCCCTTTCCTTGATTTGAAACACCTACAACAAGGGATTGATCCATGGTGGATTTGATTATACCCATTTGAACCAATTTGTCTTGTTCTAGAGTCAAATACTCCATGAAGTATGCCAAGGTAGGAATTCTCCAATTTCGAACTGTCAGCTTGCCCGAGTGGAATGTCAAAACAAACACTGAATATTTAGTCCCTATATTTGAAAGAATGGAAAATATCCACTACTCTTCCTTATTTTTTATGCTAGATTTTTTCAGTTGAAGTACCAAGGATTTGAATTTGGTGAAGAAATCCTGGATCGTCTCAAAGTGAGTTTGACTCAAACTTATCAACTCATTTTCGAGTTGGTGCCCTCTCATCTCATATGTCTTCCCAAACAGTGACTCTAGCTTGAGCCACACCTCATTGGATGTTGTAATAATGTCTACGTGAAATAAAATATCCCTCGAAATACTGAGACAAAGCATCCTGAATGCTCCATCCAATCTATTGAAAACTTAGACGTCTCAAAAGATGAATTGGTCTCATTCTCTGTTCCCATGGTTACTCTATAGAGAAATTTCAACCTCAAATCGATCACCATTTCATAATTCCATTCAAAGTAATTGAAAGGAGTGAGAAAATAGGTATGAGACTGATCCATTCGTTGTTTTGCACTGAGTGACAAAGACACTTGAACAACCTGCAATGCAAACTCTCAAAGTTTATGGATGTAATGTTCCCAAAAGTGAAATGCATGCAAACCCTAAAAGTGACATGCATGCAAACCCTAAAAGTGACATGTATGCAAACCCTAAAAATGACATGCATGCAAACCCTAAAAGTGACATGCATGCAAACCCTAAAAGTGACATGCATGCAAACCCTAAAAGTGATATGCATGCAAACCCTAAAAGTGACATGCATGACATATAAGCATTATTTAATGATGCATGCACTCACTGTAAGTCTATGTGCGCATGCATGCAAGTCAACTAAAAATTAGAAGTTAAAGTGACCTAATTAGGTCAAAAGTTAGGGTTTTCGCAGTTGAAATTTATAATAAAAAAAATATAAAGTGAATGGAGACTTTAATTTTGGATTATTATTATTTTGGAGCTCTTGAGAAGCAGCACAACATGCGGCCACAACAGTTGGGGTTGGAGACGGTGTCTTCAGCTAATGGGATTTTGGCAATGAGACATCTTCCCTAGTCTCCTTTGGGATAAACCATCCAGGTTTATCACTGTATCTATTTTTATATTTTTAACATTAAGCTAGTGTAACATTATGATCTTTAACTGAGAGAACAACAAACATAGAAATCAAACACAAGAGACAATGAACACAGTGTTTTTCCTTGGGGAAACCATAAATGGAGAAAACCCTGCAACTTCCTCAGAGATAGAATCAACACCAAAAGTAAAGCCCCAAAACAGTAAGATGATCTCCTAACAATAGTAACCTCTTTCTTCCTTGTCTGGTGTGATTGAGTGTGTGATAAATAGAGAGGGTAGCTCTCTATTTATACTAATTCCCAACTTGACTAAACCTAACTAGGGACGACTTCACTAGGTGAGTCTAATAACCCTAGTGCCCCGGAACTGCGGGGGCTTTAACCCTTAGATAATAGGAGGATTACCCACCTTGAATTCACATGACTTATTTACATTATAGAAACTCCCCATAGGAACATAGGGGCATGACATGAGTCAAGTACATTACAATACATCCCGGAATAAACATCGAGTTACAAAACATAAGAAATACAAGTGAATACATTCCAAAGTTACAATTACATCAACACTCCCTCTTAACTAGGAAGGTATTCTCTCGACATAATTTAACAGCACAAGTCTTCTTCTCTGTATCATCTTGATCATCGTCAATCTCTCGTCATATTCATCTTCAAGTCATCTTTCATCATCAAATCTGGAGCATCACTTGATCTGGATCATCATCACTGGATCTGGATCATCACTGGATCTGGATCATCATCACTGGATCTGGATCATCACTGGATATGGATCATCATTCGATCTTGATCATCACTGGATCTGGATCATCACTCGATCTAGATCATCACTGCTAGATCATCATCACTGAAATCATCACAGGTGCTATCTCATGATTCTTCTCGTCACAGGAACTTCTACAGATCCAGCCCTTTTTCATGTTGGGTGTAGGCCTAGCCTCCATGTAGGTCTTTCTCAATGCTTATATCCTATGCTAACTCAGAATGACCCGTCCAGCACTTACATCTGACCTTGACTCATCAGAAAGGCACGCCTAGCACTCACATCTAACCATGAGAGAACCTTAATCCCCTCACCATGTCAGGATGGCCCAGCCCTTACATCTGACCATGGAAGGAAACTCATCCTCTCCCATGTCAGAATGTCCCCATCCCTTACATCTTACCTACTCATCAGAATGGCCTAGCACTTATATTTGAACTACTCGTCAGAAAGGCCCAGCACTTATATCTGACCTACTGGTCAGAATGGCACAGCACTTATATCTGACCTACTCGTCAGAATGGACCAGCACTTATATGTGACCTACTCTTCAGCATGGCCCTACACTCACATCTGATCATGTGAGAACACATCCCACATCCATATCAGAATGGCCCCCAGTCCCAGACTGAGCTTTCCTGGTAACTGACCAGGTGCCTCCATTATCCCAGAGAATGGCATCAACCCTTATATCTGATCAAGTGGGAACCAATCCCTCAATCACATCAGAATGGCCATGTGCTCACATCTAATCATGTAAGACTACATCTTACAGTCATTTCAGAAAGGCCCTCAGTCCTAGACCAAATACTCCTAGTAACTGACCAGGAACCTCCATTCCAAGAATGGAAATAGCCCTTATATCTGATCATGTAGGAACCAATCCTACAGTCATATCAGAATGGCTCAGCACTCATATCTGACATGGAAGGAACCAATCCTCTCACCATGACAGAATGGCTTAGCCCTTACATCTGACCATGGAAGGAACCAATCCTCTCACCATGTCAGAATGTCTCACGGACTCATCACTTCCTATTGGAAGGAACCTCGATATGGAGAACACCAAGCTTCTCCCTGAAGTACTCAAACTTCACTCTGGCTAATGGCTTTGTCAACACATCAGCTATCTGTTCATCCATCACAATATACTGTAGCTTCACTGCTCCCCTCTACACCATATCCCTGATATAGTGATACTTGATCTCGATATGCTTCGACTTGTCATGGAACACCGAGTTCTTCGACAAATTCACACAACTCTAGTTGTCACAATATATACAAGTAGCATCCAACTAGAGATCAAATAAATCAGACAGTAGCTTTTTTAGCCATACTACCTCACAACTAGATGAACAATATGTGACATGCTCTACTTCAGCTGTACTCAGTGCCACAAAGGATTGCTTCCTGCTAAACCAAGAGATCACACCTAATCCCATACTGAAGCAACACCCTGAAGTGATCTTCCTATCGATGGCACTGCCTACCCAATATGAATCAACATAACCCTCTAGGTTAATCTTTTGAATTGCCTCATACTTGAGTCCATAATCAATTGTACCCCTTAGGTACCTCAGAAAATGCTTTGCAGCAATCAAGTGAACATGTCTCGGATCTGTCAGGAACTGGCTCAAGGTGTTCACAGCAAACCAAATATCTGGTCTCGTGTTTGTCAGGTACATTAAGGACACAATCATCTGACGATACATCGTACATCAACCACTTCTGATGAAGCCTCACTCAATAGCTTTAGGTTTGATGCCATAGGTGTGGTCATGGCCTTACATTCCATCATCCCGAACCTCTTCAAGATCTCTATAGTATATTTCCCTTGTCCCAGGGAAATTCCATCTACATTCTGCCACACCTCCATGCCTAGAAAATAGTGCATCATTCCCGAGTCCTTCATTTCAAAATCGGCAGCAAGATTTCTCTTCGTATCAGTAATCAACCCTTCAATACCTGTTACAAACAGATCATCTACATACAGTAGGAGCATCACTGGGTTGCCATCTTCAACCTTGTATTAAAGGTTGGAGTCTGCTTTACTTTTGGTAAATCCCAGACTAGATAGAAAGCTATCAATTCTATCGTACCATGTCATGGGTGCCTGTTTCAAACTGTACAGGGCTTTCTTCAATCTACATACATGAGACTCCCTGTCATGTGTCTCAAAACCGAGTGGTTGTTCCACATACACTTCCTCTTCTACTACACCATTCAAGAAAGCAGTGTTGACATCCATCTAGTGTATCTTCCATTTCATCACTGCAGCCAGAGCAAGTACTGATCTGATAGAAGTGTATCTGGCTACAGGTGCAAAAGTTTCTTCATAATCTATTCCTTCTTTCTGGGAGAAACCACAAGCAAAAAATCTTGATTTATATTTTTCTATGCTACCATCTGCAGCATGATTGATCTTGTAGATCCATTTGGAAGTTAGAACTGACTTCCCTTCTGGTCTTGGGACAACATCCCAAACATCATTTTTCATGATCAAGTGTTAATCTTCGATCATAGCATCCTTCCATTCTTTTCATTATGTCGCTTCTTCATAGTTGGAAGGTTCTTCATCGATGAAATCACATAATAATGCTACATATACGGAGCAGGATCTAGTCCTCTTTCTTTCTCTGTGATTTTCTTATAGAGCCCCATATCTTTCCACACCTTGGATAGCTTCTCATACTGAAGCAGGTTTCCTCTTATGAGGATTATTCTCCTGAGGTGGATCTACAGTTCTTTGTGGTTCTTCGAATTCTCGATCTTCTTCTTGAGTTTCTTCATTCATGGTTGTATCATGAATTATGGGTGCTTCTACTTCTTTAGGTTCTTCAGGGGGTTTCTTTCTGGATTTGTTGTAAGCTGTGTCTTCATCAAATGTCACATCCCTACTGATGTTGATCTTCTTGAATCCTGGGAAGAATATTCTGTAAGACTTCGAGCTTTCAGAGTATCCCACAAATATACCCTTCTTTCATGAAGGATCTAGTTTTGTTCTCTTCTCTTATGGAATGTGTGTGTACATAGGACAACCGAATATTCTGAGATGGCTAAATTCTGGTTTCTTGCTGGAGAAGACTTCTTCAAGAGTCTTGTTCTTGAGTACTCTGTGTGGAGTATGGTTCTATACATACACCGTTGTTCTAGCAGCTTCTACCCATATATGCATAGGAATATCTTGATCATGAAACATTGCTCTTGCAGCTTCCATGATAGTTCTATTCTTCCTTTCTTTGCTTTCACTACTTTGAAATGTCTTCTTCATGTTCTTTCCTTTCGCACATCCTTTGCAGAACCCATCATGTTTTGCTTGAATTTCTGGAAGACCTTCAACAGCTTTGCTTGCAAGTGGTAGTGCTCTGTAATGCACATGTGCAAGCCTTCTGTGCCAAAGCTCATTTGGCTCTACTATGTCATGGACCAAGGCTTGTTCTGGATGGCCCTTCAATTTATACAATCATCCTTCTTGTTCTCCAATCACTACTGCATCATCAATAGTATTTCCTCTTGGCCACATGATGACTTGACCATCTATAAATGCAACCCTCATTCCTTTTGCATCTAATGTAGATATGGAGAGAAGGTTCTTCTTTAGTCCTGGTATAAACAATACTTCCATCATTGTCATAGACTTTCCAGAGTCTAGCTTATAGGAGGATTCCCCACTACCTTTTATTGGATATTGGTAGTCATCTCCGAGCTTCACCTTGTGAGGTGATTCATGTTCTGATAGTCTCACAAAGGATTCCTTAAATCCTGTCATATGCTTGGAAGCCCCACTGTCTATAATCCAATCATTACTTCCATGTGTGATATTTCCCATGACAGAGGAAATCAAAACATATTCTTCATCACTTGAAGAATATTCACTTTCATTTTTGGTCTTCTTTGTGGAAGGTTCATCATCCTCTGCAGCATGAGCATGATGTCTTCTCTTGTTGTTTTTCTTCTTGTGAAGGTTTCTTTTTCTTTTAGGACAATCTCTTGCAAAGTGTCCTATTTCATCACAAGTATAAAATCTGAGTTGAGATTTCTTGTGGGAAGAGTGCTTACCTTTAGAATGATGATGATGATGGTCCCTTCTGGGTTTCTTGGATTGAACTATGAGAGCTTGATCTTCACTTCCCATCTTCTCTTCTCAAGCTGCTATTCGAGCTTCTTCTTGTGAACATTCTTCCCAAAGTCTACTGAACTTGACTAAATTATTTCTAGAAAAAATCCCTTGAATGAAAGAGTCCCATGTCCTAGGGAGACCATTAAAGGTGGTCATTACAATCTCTGCCTTTTCCACTTCTTCATCTACTGCTTCCAGTTTTTCCTTGATCTGAGAAACTCCAATGAAGTAATATCGGATGGTCTCTGCATTTTGAATCTTCACATTCTTCAGTTGGTTTCCCAGAGTCATCTTCTGGTTTATGTTCTTCCCTTCAAACAATTTGGTTAGGGCATAAAACATAGCTTTAGGTATCTTTAGGGAGGACACTTGTGGTATGAGGTGATCCTTGATTGAATCAGAAATAATCATCTTTTCCATAACCAACTTCTTCTTGTGTAAGTCCTTAGCCTCATCTCCCTCTGGAATTGGAACCTCCTCATTGATATAGGAGTCCAACTCATTTTCTTCCAGGACCAGGGAAATCCTATACTTCCAAGCTCGAAAGTTATCAGCTCCCTCAAGCTTTTCATCAAGCTTGGTATGATGAGACATCTTAACTGAGAACCTCAAATGGAAATGCAAAAGATTTAGATCTTACCAGGTCAAGATATCAGATCTGGATTTGGAGCTGAAATCCTGTAGTGCTGGTTCAGAAGTAGATTAGGGTTTTTCTTTTCCAGAGTTATGTCCGACCAAATGCTTTGATTTTGATCCCTAAATTCAATTTTGAGGAGGAGATCAATCTAGGCCTGGGCTCACTGAAAAATTCCACTTCTGTGGAAAGCCCTAATTTATGGCAGTAGTGTCGGGTCCAAAACTAAAAAACCTCAGAATTGGATTTTGCTTCGACAGAAAGATGCACCCTAGGGAGGGGAGTTATTCCAACCTTATTTTGCTAAAAATCTATGGAGAGAGATCCACAAAGTAGGAATACCTAGTTCCCGCAGCTGCACAGTGTCTTCTTCTCAGGTTAGCTCTGATACCATGTTAGATTTTTAACATTAAGCTAGAATAACATTAGGATATTTAACTGAGAGAACAACAAGCACAACAATCAAACACAAGAGACAATGAACACAGTGTTTTTCCTTGGGGTAACCATAAATGGAGAAAACCCAGCAACTTCCTTAGAGATAGAATCACCACCAAAAGTAAAGCCCCAACATAGTAAGATGATCTTCCAACAGCAGTAACCTCTTTCTTCCTTGTCCCAGTGTATTTCTCTTCCTTAGCTATGTGCTAAAACTGAGTGTGAGTGAGTGTGTGATAAATAGAGAGGCTAGCTCTCTATTTATACTAATTCCCGACTTGACTAAACCTAACTAGGGCTGACTTCACTAGGTGAGTCTAATAACCCTAGTGCCTCGGAACTACGGGGACTTTAACCCTTAGACAATAGGAGGGTTACCCATCTTGACTTGACATGACTTATTTACATTATATAAACTCCCGATAGGAACATCAGGGCATGACATGACTCAAGTACATTACAATACATCCCGAAATAAACATTGGGTTACAAAACATAAGAAATACAAGTGAATACTGTTAACCCAAAAAATCCCTCACTAAGCTCTCCATGACCTACACCACCCAAGGACACCACTTCATGACCCTCCATTAGACCCCCACACCCTTAAAAATGCTTAATGATGAAGAAAAGGGCTTAAAAATCCCAAAAAGGAGCCTAAAATACTCTCCTAGGAGCTAAAGCCCCCAAAAAGGGGCTAAAACCCTAAAAGGAGCTAAAATTAGGGCGAAAGGGGCTAAAATACCAAAAAAGGGGCTAAATCCTGGACCAAGGGCTTAAAACCCTAAAACCCCAAAAAAGTTATAAAAGGAGGCTGGGGGGTCACTCTCAAAACACTTCTCCCTTGCATACTGTTATGCTGCCCGTGGATGCCTTGAGACCCTTTTTCTCTCAAGCCACCCACACTCCCTCTACTCCATCTCCATTGAGCCATAGCTCCCCCATCCAAGAGAGGTGCTTCTTCAAGCTAGGGCATGGTGGCCCATTCCACCCAAAGAGAAGGTACAGCTTGTTATTTGTTGTATTTGCATAGTTTTTTCTTTGCTTTCTAATCCATGGTTTCATTTGCAGGTTTATTTCCTAACTTATTTTTTAGGTATTTTGGTTTACTGTAGCTTAATGATTGTTTGCAGGTTATTAGAAGCGGAACCCTAACCTTTGTTTGCAAAGGGGTTCTCCATATTTCTCTTCCATCTTTGTTTTCAATACTGTTCTTTACCTTTTGTTTTTTTTTTTAAGTATTTGCGCAAGCAGGAACCTACCCTTCTATCCTATAGATAGAAGGGAGCCATTCCTGACCTTGTAGCAAGGAGAAATCCCTGCTACAGAACTGGCAACCATACCGGGTCGATCCCACAGGATCCTTGGTCCAAATTTTTAAAATTTCAAGTTTTTTTAATTTTTGCCCTAGTTTTTAAAATTTCATTTCAAATTTAGTTTAGATCTATTTTATTTCCAATTATTAGTGTTGCCGAAGCCTTTGCTAGGAAAATTTGAGTCAGTTTGGCCACAGTATAGGTTACTGTCGGCCGGATCTGACTCGGGATCAAAAAAACCCCAAATCCAGAGAAGGTCACTTATCAGGCCTGAACATGGGATGAGGGCACACTTAATGGCCTAACAGGCCCGCCCAGGGCATACTTAATCTCCTGAAAGGTGCGACTTCACTCAGAAACACAGACCGTGACTGTTTATGAAATCTGTGCGACCCCCTTGCCTGTTTCTGAAAAAAAATTGCAACCCCCTCACCGAATTTGATCAGAAATGTGTGGTCTGTCAATCAGAGCTTAAATTTTAGTTCAATAGGGACTGTCAGTGCGGCTCAACCGCCTCTATCCAGCATAGAAGTTTAATTTCAGTTCCTATTTTAATTTCTTGTAATTACATCAACAAACAATGTGTAAATTCCAAACAAATTTTAATGGCTTAATTAAATGAATGTAGCTTAACTAAAATCAAGCTAAAACTAACTGTCTTGCTCACCCTTCCTCCTCTACCCAGTCATCATGCTCTAGGGTATTCTAGGATATGACGAAGGGCAAGCTCATATAGTCCTAGGCCCTTCATTGAATATTTTTCTAAACCATTAAAACCAAATGACCTGGAAGGTAGAGGGGGTAGAGAAGGAGGGATTCTCACAGCGCTAAGCGTCCTCCCTGTTGACCAACCTTGCATCCGGGAGGTGGCTTGTGGATCTATGGATGGGCTTAGTCGCATTGTGTTTAGATCCCAGCACCTTCTCTTGGTTGAAGAGGAATATCAGTGTGAGGTAGTCATCTAGTTAGGCCATAAACATTCAGGGTTAAAAACTGTATTTGTTTACAAATTTCTGATTACTCAATGCTTGCATACATAATGACATGAACTCTACCACAATATGATGAATTCATAAACCATTTGTAGCTACCAAATACTAGAAAGACAGACAAAAAAATACACCATACCAAGTAATCAACCCAACTCAGTTCATGACGTTGAGAGAGCCTTAAAATTTATCAATTTACACTAAGTTCAAACCATCTGCAGTCTTTGAGGACATAAGTCCCTGACTGCTTCAACTGTGGGAAGTACTTGGGCTCTGCCTAGAAACTCATTGTGAGGAGTAACATAGGAACCCCAAAGTAGCTGGTCGCTGAGAGGAATTTCCAAGCGAAACGGGCAACGACCCCTTTCGATGGAGTAGAAACGCCTGTGAGGAAAAAGCCAAGCGTTGTCTTCTGTCAGTCTTGGTGGCTGAGTGACCACCTATAGCCAATAGGAATCCACTGAAACTAGGGTTCAAACATCATTCCCATCAGTTTGATAAACATCTAACACAATTGACCCCCCATGCTCTTCCTCACGCCTAAGAGGCGAACCACCACCATTCGAAACGTTGAACCGACACCGTTGAGCCTCTTCTCGATGAACTCACACACCATCAGAAGGCCACACATCCTCTAATTCTGATTCAGACTTGTATCAGTTTGAACCAGACCTCCATACTGCACCATCAAGCCCCATGGCTAGTGCAAACCTGGATCCATTTTCCGGCATAGCCATAGAAAGTGGACCCATGTCAACACCACAACTTGTCACCAAAAACCCTGCAGGTGGCCCAAGCAGAGTCATGTAAACTGTCATCAGTCAGCTGCCACCAACCATAGTGGCTAGCCAAGCTAGCCCAGCTGCAACACACGAGGGCAGTGGCCCCTCCACCTACACTGCCCCTCCTGCCACATAGGGGGGAAATGGACCTTCCACTTACGTTTCCCCTACTGTCATACATGGGGGCAATATCCCTGCCACCCATAATGTCCCCCCCACAACACTTGGGGGCATTGGCCCATCCACAATGGTTCCACCGCAAGTACCCCCAGCTGTGCAGATGCATTATGCACCTGCAAATCCCACCACCATCATAGCCCCATCTCATATCAACCTGGGGTCAAATCTGCCTTTCATGGCTCGTGTCAACTTGCCTAATTTGGCTCGATTAACAAACGACCCCATTCGCCATCAAGCTTTTTGGCCACCCATGCCAACCAAGCTACCATCAGACACTCCCAAGTTTGAAGGCAAAGTAGGGGAATGTCTCTAAAACCACATAATGACATTCCACCTATGGTGATCGTCAAACAGCATCGTAGACGATTCCATCAGACTGAGGCTATTCCAATGCACCCTCACAGGTGCTGCGGCCAAATGGTACATTGAGCTACCACAAGCTAAGTACCCTGATTTCAACTCCCTAGCCTTCATGTTCCTACATTATTTCCAACTCCCCATCAGATATGACGAGGGGGTGGAGATCCTATTATCCTACCATCAAAACACTGCCACTCATATAACTGACCATATCCATGAGTGGCGGTGACGTCGTGGCCTATGTAAAATACAACTTGACGACAGGATCTTCTTGGATTGGTTCCTTAATACCTTGCTCCCACCCATAGCAAAGGACGTCGCATCCAAATGTCCCCAATCTGAAGAAGAGGCCATATTGAAAGCTCAATAGTTTGACCTCATCTATGCTCAGTCCGGATACCTGTACACCGTCATCCCAGACGCTCCCCGCGCAGGCACCTCCTACCGCGATACACTGGGGGCATCCCATGTTGTAGATGGCATCATAGGATCGGTCTCCCAACAACCACAACACTGACCGACACCACCTGCAGTTCCATCACAACCAAGCAATACTGCTAGTGTTGCTTATCAAAACCAAACTCTGGACTATGCAAGAATGATGTCCCAGTCCAAAGAAACAACTTCCTACACACAACCTGTGCCACCACAGTAGGCTCAGGCCATGGCTTGGCCTACATAGCAGTATATGGGTCAAATTCCCACATTTGTGGCACCACCTCCCACTCAAATCTACTATGCACCGCCAGTGCAAGCAGTTCAATCCCCCGCCCCCGCCCCAGATCCACCCGCTCCATTGGGACAAGTGTTCACACAAAAAAATTGTCCCAACCAGCCTACCACCAATAATCAACAAGCGTAAGATAGAAATAATCAACCCCGGAACCAAGGCAACAACCAACCGCAGGGAGGCGGTCAACAACCGAACCCTCCCAACAATGTCACGGCAAACCGGCCAGCTCAAAAGCCCCCATGACCAAACAAACCAAGACGCAACGCCCCGTTGCGCATAAACCAACTTTGGACATTATTTGATGTTTATGGGCACTACAATTTTGAGTGTCCCCTCATGGGTCGAGCTAAGCAGGCCATTCAGAAAGAGGTTAATGAACAAGCCTCCAACGCTGTAAATCAAGCCCAACCCAACCCAACACCACAAGGACCTCCTCCTATGGTGCTTCAAAACCCACTACCAGTCCAAGGATTGGTGGCAACCACACCCCCCCCCAACCAAATCCCAACACTCCGGGGGCACCTCCCACGACCGAAACAGGTGTTCACCACCTGCTAGCCATGACGACTGAAGAGGTCAACTTGCAAACCAGACGAAATCAGTACGGTACCACCACCAAACCCACTGACACGTCAGCAGCCTCAACGTCCAAAACAGTCAACCTACCTCTTCAGTTACCCCCATTCGTGCACCCCCCCGTATGTAGGATTGCCAATAATGCCACGGATAGAGCTGTAGTTAGCTATAGCATTGTGGATGATTTGGCCCAAACGCCAACCACCATGTCTGCTCTTGAGGTACTTAAAACGTGCCCAACATAGCGGAAATCCTTACTAGTCACCCTTGGGGTAGTAGACCCCTCTGACTCCAAGTTGATCACATTCGACACGGAGAACGAAGAACCGCACATGTCGTCCACCATCGCCTTCCAAATCCCGGCATCTATCCGGAACCTGGTTGTGCACCGGTGCATAGTAGATGAGGGGGAATCCATGTGCGTTATGTCCAACCTAGTTTGGCAGAAACTTAGATCACTAATTCTGCAACCATCCTCCACAACTCTACGAAACTATGATGGACATCCCACTAAAGCCCAAGGAATCCTCCCCCATGTCCCCATCACATTAGCCGGGAAGATAGTGTTGATCGACATAGAGGTCTTCAACGCTCAACTGGACTATAACCTTCTCCTTGGAAGAAGTTATATGTATGCCATGAGATCAGTCGCATCAATTGTATTCCATCTCATGATGTTCCCCCACGAAGGGAAGATCTTGACGGTTGATCAACTCACTTATCATGATCCGCAAGGGTTAACGGCACCCGCCAACGTTATCCTGACCATCACCACTATTGAGCCACAAGGGACACCTACACACGCTAACGTCATCGCTGCAATCAACACTATGGTTGACAACACACCAGTCGCTCCATTCTTGAATGTGGGCCCTGGGTTGTTTGCCTATACCACCATGATGGCTCCTTTCCCATTAGTGTCACCACCACTGACATAAAACGAAACTGCGAACTTATGCATGGTCTCATCCAGCACCGTTGCACCCAAACAACAACCGTAGCCGCAGCCCCAACCACAACCATGACATAGTCCGCAGCCGCAACACCAACAGCAACCCCGACATCACTCGCACCAGCAGCATTTCACGCAGCCGCAACCACAACCGCATCACCACATGCAACCAGTAGGGATTTATCTGGGCTCATCACTAGTCCACATGATTCCCTTCCTCTTTCCCTCACCTGGGGTTATGAGCAAGCTGGTAATGGCCACCTTAAGCCTACCTAACTTCACATTGGGAATTCCGGTGTGGTATCTTGATCCACCAACTCAACCGTCAATGCCCTAGGTTGTTTTAACCATGGTGCAACCCATCGCAGTCGAGTCTCACCTTCCACCCAGTTCGTAAAATCCAACCACCGCACCCGTACCCGCACCCGCACCACCCCACCTGAAAAGGGCTAGAGGCAAGAATGCCAAAGCCACTGTAGCACCGTGACAAGTCCCGCCATGTGCCGTCTGCGAGAAACAGGGCCATCCAACTCAGATTTTCCCTGAAATCCCAATGATCCGTGTGCATTTGGATGCCATGGATACAAATGAAAACATCCCCGTGGTTGAACTTCCAACCGCACCAATAGTTAGGAACAAGGCATTAAGAACAAACCATGCTTGCACCCTTTGCGGTTTGTATGGACATTACTCTCACCATTTCCAGGACCTGCCCGAATTTTGAATGGCTGTAGTTGACCTCTGTCAACATTCCCTTGAGTCTGAAATCACCTTGATCGAAGAAGTCCACCCCCCATCGCCTTCTTCAGACACCAAGTCCATTTACATGATGTCCAGTTCAACTAACCTGCTTATCTCCACCTCCAATGATGGTCTATCAGACCTGTCTCTTCGTTGCTTCAGCAATGATGAGGAGATACTGGAAGCTCTGACCACCCCGGAATACCCATGGGACAACATGCACCATCGCTCATTCTTCCTCCTTGAATAACTTGTGTCGTAGTCTGACCAGTTTTTCGTGGAGACCAAAGATTTCATCCATGGGAAGGTTGAATGGTTCAAGAACCCCATCCCAACACCAGATGCCTTTGAAGAAGGGAATATGGTGAACATTTCACTAACCATTAAAGTCGACATCTCAACCAATTCTGAGGTTGTTGAATAAATCATGCTGGGGGCATCTTTCTCCCCAGAAGAGGTCGATGCCTACAAATCCCTCTTCCAAGAATTCTGTGACATCTTCGCCTGGTCTTACACTAAAATTCCCAGCTTAGATCCATCCATCGTGGAACACCACATCAACACATGGCCCAATGTGGCCCTTGTACGCCAAAAGCAACGGCCCATTCACCCTTCCAAAGTGGCCGCGGTTAAATCCGAGATAGAGAAGTTGCACACTGCCAGCTTCATCTACCCCATTCCATACACCACTTGGGTTTCTAATACTATTCCTGTGAATAAAAAATAGGGTACCATTCGTGTTTGCACAGACTTCCGCGACCTCAATGGGGCATGTCCCAAAGACAACTTCCCCACACCTTTCATCGATGTGTGCATCGTACATGAGGCCTTTTCCTTCATGGACAATTTTTCTGGATATAACCAAATCCAAATATGAAAAGAAGACAATTATAAGACGACATTTGCAGCCCCATGGGGCACATTCTCATATCGATTCATACCCTTTAGCCTAAAAAACGCTAGAGCCACCTTCCAGCGTGACACGACATACTGCTTCCGTGACCTCGTTCACATTATGTTGGTTTGTTTTTACAACCTCATCACGCGGTCGTAGAAGCAAACACAACACATAGACAACCTACGACAAGTCTTCTTATGATGTCGCAAGTACAAAATCCGCTTGAACCCTTTCAACTGTTTTTTCTGTGTCCCCACGGGCCATCTACAAGGATTCATCATGTCACACAAAGGAATGACCGCTGATCCCTGGAAATTCCAAACGACTTTCCCTCTAACGTCACCCCTTTGAGTGACAACGTTACAACTTGTATTATAGTCTTTCCATTTTTTGTTTTAGACATTTTTCAAAATTGAGTCTTATGTATCGTTTCCTCTCATTTCTTCAGATGGAGCACACCTCAAACCGGTATATGGGATTCACAAATGGTCTCTGAACCTCACCTCGGCTGCATGGGTCATCTACTCCCCATCGCACAAGTTGATCCACATTAACAGAATATGCGTGGGCACCGAAACCAACAACTAGGCTGAATATGATGGTGTAAATGGCCTCTTGGCCACCGCTCTTCAGTTAGGCATTCGCCATCTCGATGTCTTATTAGACTCCCAGCTGCTTGTTTCTCAATTGAACAACCACTATCGAGTACGTGATCCATGCCTCTTTAGAAATTACCTGCACACTAAACAGATGGTTAGAACATTTGACTCCATCACATTCACACATGTTTCCAGAAACCTCAATAGTGTTGCAGATCAAATGGCTAACGATATTCTAAATTGGCACATCCACAACCGCATATAGGAAACATACAACCATAACATCATGCATAATTATGTCTAAAAAATACACACATAGTGTAATAATACATCACATAGGCATTTCCATTCCACAACATCATAAAAACACTCACATAATAAAACCATAAAAGCACATCCACGTGCGTCAATATATATATATATATATATATATATATATATATATATATATATATATATATATCGATCAGTCGCATGTCCAAAACATGTCCAATACAAAATGAGAATCCACATATGCTTTCTCAGCAGGATATACATAGCGACACAAAAAACCCTAAGTGCACCAGCGCACTAGGGGCAGCTCCACTAGGCTACTAATCCGACTCAGACTCGTCATCCGACTCAGTGTCATCATCTTCCTTAAAGGACTCATCCTCTGCAGGAAGATCACTTCCTGCCACCCGGTGAAAGTGCTCACAAGCCATCACCATCTTCCTCATCACACCAGTCGAATCTGGAGGAAGGTTGTGAATAGCGGAAATCATCTCACTACTCAAATGCTGCCAGCCATCATCCGAGACTCCAGTAGCAAGCCGCTCCAGATATGGCAACACTCCATCCATCTCCCGCCATCTCCTATGGGAGCTCCCAGCAGGAACCGTCGCAGGAGCTATGGTAATGACCCACCTCTGATGCATGGGCGGCGGGAAAGGACCAACATCTAAATATACAAACAAGGACACCATCAATCCACATACATCAATAATACAAACTACCAACTAGATCAAATACACTATGTATAAAGATGAACATAAAAACATCACGCATAAATACCAGCTGGTCCCCAAGCCTGGCCAGGAGGTCGAGGCATCTCAGGGTCTCCCTGGTAGTCCATACCCGAATATGGGTACTCCTCAATCACTATAGGAAGCTGGCACCATTGCTCCAATAGCTCCTCAGTAAAAAAAGTGGCCCACTCAGTAAAAAAAGTGGCCCACTCTGCAGCCAGCCTCTCAGATCATCATCTAACACCATCTGTACATTCGTGGCTCCCGTGGACCACTATCCTGCACAACCCGATGAGGATGAAGTGTAGGTACTTTCTCAAAAAAGAAATCACATAGGAAGGAGCAAAAACAAAAACCAGCACCAGAAGTCTTCAACTTGTTCAGTTGACGCCGAACAGCCTGCAGATTTCGTATTTTAACACATAGTTGTCTTCTTCATCCACCGCACCTTACGCGGACTTCTGGACCATTGTCCACAAAAAGATTTACTTTTCTTATATGTATTTGACATATAACTGACCCCGGATTTGCACTCACATCACATGTAGTCAAGTCCGTCCACCGCAACACACACACATGCTCTCTTGACCTTTGTCCGAGAGCCACCTCGATTTGTGTGCCTCTGCCACACCGACTCGCGAGCCTCTGCCGCAATCTATCCCGCGCATGTATTGGTATGTTTGAAAGCCTTCTGCTCCGTCCATACTACGCAGATGACCTTTGGACCTCTGTCCACCATCCCGACATGGGGCACCGCCTGTGCCACCACAATCGGTTGACCACACTGGAGTTTCATTTAAGATCTTTTCTGACTCCTTAAAACAATGAAAACATAGTCGAGCGTAGCTGCTTCCTTTCCCGCTCGCTAAAGTATAGGAAAGGGCTTCTACATCATCTCGTTTACCTCCTTTTGCGGACCATGTAGACCATACAGGGGCAGGAATGTCTCTTTTCTGTCTATAGGACATAAGGGTAGGTTCCTGTTTGCGGAAAGCCTGAAAGGAAAAACAGAATCTAAAGAACAGTAATGAAAACAAAGATGGAAGAGAAATATGGAGAACCCCTCTCCAAACAAAGGTTAGGGTTCTGCTTCCAATAACCTGCAAACAATCATTAAGCTACAGTAAACCAAAATACCTGCAAAACAAGTTCGGAAATAAACCTGCAAATGAAACCATGGATTAGAAAGCAAAGAAAAAACTAACCAAATACAACAAATACTAAGTTATACCTTCTCTTTGGGTGGAATGGGCCACCATGACCTAGCTTGAAGAAGCACCTCTCTTGGATGGGGGAGCTATGGCTCAATGGAGATGGAGGAGAGGGAGTGTGGGTGGCTTGAGAGATAAAGGGTATTAAGGCATCCACGGGCAGCATAATAGTATGCAAGGGAGAAGTGTTTTGAGAGTGAACCCCCACCCTCCTTTTATAGATTTTTTGGAGTTTTAGGGTTTTAAGCCCTTGGTCCGGGCTTTAGCCCCTTTTTTGGCTTTTAGCCCCTTTTGCCCTAATCTTATCTCCTTTTAGGGTTTTGTCCCCTTTTGGGGGGCTTTAGCTCCTAGGAGAGTATTTTAGGCTCCTTTTTGGGGTTGTTAAGCCTTTTTCTTCATCCTTAATCATTTTTTAGCGTGTGGGGGTCTAATGGAGAGTCGTGAAGTGGTTTCCTTGGGTGGTCTAGGTCATGGAGAGCTTAGTGAGGGATTTTTTGGGTTAACAGATTTCCCTCTGATGTGTGAGGGTAGGAGCTCATCGTATGGCCGACGGACATCATAGGATATGCTATGGTGAGGTGGTGCTTCCGGGGCTGGGGCATGGTGGATTTTGGTTTTTGTATTAATATGGTTCCCATCAATGGGTGAGATACAAATAATGTGTGACATGTATATGGACGAGGCAGGCATCCCCATGCTCGTGACAATGTCAAAAGAATATTTTGATCTATGCTCTAAAATACAAGAGCTGATCATATACAACTGATGATACAATAATGGTTGCCTCAATGTGAGGTTGAATACAATATTGATCTGGTACATTGGACCCATGCCATTCTCATGGAATTCTATATCTTCATGACTGACAGTCTGCTGGATCTGGAATGGTACATAGCTGTATGGACTCACTGATTGAGATTCAGAGTCTCTGTGGTACAAGTATGTTGCATCAATCATAAATCTATATAGAAGCACTGCTGGGGTTTCTGAACACTATCTCCAACGCAACCTGAAAATCACAAGGGACATAACCTGTTTAGGTCCCTCTAGTAGACTCAACAATGTGCTAGAATCAGGTGACATCTGGGGTCTTTAACCATGTACTGTTCGGACCAAACCCTGTATGAATATCAACGGTGCGATGATTTAGTTGGAGTCGAGCACGTGAGAAACAACCATCCCAAGAGGCACTAAGGACTCCTCTCAAGTGGTCCAAGGAATTCATCAATGATGTTAATGAAACCAAGGTACAGGGACCTCTAGGTCTATCCTCTGGAATATGCGTGTTGTTGTCGACAAAGGGAGACCTGCCCCTAGTCAAGGCAATGATGTTTCCTTGACCAGGAGCGCGAGGGAGATAACCAAAAGGTGTGATGCAATTTGCGGACTGACCCACTGAATGGGGGGGGGAGGGGGAGGGAAATAATTGAACAGGGGTAGGGGGAGTGTCGTGGACTCAAACTTCCTTTGTTCAGAGTATGAAGGCAGGGTGAACCAAGCATCAAATGAAACTTGACTCATGGGAATGGGATCATAGCTGTAATACCGGGAATGTCACTGCAAATGGGAAATACTTGGAAGACGTGGACACTTTTGATATTGATGGGATCCAAGGAAGACACATTGTAGAGTACTCTGAACCAAGGTGACCCAAAGGGGGAATGCTGTCAAACTATTTTCTGTGGGGTGGTGTCTAGGGACACCATTATGGTATGATTTCATGGATTTTTGGCGAGCCCGAGAAGGTAAATGCTTGATGGTGCTTACAATTTTAGAGAGTCTGAAAGCACGAAGAAGACTCCAGTGGGGGCTCTTTTTCATTGGTAGTATCCTGTGCCCGAAAAAGGATAAAAGTATACATAGGAGAGCTTGCCCATCCTGTAGGGGATGAGAGACTTCTTTACCATTGGTAGTCCAATCAGGCCGAAAAAGGTTAAACCTATACTGATTGGACGGTCATTCAGATACTTTTACGAGCATGAACGAAACCAAGTTTGCTCGGCAATATTTTCTTGATGAGAAGGCTGGAAAAGAGCTTAACGACAACCCATGGTGAGATTTTTCATAAAGTGCGGCCCCTCTTCCCGAGAAAGCATAAAAGTATGAAAAGGGGAATGGTCTTGGCTTGAATACGCCAAGGTGGTCCTTTTCAATTGAGGGTCTATATGGTCCGCAAAAGGAGGTAAACGAGACGATGTAAATGCCCTTTCCTATACTTTAGCGAGCGGGAAAGGAAGCAGTTGCACTCATCTATATTTTCATTATTGTAAGGAGTCAGAAAAGAGCTTAAATGACACTCCAGTGTGGTCAACCGATTGCGGTGGCATAGGCGGTGCCCCATGTCGGGACGGTGGACAAAGGTCCAAAGGTCATCTATGCAGTATGGATGGAGCAGAAGGCTCTCAAACATACCAATACATGCCCGGGATAGATTACGGAAGAGGCTCGCGAGTCAGTGCGACAGAGGCATGCAAACCGAGGTGGCTCTCGGACAAAGGTCAGGAGAGCGTGTGTGTGTGTTGCAGTGGAAAGATTTGACTACATGCGATGTGAGTGCAAATTCGGGGGCAGTTATATGTCAAATACATACAAGAAAAGTAAATCGTTTTGTGGACAATGGTCCAGAATTCCGCGTAAGGTGCAGTGGATGAAGAAGACAACTATGTGTTAAAATACAAAATAAAAGTAAAAAATGACATTCCTTAATGGGCGGTGGCCCAAGAACTCGCATGAGTAGTGATCAGGATGTGTGATGCAAGTACAGGTCCATAGACACTTGCATCGTCATGTTGTGGCTCGTAAATTGAGGTGACTTGTGGGAAATGGTCCCGAAATTGATTTATTAAACATGAGACGATGGTCTCATAACGAGATAGAAGTTTGAGCCTAGAGATGTGAGAGGTGTCTCGAACTGATTTCGGGTGACTTTGGACTAGTAGCTGATGGTGCTGCCCCTGATTTTTCTTGAAAAACATTAAAAAGCAAGAAAAATCAAATGAAGCGACTCATTGGTGATGTTAAGCGTAAATTTCTTCAGGTAGAGCCCATTGCGGGGGTTCTCCAAGAGTTGTCCATCAGATTCAATGAGGGTGTATGCCCCTATTCCGAGGCAACGGTGGATGATGAATGGGCCATACCACATTGACTCAAACTTGCCTTTGCCCAATTTATTGTTGGGTTGGTCGTAGACAAGGACCATATCGCCTGCGCTAAATGTGTGAGGGTAGACATGGGAGTCATAGTGGATCCTTGATCATGTTTTTGCTGCTTCGATGGCTTGGAGGGTAGATCGATGGTCTTCTATGGTTTTTTCAAGTTGGAGGATCCGTTCTTCTAAAGAAGAAGTATCAGGGAGAATTTCTACCGCCAGGTGGAGGGATGGGATTTGGAATTCTATAGGGAGTACTAATAAAACACCATGTACTAGGGGGAAAGGAGTGAAACTGGTTGCAGTTTTTGTGGATGTGTGATAAGCCCATGGGGTGGAGAATAGCATGAGATTCCAATTGGTTTTATTATTTCCTACCATCCTTTGGAGCATTGTTTTGATGATTTTGTTGACTGCTTCCACTTGCCCATTTCCTTGGGGGTAGTAGGAAGATGAGTACTGGTGTTCGAATTTCAACATGGTTGGTAATTCAGCCCATACAACATCTTGGAAGTGTGCCCCATGGTCTTAGACTAATTGTTTAGGGACACCAAATCATGCAATAACATGGTTGAAGAAGAAGCGTGCTGCGGTTTCAGCTTTGCAATCAAATGTGGGCATGGCCTCGGCCCACTTGGTGAAGTAATCGACTGCCGTAATGATGTATTTATGACCATTAGCTGAGACAGGGTTGATTGTAATGAAGTCGATTTCCCATTTGCAGAAGGGCCCAACTGTGACTACGAGATGTAATGGTGCAGGGGGGTTCTTGCCTTTGGGGAAAAGAGCTGACAGCTGCGGCAATGCTTGACTGCCTCAATGCAATCAGCGAAGATGGAGGACCAGAAGTAGCCAGCACATAGAATCTTCTGGGCGGTTGCTAGGCCTGAAAGGTGGCCACCACAGGCTCCACTATGGCAGTCGTTAAGGATGGTCTCGGCCTTGTCATGGGTGAGGCAACGACATAGGATGGTATCAATGCCTCGACGATACATAACATCTCCAATAAGCAAGTGGTGAATGGCTTGATGTTAGATGCATCACATATCATCACGGTTTAAGTGTGCTACAAACTTTTGTGTACATAAGTAAAGAAGGATGTCTCCATACCAGGGGTCGTCCGTGGATATGATGAATAGAAAACCATCAGGGAGATAATCCTTGGGGGGTGATGACGTGGTTAATGGGGGAAAATCGGTCATGAGTGTGGCCAGCGTGAGTGCCTTTGTACTTTTTGGGGACATGAACTCTAGGTCGAATTCTTGGAGGACGACTACCCACTTAGCCACTAGACCTTGTAGAAGGTGACGGCTTAAGAGGTACCGCATTGGGTTTGAATCAGCCACTACACGAGTATGGTTTGCAATGATGTAGTGGTGCAAATTATGAGCTGAGAAAACAATGGTGAGGGCCAATTTATCCTCGGGTGAATATTGTAGTGGGGGTCCTGTTAGCTTCTGACTAATGTAGTAAATCACATGCTCATGGTGAGCATCATCTTCTTGGACAAAGAATCTAGAGATGGGATTTTCTGAGGCTGACACATAAAGGATGAAGTCTCGAGTGAAGTCTGGTGCTGAGAGTAATGGTGCAGAAGCCAGGGCTTGTTTCAATGCATCAAACAATTCGTGTGCTTGTTGATCCCAAACAAAGGGGATTTTTGTGTGGAGCAGGCGAATGAATCCGTAAGCTTTTGTTGCATACTTTGGCACAAAGCGGTGAAAGAAGTTGGCCTTGCCTTGGAGGCTCTGGAGTTAGTGTCGAGTTTTTGGAGAGGGACGATCAAGGATAGCCTACACTTTGAGGGGATCTACCATTATCCCTTTGTGGGACATCATGAATCCGAGTAGACGGCCTGTTGGGACACAAAAAATGCACTTGAGGGGATTGAGATGAATTTTGTACTTGCAACAACGTAAAAAGAATTGCCACAAGTCGTCTATATGTTGTGCTTTTTTCAGTGATCAAGCGGTAAGGTCGTCCAGGTAGACCAAGATGATGTGAATTAAATCGTGGAAACAATATGTCATGGCGCACTGGAAGGTGGCTCCAGCGTTTTTCAGGCCAAAGGGCATGGATCGATACGTGAATGTGCCCCATGGGGTTGTGAATGCCATCTTATAACGGTCTTCTTTCCAGATTTGGATTTGGTTATATCCGGAAAAACCATCCATGAAGGAAAATACTTCATGTCTAGCGCATGCATCGATAATTTGATCGATAAAGGGTGTGGGGAAGTTGTCTTTGGGACATGCCCCATTGAGGTCGCAAAAGTTAGTTGAAACGCGAATGGTACCCTATTTTTTATTCACAGGAACAAGATTAGAAACCCAAGTGGTGTACGCAATGGGGTAGATGAAGTCGGCAGTGCGCAGCTTCTCTATCTCGGCTTTAACCGCGGCCACTTTGGAAGGTTGAATGGGTCGTTGCTTTTGGAGTATGAGGGCCACATCGGGCCATGTGTTGATGTGGTGTTCCACGATGGATGGATCTAAGCCGGGCATTTCGGTATAATACCAGGAAAATATGTTACGGAATTCTTGGAAGAGGGATTTGTAGGCATCGACCTCTTCTGGGGAGCAAGATGCCCCCAGCATGATTTCTTCAACAACCTCAGAATTGGTTGAGATGTTGATTTTAATGGTTGGTGAAATGTTCTCCATATTCCCTTCTTCAAAGGCATCCGGTTCTGGGATAGGGTTCTTTAACCAGTCGACCTTCCCATGGATGAAATCTTTGGTCTCCACGGAAAACTGGTCAGACTGCGACACAAGTTCTTCAGGGAGAAAGAATGAGCGATGGTGCATGTCGTCCCATGGGTATTCCAGGGTGGTCAGAGCTTCTAGTATCTCCTCATCGTTGCTGAAGCAACAAAGAGACAGGTCTGATGGACCATCGTTGGAGGTGGAGATAAGCGGTTCAGTTGAACTGGACATCATGTAAATGGACATGGTGTCTGAAGAAGTCAGTGGGGGGTGGACTTCTTCGATCAAGGTGATTTTAGACTCAAGGGAATGTTGACGAAGGTCATCTAGATCCATTCAAAATTCGGGCAAGTCCTGGCAATGGTGAGATTAATGTCCATACAAACTGCAAAGGGCGCAAGCATGGTTTGTTCTCAATGCCTTGTTACTGACTATTGGTGTGGTTGGAATTTCAACCACGGGGATGTTTTCATTTTTATCCATGGCATCCAAATGTGCATAGATCATTGGGATTTCAGGGCAACTCTGATTTGGATGGCCCTGTTGCTCACAGACGGTGCATGGAAGGACTTGTCACGATTCTGCGGTGGCTTTGGCATTCTTTCCTCTAGCCCTTTTCGGTTGGGGTGGTGCGGGTGCAGGTGTGGTGGTTGGATTTTGCGGACCGGGTGGAGGGTGAGACTTGATCGTGATGGGTTGCACCAGGGTTAAAAAAACCTAGGGAATTCATGGTTGAGCTGGTCAACCGGGGTTTAATTCACATCATCTTGGTCTACCTAGACGACCTTACCACTCGATCACCAAAACAAGCACAACATATAGACGACTTGCGGCAATTATTTTTACGTTACCGCAAGTACAAAATTCAACTCAATCCCCTCAAGTGCATTTTTTGAGTCCCAGCAGGCCATCTACTCAGATTCATCGTGTCCCACAAAGGGATAACGATAGAACCCTTCAAAGTTCAGGCTATCCTTGATCTTCCCTCTCTAAAAACTCAGCACCAACTATAGAGCCTCCAAGGCAAGGCCAACTTCCTTCGCCACTTTGTGCCAGAGTATGAAACAAAAGCTTATGGATTCATTCGCCTAATCCACACAAACATCCCCTTTGTTTGGGATCAGCAAGCACAAGAATCGTTTGATGCACTCAAACAAGCCCTGGCTTCTGCACCATTACTCTCAGCACCAGACTTCACTCGAGACTTCATCCTTTATGTGTCAGCCTCAAAAAATGCCATCGTTGGAGTCTTGGTCCAAGAAGACAATGCTCGCCATGAGCATGTGATTTACTACATTAGTCAGAAGATAATAGGACCCCCACTACAATATTCACCCGAGGAGAAATTGGCCCTCACCGTTGTCTTCTCAACTCAGAATTTGTGCCACTACATCATTGCAAACCATACTCATGTAGTGGCTGATTCAAACCCAATGCGGTACGTATTAAGTCGTCGCCTTCTACAAGGTCGAGTAGCTAAGTGGGTAGTTGTCCTCCAAGAATTCAACCTAGAGTTCATGTCCCCAAAAAGCACAAAGGCACTCGCGCTGGCCACACTCATAAACGATCTTCCCCCATTAACTGCGTCATCACCCCCAAAGGATGTTCTCCCTGATGATTTTCTATTCATCATATCCACGGACGACCCCTGGTATGGAGACATCCTTCTTTACTTACGCACACAAAAGTTTGCAGCACACTTAAACCGTGAGGATAGGCGACGCATCTGACATCAATCCATTCGCCACTTACTGATTGGATATGTTCTGTATCGTCGAGGAATTGATACCATCCTATGTTGTTGCCTCACCTGTGACGAGGCCGAGACCATCCTCAATGACTGCCATAGTGGAGCCTGTGGTGGCCACCTTTCAGGCCTAGCAACCGCCCAGAAGATTCTATGTTTCGGCTACTTCTGGCCCTCCATCTTTGTCGATTGCATTGAGGCAGTCAAGCATTGCCGCAACTGTCAGCTCTTTGCCCCAAAGGCAAGAACCCCCCCTGCACCGTTACACCCCATAGTCATAGTCGGGCCCTTCTACAAATGGGCAACCGACTTCATGACAATCAACCCCGTCTCGGCTAATGGTCATAAACACATCATTATGGCAGTCGATTACTTCACCAAGTGGGCCAAGGCCATGCCCACATTTGATTGCAAAGCTGAAACCGTAGCACGCTTCTTCTTCAACCATGTTATTACATGATTTGGTGTCCCTAAACAATTAGTCTCAGACCCTGGGGCACACTTCCAAGACGTTGTATGGGCTGAATTATCAACCATGTTGAAATTCGAACACCAGTACTCATCTTCCTACTAACCCCAAGGCAATGGCCAAGTGGAAGCAGTCAACAAAATCATCAAAACAATGCTCCAAAGGATGGTAGGAAATCATAAAACAAACTGGCATCACATGCTATTCTCCGCCCTATGGGCTTATCGCACATCCACAAAAACCACAACTGGTTTCACTGCTTTCCACCTAATACATGGCATTGAATCAGTACTCCCTATGGAGTGTCAAATCCCATCCCTTCGTATGGCGATAGAACTCCTCCCTAATACTTCACCTTTAGAAGAACGGCTCCTCCAACTCGAGCAAACCATAGAAGACCGTCGAGATGCCCTCCAAGCCATCGAAGCAGCAAAAACACGATCAAAGATCCACTATGAGTACCATGTCCACCCTCGCACCTTTAAAGAAGGTGATATGGTTCTATTCTATGACCAACCCAACGATAAATTGGGCAAAGGAAAGTTCGAGTCAATGTGGTATGGCCCATACGTCATCCACCGTTGCCTCGGAAAAGGGGCATACACCCTCATTGAATCTGATGGACAACTCTTGGAGAACCCCCGCAATGGGCTCTACCTCAAGAAATTTTACGCTTAACATCACCAATGAGTCGCTTCATTTTCTTTTTCTTGTTTTTTAACATTTTTTCAGCAAAAATCAAGGGCAACACCATCAGCTACTAGTCCAAAGTCACCCGGAATCAGTTCGAGACACCTCTCACATCTCCGGGCTCAAACTTCTATCTCTTTATGAGACCATCATCTCATGTTTAATAAATCAATTTCAGGACCATTTCCCACAAGTCACCTTGATTTACGAGCCATGACATGACGATGTGAGTGTCTACGAACCTGTACTTGTATCACACTTCCCGATCGCTACTCATGCAAGTTCTCGGGCCACCGCCCGTTAAGGAATGTCATTTTTTACTTTTATTTCGTATTTTAACACATAGTTGTCTTCTTCATCCACCGCACCTTACGCAGACTTCTGGACCATTGTCCACAAAACGATTTACTTTTCTTGTACGTATTTAACATATAACTTCCCCTGAATTTGCACTCACATCACATGTAGTCAAGTCTGTCCACCGCAACACACACACACCCTCTCTTGACCTCTGTCCGAGAGCCACCTCGGTTTGCATGCCCCTACCACACCGACTCGCGAGCCTTTGCCGCAATCTATCCCACGCATGTATTGGTATGTTTGAGAGCCTTCTGCTCCATCCATACTGCACAGATGACCTTTGGAACTATGTCCACCATCCCGACATGGGGCACTTCCTGTGCCACCGTAATCGGTTGACCACACTAGAGTTTCATTTAAGCTCTTTTCTGACTCCTTAAAACAATGAAAAGATAGTCGAGCGCAGTTTCTTCCTTTCCTTCTTGCTAAATTATAGGAAAGGGCATCTACATCGTCTCATTTACCTCCTTTTGTGGACCATGTAGACCATCAATTGAAAAGGACCACCTTGGCGTATTCAAGCCAAGACCATTCCCCTCTGCATACTTTTATGCTTTCTAGGGCAGAGGGGTCGCACTTTACGAAAAAGCTCACCATGGGTTGTCATTAACCTCTTTTCCAGCCTTCTCATCAAGAAAATATTGCCGAGCAAACTTGGTTTCGTTCATGCTCATAAAAGTATCTGAATGACCATCCAGTCAGTATAGGTTTAACCTTTTCGAGCCTGATTGGACTACCAATGGTAAAGAAGTCTTTCATCCCCTACAGGATGGGCGAGCTCTCCTATGTATACTTTTATCCTTTTTCAGGCACAGGAGACTACCAATGAAAAAGAGCCCCCACTGGAGTCTTCTTCGTGCTTTTATACTCTCTAAATTTGAAAGCACCATCGAGCATTTACCTTCTTGGGCTTGACAAAAATCCACGAGATCGTACCATAACAGTGTCCCTAAACATCACCCCACAGAAAACAGTTTGGCAGCATTTCCCCTTTGGGTCACCTTTGTTCATAGTACTCTACAATGTGTCTTCCTTGGATCCCATCAATATCAAAAGTGTCCACCTCTTCCAAGTATTTCCCATCTGCAGTGACATTCCCGGTATTACAGCTATGATCCCATTCCCATGAGTCAAGTTTCATTTGATTCCTGGTCCACCCTGCCATCATACTCTGAACAAAGGAAGTTTGAGTCCACCACACTCCCCCTGCCCCTGTTAAATTATTTCCCTCCCCCTCCCCCCCTCCCCATTCAGTGGTTCAGTCTGCAAATTGCCTCATACCTTTCGGTTATCTCCCTCGCGCTCCTGGTCAAGGAAACATCATTGCCTTGACTAGGGGCAGGTCTCCCTTTGTCGACGACAACACACATATTCCAGAGGATAGACCCAGAGGTCCCTATACCTTGGTTTCATTAACATCATTGATGATTTCCTTGGACCACTTGAGAGGAGTCCTTAGTGCCTCTTAGGATGGTTGTTTCTCACATGCTAGACTCCAACTACATCATCGCACCATTCAGATTCGTACAGGGTTTGGTCCGAACAGTACTTGGTAGAAGACCCCAGATGTCACCTGACTCTAGCAAATTGATGAGTCTACTGGAGGGACCTAAACAGGTTATGTCCCTTGTGATTTCCGGGTTGCATTGGAGACAGTGTTTGGAAGCCCCAGCAGTGCTTCTATATAGATTTATGATTGATGCAGCATACTCGTACCACAGAGACTCTGACTCTCAATCATCGAGTCCATACAACTATGTACCATTCCAGATCTAGCAGACCGTCAGTCATGAAGATATATCATTCCATGAGAATGCCATGGGTCCAATGTACCAGATCAGTATTGTATTCAGCCTCACATTGTGGCAACCATTATTGTATCATCAATTGTATATGATCGGCTCTTGTATTTTAGAGCATAGATCAAATTATTCTTTTGACATTGTCATGAGCATGGGGATGCCCACCTTATACATGTCACACATTATTTGTATCTCACCCATTGATGGGATCCATATCAATACAAAAACCAAAAGCCACCATGCCCCAGCCCCGGAAGCACCACCTCACCGCAGCAAATCCTATGATGTTCGTCAGCCATACGATGAGCTCCTGCCCTCACACATCACGGGGCAATCTATTAACCCAAAAAATCCCTCACTAAGCTCTCCATGACCTACACCACCCAAGGACACCACTTCACGACCCTCCATTATACCCCCACACCCTCAAAATGCATAAGGATGAACAAAAGGGCTTAAAACCCCCAAAAAGGAGCCTAAAATACTCTCCTAGGAGCTAAAGGCCCCAAAAAGGGGATAAAACCCTAAAAGGAGCTAAAATTAGGGTGGAAGGGGCTAAAATCCCAAAAAAAGGGCTAAATCCCGGACCAAGGGCTTAAAACCCTAAAACCCCAAAAAAACTATAAAAGGAGGCTAGGGGGGTCACTCTCAAAACACTTCTCCCTTGCATACTGTTATGCTACCCGTGGATGCCTTGAGACCCTTTGTCTCTCAAGCCACCCACACTCCCTCTCCTCCGTCTCCATTGAGCCATAGCTCCCCCATCCAAGAGAGGTGCTTCTTCAAGCCAGGGCATGGTGGCCCATTCCACCCAAAGAGAAGGTATAGCTTATTATTTCTTGTATTTGCTTAGTTTTTTCTTTGCTTTCTAATCCATGGTTTCATTTGCAAGTTTATTTGCTAACTCATTTTGCAGGTATTTAGGTTTACTGTAGCTTAATGATTGTTTGCAGGTTATTGGAAGTGGAACCCTAACCTTTCTTTGCAGAGGGGTTCTCCATATTTCTCTTCCATCTTTGTTTTCATTGTTGTTCTTTACATTTCATTTTTCCTTTCAGTATTTCCACAAGCAGGAACCTACCCTTTTGTCCTATAGATAGAAGGGAGCCATTCCTGCCCCTGTAGCAAGGATAAATCCCTGCTACAAATACATTCTGAAGTTACAATTACATCAACATCTATTGCATTCATCATTATCAAGTATTCCAGTATATGTTCGAAGGTTATTTCATATTCATCCGTACAGATGGGGGCATTTAGATGGGAAACCCTAAGTCATTCACTAGGACTCTGGATCACCATATTTCTTCTGCATGTAGCCTCCATACTCACTGATAGGATCACTCTACTACATTGGGTGATTATTAGCTATCAGATTGTCCATCTGGGGCAGCTACCAGCAGTTTACAGGGTTGTGGGGGTGTGAGGAGCAGACTAGGAGATCAATTCACTAGGGCATCTGGAGAGGTCAAAACTCTTGCATGCTTTGGTCATCCTCTCCGGCATAAGCACACCTTCCTTCCGACTTATTTCCAGCTGAAACTGACCATCCCTTCAGCAAAAATGTCACACTTGTTTGATTCATCCAAACGATGTATTGCAATAGAAAACCATGTCATTTCTTCATCAACTCAGCTCATCTTGCATGTGTATTCTCTCTGGAGCATTTTTAGCCGGCTTATCAGTGGTAATTTTTCATTCTATCCTACAAACCCTAACCCTAATTTCAGCTATAAAATAGGGAAATTTTGCATGGCAGTTTGCATGCCCGACTATTTCAGTAAAATTGTATAGAAACAGAAAATATCAGGATTTGGGATATTACAGCGGTATCAGAGCATGATCCTTGCCAACTGTGGGCACATAGAAATTGAATAAAAGTGCATGTTGATACATGCGTGTACATGCAATCGCATGTCAGTGATGTTGGTGAAGTGCATGTTAGAACAAAGGTTTTTCTCTGCCAGCTTGTGAGAACATGAAGACAATGAGAAGGATCTTGACTGGAAATTGGCAGAGGTTAGTAGTACTTCAATACTTTCCTCGATATCAAGAATATCTAGCCTTGGGTGATGAGGTATGTGCGGCATTTTCCTTTCAAGATTATTACACCATCCAGTTCGGGAGCTATCCCAAGGATTTGGATGAGGATCTCCTTAAAGGAATAGTTGGGGAAGAGAAGAAAGATGAGCATGAAGTACAGGTTGTTGGTGAGCTTCATTTGGAGTTAACAGTACATGATGAGGATGTGCATGAGGAGATAGTATTAGAGCCATCATGTGAGTCTAGCAACACAAGTGCATTTTCTAGTCATATTGTGGACAAACCATGTGTTGAGTTGGAGTTGGTAAACTCTTCATCACCTACAGCAGGAATCCAGATAATTATGATAGGAGAAATACATGAGGTGTAAGGCAATGAGCACAACAGTAGAGACAGTGAGCAGTCACACATGGAGGTTAGGGAGATTTTATACATGCATGAGATAGATCTTCCAGATGATAGTCACCGAAAGAATATTGAATGGGTTAAAGAAAGCATTCTAGCGATTAAAGAGAGGACCAAGATACTCCGAGACACCATAGTATAGGGAGATGTTTATCTTACAGTTCTTCGAGTTGTATGTACCAAGTCAGAGGTCAGGTTGTCTAGTATTGAAGAGCAGTTGGATTCCTTGATAGGGCAGCAGAAGAAACATACTATTGCATTTCAAAGCAGTCCTCTTAAGGAGTACATAGATAGGGCTTGCAGTAGCTTGAGTCCACATTTTCGTAATGGTGGATGGTTTTTATAGGTTAGACAGGATTGATAAATTAACCAGCAGTATATGAGCATTCCAGTTGAAATCAGAAGGGTAGAATGTTAGCTTGGTAGGATTATTCGTTGTGAGGATGCTTATGGACAAGGTACTTTTTGGTGGTTGGATTGGAGAGAGATTAAGAGTTGATGTCCTATTGAGTGGGAAATTTTTGGGAAGACATTCCTAGCCAAGGGTATAGTCCCACAAGAGCCTTCAGATATTTGGGATGAAATATGCACAAGTTTGCATTGGGATCCAGGCAGAAGACCTTATGAGGGATGGATACAGTGTTTACTGATGCTGTTACTTGGGATTCTACATGATCCTCCTTGTGTCGATACTACGCAGGGTAGCAGTGGATGCATTTTGACCTTTGAAATTCTCAGATTGATTTGGGACCCTGGGATTATATTGATTGCTAGAGGTGTGCTTTCAGGAGGTCTCTGGTGATGGTACTGTACAGTGCAGAGTTTTGATCAGAGGGTGCTACAGATCTCCTAGGATAATTTGGGACCCTGGGATCATCCCCGGATTCAGTTGGTTCAGTTGATTGATTTTGGATTTGTGTTGGCATTGCTTGAGGACAAGCAATATTTAGCGAGGGAGGACTGTAATGTACCCAAAAGTGACATGCACGTAAACCCTAAAAATGACATGCATGCAAACCCTAAAAGTGACATGCATGCAAACCCTAAAAATGACATGCATGCAAACCCTAAAAATGACATGCATGCAAACCCTAAAAGTGATATGCATGCAAACCCTAAAAGTGATATGCATGCAAACCCTAAAAATGACATGCATGCAAACCCTAAAAGTGATATGCATGCAAACCCTAAAAGTGACATGCATGACATCTAAGAATTATTTAATGATACATGCACTCAATTAAGTCTCCATGCTCATGCATGCAAGTCAAATGCAAATTAGAAGTTAAAGTGACCTAATTAGGTCAAAAGTTAGGGTTTTCACAGTTGAAAGTTATAAAAGAAAGATAAAGTGGATGGAGACTTTACTTTTGGATTATTATTATTTTGGAGCTCTTGAGAAGCACCACAGCGTGCAGCCACAGCAGTTGGGGTTGGAGACGGCATCTTCAGCTAATGGGATTTCAACAGTGAGACATCTGCCCTAGTCTCCTTCAGGATAAACCATCCAAGTTTGTCACCGTATCTATTTCATTCATCGTTATCCAGTATTCCAGTATAATTCTGAAGGTTATTGCAGATTCATCCATACATATGGGGGCATTTAGCTGGGAAACCCTAAGTCATTCACCAAGACTTTGGATCACCATATTTCTTCCACATGCAGCCTGTATCCTCATTGATAGGATCACTCTGCTGCATTGGGTGATTATAAGCTATCAGATTGTCCATGTGGGGCAGCTAGCAGTAGTTTACAGGGTTGTGGGGGCGTTAGCAGCAAACTGGGGGATCAATTTGTTAGGGCATCTGGAGAGGTCAAAACTCTTGCATGCTCAGGTCATCCTCTCCGGCACGGGAACACCTTCCTTCTGACTTATTTCCAGCTGAAACTGACCATCCCTTTAGCAAAAACGTCACACTTGTTTGATTCAGCCAACCAGGGTATTGCAGTAGAAAACCAGGTCATTTCTTCATCAGCTCTGCTCATCTTGCATGCGTATTCTCTCTGGAGCATTTTCAGCCGGCTTATCAGTGGTAAGTGTTCATTCTATCCTGCAAACCCTAACCCTAATTTCAGCTATAAAATAGAGAAATTTTGCATGGCATTTTGCATGCCCGACTATTTCATTAAAATTGCATAGAAATAGAAAATATCAGGATTTGGGATATTACAATGGAGGAGACCCTAGATGGCAATTCGAACCCTATGAAATCTATGAATTCAAATTGAAGCTCCAAAGAGCTCTGATACCATGTGAAATTCTGATTCACGGCAATATCTCAAATCTAAGAGAATCCTCACATCTAAAGAATTTGACAAAACATGAAGAGAATAGTGTAAAAGAGCAATATTAACATAGATATGGTACCAATAACTGAGTTTTCTATTATTGTTCAACATGTAAATATGAATGGAACATGATTATAATATAATAGGAGAAAAATTTTAGACTTTAGAGGCAAATTGATGGCATACATGTGGTAGGCTTAGATTAGACCTCAAACCCCCCTAGGTGGACCAATGAGCTCCCAAACCACCTCAAACAGTTACAAATGGCCATGTGAACACATGTGAAGAATTCTAGGTCATAGATAAGGGTAGTATAGGAATACTGGAGTACATGGGTGAGTGGGAGTGTCTCTAAGAACCATTTAATGGTCCAAAAGAGTAAAAAACACTCAAATACAATGCATGGCCACTTCTGGTCAAACCAGTTCCCTATTTTAAGGAGTGGGAGTGCCCCAAGAGACCAAACTATCATTAATGTGGGAAATCGTGATCCTAAATTATCAAAATGTGGGTGTTGGGTGTAATTAATGGTCCTTAACCCCTAATTACCTTAGGAATTCAACATAACCAAAGTTTGGACTATGCAACATAAGTGAAAAATGAATGAAGGTATGTCCTAGGTGATATGTGACCATGGTAATAGGTGGTATGATGTTCTAAGACAAGGATGCCTATGTTAGGAGTGATTTGGGATACTCCTCCCAAACATCCATGGGACATGGCCATGCATGATATATTGGACTACCATTGCTTTGGTACTACACGACTTCATGGATCCTCAATTTTGATTTGTGATATCAAGATATTAGAGACACAATTTGTTATAGTATCAATAGTAGGAGTACTAGTATCAATTGGTATGCACAATACTCAGGAGGGAAAATACTTTTGTTCCAGAGAGTATTAGTCAGGACCTACTTTGAGGGGGCCCAGATTTGCTTGATCATGGTTCATTTTTTATCATGCATATGTTCATTTTTCTTTGAGAGAGTACCGAAATTGTAACCGCACTTGGAAATCAGAGAGCCTAATATGAGGAGGTGGGGTAGGATGATGATCTAAGAGGGTGGAGGCATGGTCAGTAGAGTCTTCAGGTAATATTTCTTCGCATAGTGGTGACAACTTCTGGTTTTTATAGAGGATTATCCCTACACTACGCATAGAACACATGGGAGACCTTGAGTTACCTCGCCCTCCTAGTAAGGAACGGGGACCTAATGGTACATATGCGTGATGATTAAAGTTATGTTTACAACACTATCATGGTTTGTATCTATATTTTTTCATGAGATAAGTATGGATGACTTGGCATATGTGTGTGCAAATGTGGGGCCACTTCCTTTGACAAGTTACCATAGGTGTCATGGTAGGGTTGAGGGTATTGACCTTATCCCCTTGGTGCAATGACAGAGTAGGATTTTTAAGGAAGTAATCAATGGATTATGTATGGACATTGATTGACTACTAAAGGGGCTCAATTATGATGGGTGGTAGATCCTCGATGAGGATCCAATCATTATTTGATTCCAAGTTCCTAGTGAGTGGTGGCCAATCATGCATCACATTGTTGTGGTTGTTGAGGGAATTCAATAGATGGTGCGGGGATGTGTACCTCACATGGATATTGAAAATAGTGATGAGGATACTTAGGATGAATCCTTGGAGTATGCTGATGACTAATCGATGGGATTAGAGAGCTACCCCCCATGCCACTATGTGAATCAAGACATGTGACGGGGATCAACGTACCCATGCAGTTGAGGCAATATTCAAGAATTATATACTTGCACCATTAGCATAATCGACATATGTGGAAGGAAGGATAACGATCCATATGATAATATTAAGAAAACAAACCATGAGGCTCTTTTTTTTTAAATATAAAACAAAAAAAGAGTAAAAGATATAATACAACAAACGAAGGGTTCAGTCAGGTTAAGAATAAAATATCTTGAGGTACAACCTATTGTGGGGGTTGTTTAAGAGGTGAAATTTTGAATTAGCGAGTATGTATGCCCCCTTGATAAGGTATTGTTTGACAACACATGGTCCCTACCACATGGACTCAAACATTCCCTTACCAATTTTATCAAGAGTTTAGTCATAAACAAGGACAAGGTCTCCCTCATTAAAAGTACAAGGACGGTACATGAGAGTTCTAATGGGATTTTGATCCATGCTTGGTGGCTTCAATCATTTGGAATGCCACATGGCAATCCGCATCCACTTTTTCAAGAGTGATCAAGCGTTGTTCCATAGAAGTGGCCTTTGGTAGAAGTTAGACAATGATGTGTAGGGATAGGATTTGACACTCAATCGGGAGAATATATTCCACTCCATGCATGAGGCAGAAAGGAGTGAACCCCATTGTAGTTTTGGTTTAAGTGTGGTGGGACCATAGGGCCAAAAAAATAATATGATTCCAGTTGTATTTGTGCCTCTCCACCATCATTGGAGCATGGTTTTGAGGATTTTGTTGACAGCCTCAACTTGGCCATTTCCTTGAGGGTGGTAGGAGGAGGAGAATTGGTGTTCATAATTCAATAGATATAAAATTATTTCCATACATTCTCTTCTAAGTGAGAACCATGGTAATATATAATTGGCAAGGGACGTAAAATCAAGCAATTACATGGTTCAACCGATACAACTAATGGTTGGAATGGACTCATCCCACTCTATCCACATGCATACATCATGCATATACAAGCATATTAGTCATAGGCATAAAATAAAATAATTTCACACCCAAATAAAAGAGAATACTTATATTTAAACAAATAATATCCAAGCAACTAGTTTTGTAAGAGCAATTTTCCACCCAACTGTAGGCACTTTATCCAGCATATAATCTTTATGTTCAAATGCCACCCCTAAGTCAATATATGAGCCCACCAAGGAGAAGGAAACACCTATAGTATTCTCTCTCTCATACCACAACCCATTATGCTCCCAATCCTTAGCTAAATTCCCATCCATAGCTCTACATGAATCTCACCCATCCATCACAGCCATGGCACTCCTTCCAATTTCCCCACACAACACAAGGAATGCATCTCCCTTCATTGATCCATAGTTTCTTGAGGAAATACAACCCTTGCAATGCTTACCAGTGTGTGTGGTAAGAATGTATGGTGTTGGATAACCTCCTATAGTGTTAATTCATGGCTTCTCAAGAATATATGAGTAGCAAAACTCAATGGGTCCTAGATTTCCCAACCTTTATGTTCACCTACAAATATCTCTTTTCCCCTCAAATTTGTAGTTCTCCTTCCAAATTTGAATTTCTAGGTAATACACAGTTTGGTAAATGGTAATGGTAATGGTAATCAACAACAAGAGGAATAACTCTATGTAGTGCAAACCTACATGAATAATCCTAATAATGAGTGTTTGACTCCAAGGATGTGAAATAATGGTGAAAAGAAAACTGAAATAACTTTTTACCATATAAGAAAGGACTTTTGACAACTTACATAACTATCATAGAAGTGCATTCACCCCCATGATCCCACAACTACATGAAATGATTTTTCCCACCAACCTCACACATGCATTCAATGATTAGATTTAATATTCAAAAGGAGGTAATTGGCTCATTTAAGGCATGGTAGAAATTGGATGTGTTATAAGGTTGACACTTGGCAATCGAGGATTTAATCTCCCATTGGCTCCCTTTCCTCTTCCTCTCTAGTGGAATCATAACCCCTCTAGTGCTCTTTACACATCCATCTTGGACCATTTTATTACTTTTCCAACATAATATTTACATAGATTTTGTCTTAGCATGACAAGCCAACCATATGGTCCAATTAAAAATATGTACAATATCATACATGCCTAGTCATTCACTAGTTCGGCCTTGGCCTTAAGTTCCACATTAGGAATCCATATTAGAATATTTACATCATTTACATAATTTTGATTCAATACACTCCAAGTCAAAACTGAGGGTATTACACTTTTCAAATATCTTTTGTTCACGCATACATTCCATATGTACAAACCTCAGAAGAAAAGAGTTATTCATTTGCTTTCATTCATGCCAATATTGTAATATACTCATAGGTCCAATTATAGAAATGTCAATATTGATTTTAGCGCTAATGTTTCATTTCATCAACACATTCCAATTTATTATGAATGTTTTCATACTTCTCATGCAAGTTCTCATCCAAATGAACAAAATCAATACATTACCAATTGATGTGCCACATTTTTATATTGTTTTATGGCAAGTTCAAAATACCATTCTTTAATCAATTCATATACAAGAATCACATTATGTTGTTCCATATTCAATACAAATAATCCAATGAATTTCATTATAAAACCAAGATAGAACATACCTCTTATTTCCACAATCAATATTTCTTAATGTTGGACCTTTTCACTTGTTCCACTCAATCACAATTGAATCATCCTTATATAGTTTTGGAATCTTCAACTTGGGACAAATTAACTTCATTTCTTGGAAAACTTCATGATTATGGTCTTCATCACGATGATATGCTTCATTTTCTCTGGGAAAAATGATATTCCTTCCATATTCCACTTAAACTAAGAGAATATGAATAATATTTTCATCTCTAGCTTCACCTTTTCCATTGCTCTCACTGGCCTCTTCTCTTTTCATGTGTACCATTATACACTCTTGGTGAACTTGCAAACATACACGGAGCTAGGGAAAGCAATAGAATTTCCTCCCAGCTCATGTTACTAACTTCTTTGGCCTTGTTTATCTGAACAATTCTCTTTTTATCCAGTTGATTATTCTTTAACCCCTCTTTCTTCATCAAAGATATACAATTCCTTATTGCACTAGCAACTTTCTTCTTCTCATGTTGATGTGCAGTGATTGTTGTCTTCTTATTCTTCCCTTTCCACTATTTTTTTCTATCGTTGGAAGCATCTTGGTGGTATTTATGCTTGGAACCACTTGATGGTGTTTTATTCTTACCCATATTCTTCATGTATTGTGCTTGCAACACATGCTTCATCAACTATCTTAGGTTCAAATAGAATCACTTTCCTCCTTAAATGACTATCTAGACTTCATATATGCTTCAGGAGTACATTTGGGTCCTTGATAGATATACCCAACATAATGGATTGTTTTTTGCACTCGATAGTGTGCTCTTGTACTCTTGTACACTTTACCCTTGTTTTCGTTGAAATTAATGCCAATAGATCTAGTGATCCTCTCGATACCCAATAGGGTATAAAGGGTACTTAATGAGGGTTTTAAACACCTCCCACTTAATCACTATGGGATCACCTTCCAACCTAAGAATCTTTGTGTGAATTTCCCACTAAGTTTGTGCATGGCCCTCTAAATTTAGTCGAGAAAATAAAATATTTTTCTCTTCTCCTAGGTTATGAACGCTTAAAAAAAAATCGAACTATTGTAACTAATGATTCAATTGAACAACATCAATCTCACCTTAATAGGGCTTAATGCTCATTTTATCCTTCCACTTTAAATAGAGATTGGGAAGAAGTGATAGTACTAGAACTTGGTCTCGTCTTCTCTATATCATTTTCCAACTCCTTTTCTATTTCTGTGTTATCTCCAAATTTCCCTTCTCGGTCAAATTACAAGTTGCAGACACCAAACTTCCTAAGAGGTACAAACTTATTCTCTAGATATGTCATGAGAATGGAATGTTGTAAGAGATGTCAACGATTTATGCTTCCAAATTTGAAAATATCCCCTTTAACTCATCCCATATATGATTAATCTACTTATCTACCATTACTAGGGTTTTGAGACCTTTTCTCAAGGAACTTCCTAGATCCTACAAATTTCCATGAAACCCCCAAAGAAAGATATTGTGTACCAATATTATGATCCATGGTAGTTTTTAAATATTATAATATTATACTTAAGTATAGTATTCTAGGCGATTATTTTGGATTGAAAAAAACATGTATATAGATAGGTAGGCCAATATTAAATATGAAACATACGATTTACTGTTGAAATGTGCAAATTTTGGCAAATATTATGATAAAAAAAAACATATTTTCTGTAAAGACAGGTGGTATTAGAGATTAAAAATGAAAAAATAGCAATTTTTTTAAACCCCAAAAAATAGCCAATTGGCGAAATTTCACCCCTAAAAATTACCTTATTATATATAAGTTGTCATTGATATTCCACTGAAACAATTCATCAAAACATATCTTACAATATTATAAAATCTCTTTGTTACAGCTGATTTTACCACACATGTTTCATCACATATTTATGGCCTTCCCTGTCCCTCTGCAGACTTTTTGGACCCCATGGACTGATATTGTACCTTTGATGTTTCCAAGTTCATCCCTTAAAACACATGTTTATTGTTGTACATGACTTTTAATCGCATACTCGCGTGTATACGTGGATATTGACCTCAAACCCGCGTACATCAGGATGTGTGCATAAATCCAAATATTTTTGGAGTTTTCCTTGATGTGTGTCTAAACCACTTGACTCTTGGCCTTCCATATTCCTCGAGATCGTTCACGTTTGACCCTTCAATACCCCTTTGGAGTGTTATATAAGGAACCCCTTGGATACATTGAGGAAGAGTAATTGAAGAGCAACGAAACTATAGTCCATTATTATCATTGCTTGCATATACTTGATTCTTCATCCCTTTGTCCCTTTGGAGTACTTTGTGTTCTTCCCAAGCTTTCCTTTGCTTGTGAGCTTGCTATCGAGAGATGGAGGATTGAGGTGGTGGAGGCCCAGGTGGAGGACTCAGTTTCTCTAGTTCGTAGACGTGCCAATAGAGGTTGTCACTTGTGTAATCTCTGATTTAATTAATAGAAATAGTGTTTCCTGTCCAATAATGTGCATTTGAATGAATATTGAATCCATGGATGTGTTTAATTGCTTATGCATTATTGATTATATATGCTAGAGTAGATCTAACACCATATTATATAGAATGCTTGTCCTGTTTTTTGTTGTTGAGAGCAATTTCTAGCGCAAGCGGGATTGGAAAAATCTCAACGGTGATCTACTTCAACCGTCTGGAATAAGGTATGATTCGAGATCCTTTAGTGTTAGATGTTTAGTCTCTTGCATATTGGGAAGGGATTGATTTCTGCGGTTTATCTATCTGTTGTGGTACACCCCAATCCATAGGAATTTTCTCTCCGTAACACTCTTATTATGCAATGTTTTACTTTATTTTCAAATTAAATATTGATATTATCTTATTGCACAAAATACTAGAAGAAATTGAAACTGAAATGAAAGGATCTAGGTAAATGACACACCATATAAACAATGAACAAAAAATGTATGATGGGAAAACTCACAATTGGAAAAACCCAACTAGAAGTTGAGGTCTATTCCTTTTTTTATTCTCGGTTATGAAATGCAAATACCAAGAAATTGCACTCACTATGGAGTTGTCATTGGTATTATGGCTTAAATGGTTGCTACAAGATATTCTACTTTCATTTTAATGCTTCAATATCCCACTCCTAGATGATCTTCTAAACAATGGAACAATAAACAATACAATAAAAATGGAACCCCTTCCTATCCCAGTAGCCCAATATTTAATATGGCCTAACAGTCGTTTAAGGATAGGGTTTTTTGCATGCCTCAACTCTCAATTAGGGTTAGGGATTTGGACCCTCTATAATCTTCTTGAAAGTCCACAACCGACTAAATCCACATGTGTGAGTAACTTAATTTGACATGGATTCCACTTAGTATCAAGGTGGTCAGCAAGATATGTCAACTTGCAAGAATCATATCTTCCTCATATGAACTTTAATTGAGGTGATTTTTGCCCCATTGGAAAGATATTTATGTCTAAAATGAAATCGGGAGTTCGGGAACTTTGTTCAAAAAATATTTTACTAAAAAAATAATCATTTAAGGTTTCAAATAGATTTCAGAAAATTTTGGATCCCAAATCACCTAATAGGAACCTACCGCTAAAACAGTCCCTAGCACCACAAGGGACTAGTTCCACATCTGTGAGTAACCAAAGTTCGCATGGTTTCCACTCAATATCAAGGTGGTTTGCAAGATAGATCAATTTTCAGGAATCATATATTCATCATATGAACTGTAATTGAGGTTATTTTTGCCTCATTGGAAAGCTCTTTATGTGTAGAATGACATTGGGAGATCAGGAACTTTGTTTAAAAATTCTTTGACTAAAAGAATGATTATTTAATATTTCAAATAGACTTCAAGAAATTTTTGGCCCCAAATCATCAAATAGGGACCTACCCCTAAAACAGGGCCTATAATCCAATAGCTATATTTTTTCCACCCAAAAAGTATCAAAATATATGACAAATTATATAATGATTCATTCTGATCAATTGGCTGAAGGGTGAGTTGCATATTCAAAATGCTACCCTATATCCTTTAGTAAACTAGTCTACGGAGTCATCTATTCTTTTTGTTCAAGTTTCATACACTAACATCTATCAAGAGCCAAATATAGAGGTAGATGCCCTTTTCTAGGAAGGTCAGTAGTTGGAGGCAACCTTGACTATGTCAAGAAAGACTTTAAATTATTTCTATTTATGCAATGCTAATATTTTTCACTCTAAAAAAAGGTCATAGATANATATATATATATATATATATATATATATATATATATCTATATATATATATATCAGGTTGTGGCTCTAATATGGAAGGCATATTGAGAATTTTTTTGGGAGATATAAGTAAGATTATTTGTTTCTTTTGTATTATGGGTGGATAAGATATTGGTGGTTTACTGGTAATTGAATGAATATATATATATATATGAGCACCTGAATATTGTGATTTTATTTTAAATTAGGATAGAAATTAGGACCTTTTTTCCTTGGAAAAATAAATATGTACTGTAATAACTCAAAAAATCGTAAAAATTTAAAAATTTTCATGTGACATAAAATGTCAAGTGTCAATGTTATTGAACCATTAACTGTTACCAGATATTTAAACAGTTTTGAAAGAAAAATGAAGATTACTTCTTTTATGTGGTTCTGTACAATTTAAAGGCTTATCTTAAATACTATGTTAGTACTGTTTTAACATAGTAGTTGTATTTTTTTGAAAGTAGAAAATAATTCTACATCTTAACTAATGCTAGGTGTGTTATTGTTTTCTTTTGTCAAGTAGGGAGAATTCTTAGGTGTAATCGGGGCTTACTTAGCTTATAGCTAACACAGTGGAAATGATGGTTCTTTTTACAGTTTCTAACAGGTAAGCGTTTTGTTCTAGTATTCTAGTAAATATCCAGATCAAGAAAGATACTTCACTAGAATAAAATATAATGCTAGTATTTAAAATGTTTATTTGCAGCTTGTCTCTGTAAGAGGTAACGTTGACATGGTTAAAGTCATCAAACTGCATAATAATGGTAAAACAAAACGGTGGAAGGGTGGTTTAAATGCATAACATGTTTACTATCAAAATGGAACCAAATCAAACTAGATGAATGAGAACATTTCAAAAGAATACTCCTACTTTTGCTCATAAATATTTATGATCTAATGTTTAAATAGGAAGAGATATGTTTTGCAAGCTTCTACTTTAATTTCATATCTGTCATAAAACATTTGGAGTAGGTTTTATTCATATTTAAAGGAATTCTTTTGTAACTGTAAAAGTACTTTATGTTGTTAAACTACGAGTTAGTTTTTCTGATTCATGTAACTATGTTTTATATGAGCCCCTCTTTTCATTAATATCATTATACTTGTTAATATTTTTACACAATGACCCTTACCTTATGGTTTCTATAAAATAGGTGTTTGAATAAAAGACAGATTATCTATCTTGACTTTTAAACTACCTTTGTCAATAATCAGGCATAAGTTTGCAAAAGAGACTCTTATAAAAGAGTAGATAGGTTGCACCTACTTGATTTCCCCACTACACATTGTGTGTAGAAATCAGTCCAAGGTTTCACTTATATTTAAATGAGTTCATTTTTACACTTTAAAACTCTACTTAGTAATCTTTACACTTGTGTATATTTACCTTGTTCCTTAGTGTAACCTCTAATTATAATTTAAACTTTCAAATACAGTTGTTATAATTTGTAATTTCCTTGAGGTATTGTTATCACTTTATATATTATGGGAGTCTTATAAAAAAAAAATTGTAAACTGCACAGAAAATTATATTACATGGGCAAAAATTACATCAAAAGAACTCATGACTGGTAGGGGTTAAAGGAGACTAGGCCTCCTTCGGAGCCTCTCAAAAAATATGACACCTGTCTATTTAGATGCATACTGATATTGTTTAAGACTGTAGATATTGTTCATGACAGATAAACAAAGATACTGGGTTGCATGAGACAAGCAGAGCCCCGCCAAAACTTTAAAAAAAGACATATAGTAAAACTTTTTAAATAAAAACCATGGACATTATCTAAAAGCCTGTACGAGGCGAAGCCAAAAGAAAACATGTTCAGAGAAAACATTAAGCTAAGGGTAATTCTTTAATGATGGGGCACGCCCATCGTTCCTCCTGTGACGCAGTGGGTGAGTTTGTGGTCGTCGTTGGTGTAAGAGTCTGCGGTGGAAGATGCTCTGTCTACGAAGATGGCGAGTCCTTCTGTCGTTTGGAGAGGGGTTCCACTGAAGAAGGAGCCTGGAATGGTTTAGCCCGAGGAGTTTTGGAAGAGCCACCTGTGGCACTGTCGCTTCCCCCAAGATTGGTTATGGCACGCCAACCTGTTTCGCTGCCACTAGCACCACCAGACTGTGCTCCTCCCCTCGAGTTATGGATGTTTAAGCTTGAAATACTAGTTGTACCTTTCCAAGAAAAGGTTTTATCCAAGTTTGTCAACTGTGCGTCAATCTCAGCAATTTTTGTTTTCATAGTCTGAACCGCCATCCTGGCCTCAGCCAGTTACTAAGCATATCTTCAGCTAAATTACAGAGCATTTTTTTTAACATCCAGTAATGATTTATACAGCCTCCTTCCTCACTTGTCAAAATCTTTCTGTTCAGAACCTTGTTCTCCCATGCTTCTACCAGAACATGAACTCGCGCTGAAATGTGCGGATCATAATCCGAAGGGATGGGAACATTGCTGCCTCTCTGGGATTTGGCTCTCCCCGAGTTGGCTCGCCTGGGGGTACCTCGCTGGCGAGACATGGCCGCCAAATTGAGCCTAAGACCAATATGCAGCGGGATGAAAATACCTTCGCGAGCCCTGGAATAATCTGGACCAGCAGTATCAGCAGCAACAGTAGTGAATCGGTGGTGTACCACCCTAAACTCTCCACTAATGCAACTATCATCCATTTCATAGTGAGCGTGTAGTGACTGAGTAAAATGTCTGTCAATCACCATTAAACTGAGAAGATGGGCCTTGAATGAGCCTCGGATGTTGTACCACTTCCAGCTCCGCTCGCATGCTCCGACATGACTCGGGAATTATCTTCAGCACTCAGAGGATCCTGCACGGGTTGACATCAAACATGAGCTGGGTGGTGAGAGCGCGTCTTTAACACGAGCCAAACTAGGAAGCCGAAGGTCATGCCAAGTGTCACTAGGGTTCATCGAAGAGGATTCGTCGACTGATTTATACGTTTCTAGGCACAAAGGGTCGATGCTGGCAACATGATTCAATGGTTGAAGAGAAGGACGCATATCGCTGGAGTCAGCCGAACAACTGTCCTTGTTGTTGACACCCGCATCCCGGTGAGACACTTGGTTTTAATTTGCTCATCCAACGAATCTTGAAGGGAGCCTTCCACCAGGGATTAGGTAGAATTAACTCCTGAGTTAGCTAGGAAGTCAGCTTTTTTGCGTACGTGGTGAAAGGTGATGGCGTGCGTGTTTTGCAGGAGGGTGGCCATACTGCTAATCCCCTGAGCCAAGCACCAACTGGTGGTGACCTTATAGACCTGCAAGCCATGGAGAAGTTTAGAGGCCATGGAAAGGATAATGGCAGAGTCTCCTTCCATAATAATCGGTAGGAGTCCTTTCTGATTGACTAAATATAGTCCAGCTATCAGACCATCGAGTTCAGCTGCATTATTAGAGTTAAACCCTGAGTTGCCGTAGAAGATAAGGGTGATATTGCCCTCAAAGTTTCTAATCGCTCCACCAAAACCAGCTTTGCTCAGATTTCCCTTTGAGGCTCCATCAAAGTTGAGCTTAAACACATTCTTGGGCGGAGGATCCTAGTGTGAAGGGTTGTCCAGACGCATGGTGGGAATGTCACAGGAAGCAGGGACAATGGAGACATCAAAGTTCAGAGCCATTAAGATGTGATTTTATTTTTGAGTGGTGGGGAGGTTGACAGAAGACCAACCTTTAGAGTGAATGGTTTCATGAAAATTCTTATTGATTGCTTTCCACAACACTTGAGGAGGGGAGGAGGAGTTTTTAAAAATTATATTGTTTCTTTCTTTCTAGGTGAGCCAAAGAACGAAGCCAGGGATAAGAGTCCAAAGCTGGTTGAGGATGTTACTTTCAAAGGGGTGGTCCATCCAATTTTTAAGAGTCTCGGTGATATTGCCTTTTACTCTGTTGGTACGTCTGAAAGCCACAGCCACTAAGTCCCATAGTTGGTTGGTGAAAGGGCAGGTATCTAAGAGATGATCCATGTATTCCTGATGGTTGTTGCAAAGACTGCATCTGGAAGGACCCTAGAAGCCTTTACGAGCTAATTTTTCCCAAGTAAGAATTATTCGATGTAGGATAAGCCAAAGGAAATGGGTGATTTTTGGCCAATGATGTTAAGTCCAAAGATGAGACCAAATTGGAGAAACCTCATTGGTGGGATTAGCTGAAATGATGATGTAAGCTTCTTTAACTGAGAAGTTTCTCGAGTGGTGATAACCCCATCGAATGATATCCAGCCCCTGCCTATGTTTGATCTGTCTAGTACAAAGCTCCAGCCAAATTTTGTCAGAGAGGTTGTTGTCTGGGACAGAGTCCCAAAGGGTGGGCTCTTTCCACCTGCAGAATCTGTTAGAGGAAGAGGACCAGAAATCCTTGACCTTGAGCCGATTGTTTCTATTGATGTAAATCTGGAAATCCAGATCAAGAGCCATATTTTTAAGACTGGGGAGTTGTTGCAAGAGTCTTCCCATAAAAGAGCGTTGTTACCTTCATTAATTTCCCAGAAGTTGTGCTTTTGGATGATGGATCATTGGGAGTTGGCAGCTTTCCAAAATTGTGAACCAGGTATATCCTCATCAAATATGACTAGCGAGTGCGTGGGATAATCTAGAGCGTATTTGTTATTCCATAGCAGCGACCAAGGATTATTGTTCTTAGTGATCCAATTCCACCAGATTTTGGCAGAGAGAACTTGGTTGTTTAGGCCAGGATCTCTTATGCCAAGACCTCCTTCCGATTTCTTTTTGCAGAGCATGTCCCAACTGAAAAGCGCCCATCTGCTATTGTTACTGTTGCAACCCCACAGAAAATATCTTTGCAGGGTTTTGATAGCTTTTAAAACCCATTTCAGGGCTGCCAAGATAGAGAAAAGGTAAAGGGGGATGGACTGCAGAGTTGATTTTAGCAAGACCGCTCGACTAGGGAGGTTTAGAGTTCCAAAGGTCCAGGAGGAAAAGTAGATTTCGAGTTTGTTCAGGAGTTCTTTCTAGGAAGAGCGCTTTAGAGCAACATCAAACAGCGAGGCTCCAGAGTATTTGGTGGGTAAGGAGGAAACTGAAAAGCGGAGAATGTGAGAAATATTTTTTTGGGCAGCCTTACTCGTGTTAAAAAAGAAGATTTGGGATTTTTCTAGATTTAGGGAGGTTTCTGAAGTGACTTCGAAGGTGTTCAAGATAGAGTGAATTTCCCTTGCTTCATGCACAGAGGAGTGACCAAAGAGGATATTGTCATCCACAAATTGCTGGTAAGCCAGAGGCGAGCCATTGTGAAGGGAGAGGCCCCTGAGAGAGTGATCAGAAAGAGCTGACTGGATCAACCGTCCAAGGCCCTTAGCCATGAGAATAAACAAAAAGGGGGAAAGGGGGTCACCCTGGCGAATGCCCCGCGAAGGGGAGAAAGTAGAGGAGGGTGAGCCATTGACTAAGATGGAGAAGAAAGCTGAGGAGATAAGCGAAAGGATCCAGCGAACCCAATCCTAAAAGAAACCAAAAGCCAGCAGAATTTTTTCGATGAAGGTCTAGCTAAGTTTATCAAAGGATTTCGACAAGTCCAGTTTAAGGATCATTCAGGGGATTTTGGAGGTTTTCAGATATTTGACCACCTCATGGGCCAAGATAATGCCATCAAGGATCTGTCTTCCTTCCACATAGCCTGATTGCTCCGGCGAGATGAGAAGAGGTAAGAGGGGTTTTAACCTGTTAGCCACTGCTTTAGAGATGATTTTGTAAATAACATTGTAGAGTGAAATGGGGTGAAACTTACCAGGGTGAGAAGCACCTACTTCTTTGGGAATGAGAGCTAGATGAGTGGCATTTAGAGCTGGTAGGATCCATTTTTTTTTTCTTGATTCTTCTACGATTTCAAGAATTTCATCCTTGAGCAGATTCCAACAGTGGTGGAAGAAGTCAATAGTGAAACCATCCGGGCCAGGAGAAGTGCCATCCGCCATTTGTTCCACTGCCACTTCCACTTCTTGCAAGGGTATGGGTTGCATAAGAGAGTGGTTGTGGTCATTGTTCACTAAGGAGGGGATGCAATGGGTGACCTTGTTGATCGCCTCAAGCTGATTGTGGTTAGGTTCAAAGAGGAGATGACTGAAATGATGCTTTAGCTCGTCGGATATTTCTTGATGTTCCTCTAGTGTATCTCCAGAATCAGTGTGTAGCTTGCTGATCGTATTCCACATTCTGTGTCGGATAGTGGATTTATGGAAAAAACTGGTATTGTGTTCACCATCCTTTAGCCATTTGACTCTGGATTTTTTACTCCAGTATATGGCTTCTTGATCACATATTTTATTAAGTTGGTGGAGAAGTTCTCTTTCCTGCAGCTTAGTTTCAGGGGTAAAACCATTCTCCATTGCTTGGCATTGGAGAGATTCGAGGCTTTCTTGGATTACCGCTTTGTCATTGAAAATGTCACCAAAGGTATTTTTGTTCCAGTTCCTGAGATGGCCTTGGAGGAATTTCAGTTTTTGTTGCATTATAGCCATTTTCTACCTTCCCGAGACCGACATCTCATTCCACCAAGTGGTGACAGAATCCAGAAACGTGGGATGGGTGAGCCAAAAAATTTCAAATCTGAAGGGTTTGTGGAGGGAATGACCCTGACTGTGCCAGGAGAGGGCAATGGGCCAGTGATCTGAGCCAGTTGTAGGGAGTACCATTGCATCCAGAAGCCCTCACATACTGAGGATAGACTCCGTGACAAGGAAGCGGTCCAGACATTTGGAAATTTGGTGGGTTCCACCTCTTTTGTTGTTCCAAGTGAAATAGCCAGAGGAGGTCTGAATGTCAACCATTTCACATGATTTGATCATGGAATTGAAGGCTTCATCTTCCCCTGAGAGAGATCTAAGGCCACCTTTTTTTTCTTCCAGATTGGAGATCATGTTGAAGTCTCCACCTATGATGATTGGAGAATCAATGTGTAGGGTCTGAAACCAATCAATATGCTTACGAAGATTTTTTTTTTTGCCTGCGATCTGAGGGCCGTAAACATTCATTAGAAAGCCTTTGATACTGGAACCAAGAATGTGAAAAGAAGCAGAGAGCGAGTACCTAGAGGTAAGGGAATTGTCGAGAGAGATAATGTGAGGGTTCCAGCTAATATAGAGGCCACCTGAGGCGCCCTGCGCATCAATGGCGATGGTAGTGCAGTTTTTCCAAATACGAGCCAAAATAGTGGAGGCAGAATTACTGGAACATTTGGTTTCTTGGAGGAAGAGGATAGAAGTAGGATCTTTTTGCAGCTTCATTTTCAACAATCTTTGTTNCTCTAATATTCTAGGAGAGGAGCTTCATTGATTAACAGAGGGGGGGGGGGGTTAGTGAAGAATTCCATTTACTGAGCATATTGGTCAGAGTCGACCAGGGCAGTGCATAAACGATTGATTCGTTGGAGAGCTGATTTTCTTCCTTTTTTCTTTGGATGTTTATGTGCTTTCTATTTCTCTTTTTGGCTAGAGGTAGCAAATCCTAGTTTAACTTTGATTAGTGCTTTTTGTAGTAGATGAATCTGCTTGGGAGGAATAGACTTAAAATATTTTCTAGTGCAAGCATCCTCTAAACCAATGAGATCTATCCCTTCTGGTATTGCATCCGTCATATCTTCTTCCTCAGGGTTTTCTGGATTATGATCTAGCATGGGCATATCAGAATGCATCTTATCTTGAGGATCAGAAGGGGTTTCTAGAGCCTTACCTAGAGATTGCTCTGATTGCTGAGAGGTGGAATTTTCCATTGATTTTGATGCCTCAAGCTAAATCGGTTCTTCATGATTCAAAATATTTTCATTGGTTATCTTTTCCGGATCTTTAGAAGCTTCTTCTAGAACCTGAAAGCTGTTAGAGGTGGGTGCAGGGTGCTCCAGAAGCTTTTCTGACAACGGCCTTTTGTGATTTCTTTTTCTTCGGGTCATATGCTGGAACCCTTGGTCATCAGAGATTGGGGGATTAGATTTCTTAGGAACTTTGTTCAGAGGACAGTCTCGGAACAAATTCCCATGTTCATGACATTTTCTACATCTAAATGGGATATGTTCATACTCAAGAGGCTGAATCCAGTCGGTGTCTTCATGGGAGATACAAATCGCATCAGGGAGGGCCTTTGCAATGTGCATGAAAACACAAATTCTGGCATAAGAGGTAAATTTTTTCATTCGAGTCTGATCGATCGTTCTAACAAAGGATCCCAGAGTATTTCCGATCTCTTGAAGGGTAGCCTCATCCCAATATTCTTGTGGAAGTTAGAACATTCATATTCAGACTGGGGCCCAGGAGAAGTCCTCTTTTTCAGGGCAGAAGCATTCAACCCAGTTCCTGAGGTATAAGCCTACAAAATTGAAGAAGTAAAGACCTCCCTCTTCCACTCGAGCCTTGTCTTCCAGATGATGGAATATGATTATGAAAAAATCCTTTAGATCCTAGCTGTAGGTTGAAGTGCGCTTTAGGCTTCCATTTAGCAGCAATCCAGCCCCGAAGAGCCTGTTCTGTTGGCCAGAATCCCATAAATTTGTCGATCAGAGCATGATCTTTCATTTTTTGTGCTGTAGCGTTAATCCTTTCCGTCGGTAATGTTAAACAGGGGCGCTCAGCCGAGCAAGGAATACAAGATTTATTATCTTTGGGAGGAAGATTACCTTTGTCCAGGTCGGGGGCAGCTGTTGTCTTTTCAGCGGGCGATTTGTCTTCCAAACGAATGGGGATGTCCTTTGAACTGATTCTCAATGAGTTGCTGGGGCTCATGAGATTCTCTGAACTCAATTTTATTGGGAGAGGGAGGGAGGGGCATGGTACACCCACTCCCCCCCCTGATGTTGATGCCATGATGTCATGCAACGCTGGGCAAATAGCTGCAAATCCAAGATCTGTACAGAGGATGCAGGGAAGGACAGTTAGGGGGCAGGGTAGGGTTTGGATTAGTGACAAACCCTAGTAGAGTGATTTGACCACCGCTTCATCTCCTCAATATTTATATTATGGGAGTCTTATAATTGCTTGGGCCATAGTTAAACAATTACTCTCAAAAACTCCAAGATTTATATGACTTACATCAAGGGATTAATAGATTACTTTTCTAAATAATGTTTACTATTTAAAAGCATGGTCATTTATTTATATTCTATAACATAGTTAGAAATATCCTAACTATCTAGTAGTCAGAACAAAAAGAAACAACCACCTTATATACCCTATGATTTTAAATCTATGTATCGACACGACCATGAATAAATGATTTACATTTCAAATTCAAATTATTGATATGATTTTGACTTGATTTGCAATGATATAATGCAGATTGGAAATAGTGTAATTGACTATTGTTTTCAAATCCACGATGGTGAAAAAATTATTGGTGGACACATGGAGGTGAAATAGAAATTAGGTTAAGTTGACTTAAGGAATTGTCCGAACCCTATACTTCGCATTGTGAGGATTTCTTCAACTATGGAGTGGTTGAGCTGAGAGCTCATGGCTACCATGGATCTGTGTTGACCTCCGAGATGGAAGCACCGTCCACCAAAAATCTGCGAGCTTGTGTAGGTGAAATCATATTGTGGTTTTTAAAACTTATTGACTGCTGAGGAGGCACTTGTTCGTTGAGGTTGGTTTCGTCGCCGATTTGAGAGTTGTGGGTGTTTTTTATAGTGCACGGTTAAGAAGTGCTTCTGCCACTAGTTTGTCTACTCCCTTCGTGGTGTTTATCCCCTTCCAAACATGGTTCATGGTTTTAGCTGAATTATGCACTTACATAGTTCCCGACTTCTCCATCCGAGGTGCCATCGAACGATGCTCAGGTGGCTTCCACAACTTATCCAATACAAATTTTTACGAGGTAATGGCCTGTACATGTTTATAGGTTAATAAGTTCAGAAATTTTTATTTTGTTTTTAAGAAAAAGAAATACTAATATAATTATGAAATGCAGGTCTCTCTCCAGGCTTGAATTCGAAGCTGGTTAAAAGACTCTCCTCAATCTTTAGCAACGCATTCCGTGGTAAGCCCCAGTGACATCTGAGGGTTTTTCTCTGCACTTAAGCTATGGTGGAAAGAAAAATGGAATCTTTGCCATGCTGGTTGTTGGCTCAGCCAAGGTTTATTGTTATGTTATTACTCCTTGTTTTTATAATATTTTTAAATCCCTAGAGGTTGTTGTATGAAAATGTGTAAGGCTGTAGCAGCCACGACTTTATGGTTTTTTTTTTAAAATCCTTCACGGCCTTGAGTGAAAAAGATGGCGATAGTTGTTTTTCTTAGACTTTGGCTCAAAGCCGTGACTGTAATGTTATGCCACTAGGTGGTTTCGTGAAGATTTTGATTAGGGTTTTGTAGGAGGAAGAGTGGTTGTGCTTATAGCAACTCTCGAATTGGGAAAAGGATCTCGTAGCTATGAATGGATAAATGTTTTTAAATGAAAATCTATGAGTTCAGCAATACTTTGAGAAGTAATTTTTGAAACAGGATTTTATGCCTTGACCATTAAATGAAAAAGGCCACAGGCCTAGACCTTGTGTTTTACAGCTTATAGTTGAAACTTCTGGTTTTGATATTGGTTTATAATTATGTAACAGTTGTGTATTAGTTATTCTTATTTTAATCCAGTTTCTCAAGGTTTAATTTTTTACTTGATAACTAAGAAATTATTGTTTCTTGTAAAAGATTAAGAGTTGATAATCCTTGGTGATGGATTATTTGGATAGCAATAGAAACGATAATACTGTATATTTTATTTATTTAAAGGACTGAATCTGATATTTGAAAAAGAAATTATATTCCTTTTCTGAAAATTTTTGAAATAGATTTGCTAAGATTTTGTATTTATAAAATAGAATTTTATCATAGGGTTTAGTACAGATCTTCCATAAACCTTAATTATTTCTATAGGTTTACAATGTTAGTAATTTTTCTTTGTTTACAGTAAACCTAGTCATAATGAATGACTAACTAGGTTAAACCTAGCTTAAATTTTTTTATAGTTCTTATACTATTTATTTAAAATTTACTTATTGAATTTATAATATATACTTTACTAGTTTTGAATATGTAAATATTATACATATTAATACTTATTATTTAAATTTATTCTTTATGTGTATTTAGATATTTCGGATTTTCTCAATAGACAATACAAACACGGCTAAAATTCTGTAATTTGATTATATAAAAACCTGTAGAGGTATTCATTCACATCTATATTCAAAGTTATTGGGATCTACTTAGTTGAATTAAGCATACCTAATGTACTAGAGTACTTCCTTGTAAGAGGCGTGGAAAAATATAGTTTGGTTGATTTTTCTATTTATCAAAATAACTCAGGATTATCTCTACTGCTTTACCCTAATCTAACTAGTTGCTAACTTTCACAGTATTAACAAGTGTCCCTTCCTTATCCTTAACAATCATAATAAAACAATATACTAATCATGATAAAATTCTTAAACTTTTCTTAACAATAAATAAAATAATAACTGAACCTAACACAATTAGAACATGTCAATAGATGAGGTGACAACAGCTTAAGGAGGTTGTTCCTCCCAACCAACTCCTGGAGAAAGCTTAGTCTGCAATTTCTCAGGACCCCTGGGCCTGTCTCCTGCTCCTCCTGGTAGAGTACTGGGTGAGCAATGTAATTTCTTGAGATCCTCTACAAATTTACTGAATATACAACAGGAACTCAACCATGCTAACAGTATTAAGAACTTCAGCTTAGAATAGCTACACAAGTTCAATCTACAACACTTATCCCTCAAAATCACTTCAACTAGTCCCCTCCATCGAATTTCTCATGTGCACTTCATTCACTCAGAATGATCACAATTCTAGAATAAGCAGCCTCAGTTGTCTTCAATGGGAAGTTTTATATCAATGCCTAGGTCTTCTAGGTCAGTTTTTACTTAATGAGCCACCTGCTCCTATTTCACTTTATTGGGGAATCATGACCACAAATATAGGGATGTTTCCACCTGCAACGGTTAGAAGTAGTTTGAGGATGCTGCCACCTGTCAATATACTCTCAACCCAATCTCCTCCACCAAGTGACCAGTAAACACTCATTTAATAGATTCCCTAAGCTGTTGTCTCAACATTTATTTATTTATTAATAAAATATTCTGCAATACATTAAATTATCCTTCACCCCACTTGGTCATTAATTACAAACTTTATCATAAAATATAACACAATGTTCCTCAATAACATTAAATTGTTTTTGCAAATTGGGGCATGTGACACGTACAAACAAAAGTTACAATTGAACATAAAGAAAATCCATTAGCAATTACAAGTGAACTTGCGAGGGATATTGATGCAGGAGCATCGATGTGGATCCATCAATATGACATGTTGGTCACATGTTGTGGTGATTTTGGATTGTTGAGTCATGAGTTTGTTAGCCTAAGTTGTTAATAGTTGGAAATCGTGCCAATGATGACTCCCTGCGAGGAGATCAGTTTGCAGGTAGTTTGTTAGGATCGTGACGCTTCCATCATGTTTAGGAATCATTTGTTTTCTATTTTCGGGACCACTCTGTGGGGGAGTGGAGAAGATAGGTTAAATATGTCGGGTAGGAGTCAAGTCAGGGGTTCTCAAAAATTAAGGTGTCTAAATTTTGGAGGTTCTCAATTCCGGAGAGTCTCGTCATTGGGAGTTGGTTACCATTGTAAATATTTTGAGAAACTGAGAGCCGAAGCATTGTATCTATGTTTATTTTAGTGATTAATTAAGAAATAGATGCATGTTATATGTTCAAACTATCTTTGAATGGCATTGTTGTGATTACGTGAGATGAAGAGCAACATATGCGTTTGAGTCTTTGAATTAGCAGTAGGAGTATGTGTGTATGGTCCGACTGAACAGCATATGAGGGATTGACCTATTCTCTGGTCAGTTGCTTAGAATGTGCAGTGTTTTGCATTTAACCTTGTTTCTAGAGGATATACGGTTGATATCTAACCTAGATCCAGATCTATGGTTAGTAGTGAGATCGCGGGGTGAAAGTGTGTGGTGGATAACGAAGGAACTCACCCGTAAATTTGGGAGTTGATCACCACAACAACAAGGGGGGTCGACAGTCTGGGTGACACCCTAACGAGATTGACGGTCAAGGATGATTATGCTGGGTGAACTAACGTGATGGAAAGTATGGTCCATGTGCACGAAATCCCATTCAAATCTGCCTTACAAATTTTGACGTCCACAGTCGATTCAGATTGGACGACGGTGACACATTACATTGATTGAACAAGCAAAGGGGTTAATGAACCAAATGTGCATGAAATTTGTATCCAAAAAACCTTAATATTAGCTTGGAGTCTGCCCTTGTAGCATTTGGAGGATCCTATAAGATGGATCGGTAGAAGTTAGTGGCGCCGCCAACTTTGGGGCCTGTTAAGGTGGGTAGCAGACTCTCTAGAGACTTCCCGCAAGGGAACCAGCCACCAATTTTGGTATCAGAGCAAGGTTAGTCCCGTGAAGGAGATGGTTACATGCATGGGAAGAAGTGGTTGTGATAGAGGTCGGCCAGCAGCGAACATGGAGGTTATGGAAGAAATGAGAGAGTTATGAGCACGTTTGGAGGCCATGGAGATTGACACGCGAAGAGATCCAGAAGCTGGAGACATGAGTGAGCCAGAATATGAAGTACAATGAGAAAAAGAAGCACCCATGAGAGAAACGCCTAAGTTGAGGTATTTCAGGTCGATTCTAGGAGCAAATTCAAGGCCAAAACCTGAGTTGTCTACCTACAAGGGAAGTCTCGTTGCAGAGCACCTCATTGACTGGATCAGTGAGATAGATAAGTACTTTGAGTATGAGGAGATTAAAGAAGACAAGAATATTAGAATTGTAGTGACAAAGGTGAAAGGGCATGCATCCTTATGGTGGGACAGTGTGCAAGAAGAAATAAGAAGGGAGAGTAAGCTGTTGATCAAAATCTAGGATAGAATGGTGGCTAAAATGAGGGCTAAGTTCTTTCCCAAATATTATCAACCAACCCTGTACATATAGATGCAGAATCTAAGGCAGATATTGTTGACTATCAGAGAGTATACTGAGGAGTTTTACAAATCGAACTTGAGAGCTAGTTATGTGGAGGAATCAGCAGAGAAAGCTGTTAGGTATGTCAATGGTCTAAGGATGGAGATCCAAGAAGAGATCAGTATGATAGCACCTAGGTCAGTGGAGGAGGCATATTAGTGTGCCTTAAGGGCAGAAGAGAAGCTAGTGAGGAAGAAAAACTTCAAAAGAGGTAGGAGGTCAAACAGAGGAAGAGGACAAGCAGCTATTACGGAGAGAAATTCCTATGGCTTGGGGTACCACAACAGACAGCTTGACTCCAGAAATCAATCCTTTCCAATATGCAAGAGAAATCAAATATCTAACACTAAAGGATCAAAACTTGTACCTTATTCCGGACGGTTGAAGTAGATCTCCATTGAGATTTCCAACTTCAGCTTGAATTGATGAATCACTTCCTTAACAATAAGTAAACAAGACAAGCATACTATATATATTGGTGTTAGATCGACTCTAGCATATATAATCAACAATGTATAAGCATTTGAAATCATCCATGGATAAAATATTCATTCAAATATACATTATTGGATAGGAAAAGACATTTCTATTAATATAAAATCAGATATTACAGTGAATACAACCTCTGTCGGCACGTCTGCAAATCGGAGAAACTGAATCCCCCACTTTGGCCTCCACCACCTCAATCCTCCATCTCTCGATAGCAAGCTCACAAGCAAAAGGCAAGCTTGGGAAGAACACTAAAGTGCTCCAAGGGACAAAGGGATGCAGACTCAAGCACAAGTTCCAGCAACAATGGACTATAGTTTCTTTGCTCTCAATTCTCTTATGCCTTCAATGTATCCAAAGGTTTCCTTATATAGCTTTTCAATGGGGTAATGAAAGTTCGAATCTGAGCAATCTCAAGGCATATGGAAGGCCAAGAGACAAGTGAGTCGGATCCATGTCAAGGAAAACTCCAAAAGGATTTGGATTTTTGTACACATCCCGATGTACGTGATTTTAGAGGTCAAACCCACGTATATATGTGATAAAGGGTTTAAAAGTCGCGTATAGCAATTTTCACATGTTTTTAGGGATGGTCTAGGAAACATCAAAGGACAAAAAATGGTCCAAGGGGTCTAAGGAGTCTACAGAGGGACAGGGGAAGGCCATACAAGTGTGATTCACCTGGTGTGGTAAAATCTGCTATAACAGATGCCCCCTAATGTGTGAGGTCAGAGGGGTCATATGATGTCCGAAATACATTATAAGTCCATCCTAGAAGTGGAGTGATGAAGAATCCAAAATGGAAGACCAGCCACCCAATCAGCATAGTACAATGATACAACTCTACATATAACTGCAAATACATATAGCAATCCCAGATACATAAGAGTACAATGGCCATGAATAGGCATGATCAAAATATGACATAAGTGGTCATCACCACATACAATATACATAGATCAGAATCTCCATGGTGAAGATATACAAAGGATCATGATCTCCATGAAAACTGAAGATATATAACAAATCAAGATCTCCATAATGGCTGGAAATGTCTGACACACACTGGAATCGAGTCACGAGAGCTGAAATCTCATGAACACTGGCACGATCAAGGAGGTAGCATATAAGAGATGCCACCAATCTGGAAGGTCTTATACACAAACCGCTATGAGTAAAAGTCATACAATGTGAATAGAGGTGTCGAGGTCGAACATAGTAGTGCATCATCTGATTACCGGTCATTGATGTATACCGTTAAGAGACGCGAGATAACCCACCGATAATGATAATGGGAATCAAGGTACTAGAGTGAAAACTAACAATTGTGAATAGGTGTGTTGAGGTCAAACACTTGAGAGGATCCATCAATCAGGGGACATTGATGTATTCCCAAAAACTGTCAATGTTGAGAGAACCTGCCACTGATGACTACAAGTCTCAAGGCACTCAAAAATGACTCTAGATTCCAATCCCAGAATAAATGATCTAAAGTCGATGGGATGAAATCCGTTGGAAGGAGGGCATTAAGGAATCCCCCATCATCCAACACGAGGTACTCAGCAAAGTTGTATAATGTGGAAGGACTCGATCATAAGGTGCACGAACCAGTAACTGTACCGGGAATGGCTGACATGCAAAGTCGCGATAACTGAGGAATGGCCGACTCAGGTTTCAACTTCCTTCGAACAAGAGCATAACAGCGAATGGTGACTGAATAAAGGAAGCATAGACTTGATATACAACACTGGGACATCTTTGCGACACAAGAGGCATCGACAGAGGATCCATGGGGACTGGAATCTTAACCAGTCAGTGGAGATAAACTCAGATAAACGAGTACAGCTCCTAAAGTCAAACTATAAACCCAACCAGTGCATGTGATATACAGTGCTCTGTTCGAAGGCGACACGACTTGACAACTGCCAAAGATAACATCTTTCCTTGTCTGACTTTTTGGTTTTTAAAATTTTTTTGGACTTTTTCAAATATTTAAAAAGCTTGAAAAAGAATAAAACTTCTTTATAGTTATAGACTAGGAGGAGGTGAGTGTCATAATGGGAAAACAAACTAGTTCCAAGCAGTGGAACATACCTATGCTCAATGCAAGGATACATGTGTAGGATAGCGACACTCGGGGGAAAGTCCCCTCCTGGTAAAAATAGGGACTGAAGCTGCAAAGGATATATAAAATGGCTCTGCATGGCTAGACATGAGACAAACTCGGGCAATATGGCTGAAACTCAATGTCAGGGAAGCCGACGTAAGGCTCAATAAGGCAGGAAAAGCTCGCGATAATGCAATTACAACTTTACATAAGGGAGTCTTGAGGGAAATAGGCCAGCAAAATATCAAGAGGAGTATGAGGCGCTTACGAAATGTCATGGAAATACTATACAACGGACTCCCACACCCTAAGGGACAAAATGTCAGCATGGACACCAAATGCAAATAAGGCGCTAACTAGGGTACCCATGTAAGGTCAAGCTCTACCATTCACATAATGCCACTTCTAAAATAGCAAGAAGGTTCCGTGACATACTAGAATGGCTTCATCACTAAGGCTATAATGAAACGGTCATAAGGTCATGCAAAATGCAATCAAAGGTGATCCTAACCTATATGCCAGTTTAAACATCATGCCTATAACGGGCATGAATGGGTCAAAGCAACGGTCGAAACGGCACTCAAAATGGTCTTCTACATCATAAATTAGTCCAAAAACGGTCCAAAAGGATTAGAAACGGTCCAAACTATAGAAAAAAGGGGTAAAAATTTTCAAAAATTTGAAAAATTTCTATAAATAGTAAAAAATTCAAAACATTATATAACATTTGAAATTTTTACCCAATTGAGCTCAGAACTTCAACAGTGAATTCCAGGAGATCCAGCCGGCAGAATCCACTACCGTTTTTTCCAGGTACTTACCCATGCTCTACTCTTTCATTTTGATGCAAAATTTATCAATTTCCATGGTGTATTTAGGATTCTAGGCCCATCTTAAATGCGTGCCTCGGACCACGCAGAAATCAAGGGTTTTTCCACGTATAGGGATGGATATACATGAAAAATGCCCTCAAAGTCGCGTACATATGCGGTTGTTTAGCAAACAGTCGCGTATGTGGCCGCTCTCAATTATTTTTAAGTATTCTAATGGATCAAACTCAAATTTTATGTGTAGGATGGTTCTAGAATGGAGAGAACGTGAGCACGGTGATGTAGAAGGGGCAGTAAGGGCAGATCTAATGGCTCAACAAGCTTTGCGGTCATGCGGGCTCTACAAGTTTTGGTGTCTTGGTGGTATACAGGCCAAACCAAGACTGCTGCAGATGCTAGTAAACTACTGGGATCCAGACTCATAGTCATTCCAGATAGATGGGATGTCCCTCACCATAGAAGTGGAGGACATATACTTTATTACTAGACTTTCCCGATGGGGGGAAGTGGTGAACCTATGCTCTCGTGGGCCCAGAGGTGGCCTGACTATAGATGAGTACATTGCGGTGTACTGCTCTCCGGACACAAAGAAGGTGGGGAGTCGGATCCCAACTAACTCCATATAGGTGCTAGGCCTAAAGGCCATTCTACTAACACTGGGCAGGATAGCGGGGCTAGCCTCACTCCTCCAAGCCTCACGACCATTGATGTTCTATGCCGTGGAGTGCATGATCCATGGAGTGCATGAGGCCCACAGTTTATGACTGGAGCATGACACTATTGAGGAACATGAAACAACATCTCAGCGACTGCAAGATGGGCAGGGTGCGAAACTTTGGTTTCAGCAGCATACTAAGCACGTTCTTCTTCGAGCATGTTCCGGGATTGAGCCCTAGAGTTGACGTTCCTCTACACGGGGTTTGAAATCCGGCCCAACGGCGTTGGGCAGATGCGATGCACAGACTGGGTGGAGGTAGGGTGTCCAACCCCTATCTAGCTGATTTCTTTCCATGGTGGTGACGACAAATAGTTTCCATCGATGACTACCCCTGTGCAGGGATAGATTTCTGGGGAGACCCAGACATGCCGCTACCACCAAGATCGACATACGGTGACATTGGTAATGAATCTCGACCCTCTTTTTAAATTTTTTGAGTTTTTTTTTTGTGTTGTTTTATTATGTGGAATCAAAAGACATGTTTTTGGGTGATAATACATAGTGACATCTACCATATGCATGCAGATGTGGGACCACAATGGCCTGAAGGCTTCCCTCGTCATAAACAGAGGGGAAGAGGAGATGACATCATGGGTGTGGATGTGGAGCAGATGCTCCAAAGCATTCATACCAACTTCGTGAGACTGACACATAGAGTACCCATGGCGCAAGTTGATGACTTGCCTGAGGCCATGCAACGCCAGGTGGTGGGTGTACCACGAGCATGGGTGCTGCTATTTCAACGGCTAGCTAGAGCCATTGTGACATTCCATGATCACAACCCCCCTCCTCCTCCACAGGCTTAGATACCTGGGAGTGATATATTTTGTACTACCGTGTATTATATTTTGGTGGCTCGAGAGCCCCAGTTTTGTATTATGACACTATGTATTACCACATTTTGGATGTTTATAAAAACTTTTATGATGATCGATTTATTTATTTACATGTGTAAAAATTTATGTTTGTGATGAGCTTATTGTGTATGAAACAAATTCCAATCTAACACGTAGTTAGCATATGAGTCAGCAACTTAATTATTAATTCTTGGAACATGTATGTATGTTATATTGTCAAATTGTCGTTCTAATAATCTCACACGTAAGAATATTATTAATAATGTCGGATCTCTAACCTGGTACAAACCATTAAGCTATGACACTACTAACTCCGAATCAATTCGTACCCCAAGAGAGAGAACACCATGTGAAATGGCATCTCGTAGAAGCTCAATAACGGCACTATACTCAGCAACATTATTTGAAGAGGGTCATAAACATACGCCTCCTGAAGATAATACCTGACCCATAGGAGTATAAATTACCCAAGCAGCAGAAGCTGAGTGTTGAGTGTGATGGCTCACACCATCCGTGAATCCTATGAAGGTGGAAGATTCCATTGACATCTGCTAAAAGAAACGGAAACTAATCACAAACCCGATCACCATAACAAAAATACCTAGCTATGCAAAACTATACAATAATATACAATAACTAGCCTTGGCTGAAAATCATGCATAGTACTTTTTGAGATAGAGCTCATTTCTAGGCTCTGCCAAGGTTGTTCCCTCATAATCCACTAACTCATAAGCGCCCTTCTCTAACACACGTTTAACGACGTAAGGACCACGCCACATGGGGTTAAACTTTCCTGCCCCCAAGGGTTCTTTCGGTTGATCCCACAAAAGGACCAAGTCTCCCTCACTAAACCTCCTTGGACGGACAGACTTATCGTACTGGACCTTAATGCGACGCTTATTTACTTCTAGAGCCACCAAGGCATCTCCGCACTGCTCATCAAGTTGCTCTAGGTGGACCAAACACTCCTCCAACGGGGAAGTGTCTGGTAAGAGCTCTATGGCTAGCTTCAAAGAAGGAATCTCGCACTCAACTAGCAATACCGACTCCCCTCCATGTACCAGCTGATATGGAGAAAAACCTGTGGCAGTCTTAACAGTGGTTCTATAAGCCCACAAAGCAGGATATAACATAATGTGCCAATTAGTCTTGCTTTGTGCGATAGTTCGTTGGAGAATGGATTTGAGTGATTTGTTCACTGCTTCTACCTGTCCATTCGTTTGAGGGTAATAAGAGGAGGAATGATCCTACTTATATCCTAACTTCGATGCCAACTCTTCCATCATACAATTCTGAAAGTACAAGCCATGGTCGGTGACAAGCTCCTTCGGAATACCGAACTGAGTAATAATCTGGTTGAATACGAAGTGCGCGGCTGTCTCATCGTCAGATTTAACTGTAGGCATGGCCTCATCCCATTTCGTGAAGTAGTCAATAGCCACTATGATATGATGATGCCCCCTAGCTGAAGTTGGGTTGCAATCCATAAAATCAAGCCCCCACTTAGTGAAGGGACCAGCGGTGATGATGGGATGTAACAGGGTAGGTCACGAGTGCATATTCTGTGCAAACACGTGGCAAGGGTGGCACTTCTTGACCACATCTACAAAATATTTAAATATCAACAGCCAGAAATAACCCACTCTTAATATTTTCTGGGCTGTAGAAAGCCCAAATAAATGACCACCACATGCCCCTCTGTGGAAATCATTCAGCACAAGCTCAGCCTCCTCATGAGTTAAACAATGACGTAGAATGGAATCTACCCCACGGCGGTATAAGGTGTTATCCACTATGAGGTAATTCTTGGATACGTGACGTAATCGTCGGCGTTCATCCCGTGAGAGGTGAGTGGGGACCTTCAATGTTTGTAAATATATAATAATATCCCCATACCATGGATCCAAAGTTGAGATTAAGAAGATGTGCTCATCGATAAACATATTTTCACAAACCATCTCCTCGGCTTCACTTGGGAAATCTGATATAAGCTCCGCAAAAATTAACGATTTCTTTGATTTTGTCGAAATAAACTCAAGATAGAATTCTTGCAAGATGACAATCCATTTATTATACTTTCCCCCAATCATCCTTCGAGTGAGGATGAATTGAAACGGATTGACATGGGCTACAACCAAGGTCTTGCGAAGGAGAATATAATGTCTCGACCATTGAACATCATGTACGGTAGCTAAGGCAAGCTTCTCAACATGGGAATAATGGATCTCCACATCAATAAGATTTCGGCTCAGATAGTATATGACATGCTCTTGGAGCTTCTCATCCTCTTGAACCAAAACCATACCAATCATCTCCATGGACGCGGCCACATAAAGTAGAAAATCATGGCTATAGTCTGGGGGACTAATCATCGGGGTTGATGCTAGGGCTCACTTAAGCGCATCAAAGGACTCCTAGGCTCGCTCATCCCAACAAAAGGTGGTGTCCTTTTTCAATAGACGCATAAAGCCTCTAGTCAATTTGGAAAATTTGACAACGAATCTCCGTAAGAAGTTTGCCATGCCTTGCAAACATTGGAGATCTCTAATGCTCCTCAGGGGAGACAACTGAAGTATTGCCTCAACCTTCAAAGGGTCAACTCTTATACCCTCCTTGGAAACAATGAACCCTAATAAGCTACCAAACTTCACGCAAAAGATGCACTTGTGAGGATTTAACCTGACCAAATAATGGCGGCACCTTTAAAAAACTAATCTCAAATGATAGGAATGACGCATTCTCATATGAGAATGAGCAGCAAGGTCATCCAAAAATACTTCGATAATCGATTTGAGATCATGGAAGATCAAGTTCATAGCCCGCTGAAAAGTGGCTCCGGCGTTCTTAAGGCCAAAAGGCATTTTCCAATATGCAAAGGTTCCCTAAGGACAAATAAATGCAGTCTTATGTTGGTCCTTAGGTTTAATTTGTATCTGATTGTATCTGGAAAAGCCGTCCATAAAAGAAAATACCTTGCTACCCGCGCACTCATCCAAGATTTGATCTATTAATGGTGTGGGGAAATTATCTTTAGGACAGGCACGATTCAAGTCATGGAAATCAGTGCATATACGGATTGCTCACTGCTTCTTATCTACCAAAACAGGATTTGAAACCCACTCCATCAAGGGAATAGGATAGATAAAACCATCTTTCAACAGTTTCTCTATCTTTTCCTTAATTGCAGGTGTTTTCCTAGGATTCACTGCACGCAAGCGTTGTCGAACAGGCTTAGCATTGGGATAAGTTTTAATCTCATGTTCAACAATGCGAGGGTCGATACCTGGCATTTCATCATAATACCAAGCAAAGATATCACGAAATTATTTAAACAGCTCGGTGTATTCTTAAATCTCAACATGGGAACATTCTGCCCCAATATAGACATTCTCAATCCTGCCAGGATCACGAGAGATATTGATAGGAATGGTAGGATATATATTCACCATGTTCCCATCATCCCTTAGACCAGGAGAGCTTAATGGAACCATAGGACTACCAATTCTCTCACTAAGAACCTCCCTAAATTCCTCACGCTCCAAGCGATCAAGCTCGGGAAGAAAATAAGATCTATGATGCAACTCTTCCCAAGGTGGATCAACCCCTGACATGGCCTCAATAATCACTTCGTCTAAAGGAAAAACACTATCAAGGCAGTCATGCGCGTGAGAATACTGAACTGCCCATGCAGGCAGCACATATGGGTCCTCCTCCTCCATCCGCAAAGAGGAAGGACTAGGCTCTGCAACACATCCAAGATTAGCTTGATAAGCTACCATAGTTGCAGGCAACGGCACGTCTGTCACGATGGGATCACTCAAAGTATTCGATGTGGAAAGAATCCAAGGATCTTCCATATGACTCATGCGAAAAGACACTGATCTCATAGATGTCGAAGCCTCACCTAAACTAGACCCTATCATAAGGACAGGTGCAGGACAACTAAAGCTTCCCATAAGGGATGGATACATGCCCACACCCACACTCCCAGTTGTCGGCTGAGAGTGTTGAACAATCAGGATCGAAACTCCCGAAGATGCGGTAAACGACGCATTCTTGGATGACGTTTGATCAATCGTAACTATCTTCCCATTAAATGGAAAGCATACAACGCAAAATAGTGAAGAAGCTATGGCTTGCATATTGTACATATAATTCTTACCCGGCAAGAGATTATAGTCAAGGGGTGCATCAACCACCTCAACCTCTATCGCAACGGTCTTTCCTCCCAAACGAACCTCAAGGGAAGGAAGGATCACATGTGGCCTAAATGATCTCCCATCAAAGGCGATCAACATGGTACCGGACTTAGACAAATTAGGGCAACATGAACCCTTCCAACATGATAAAGACATCACAGAAGCAGCAGTGCCTTCATCAATCACAGTGCGCTTGATGGTCATGTTAAGACATTCTACATGAATCAAAAGAGACACATAGTAAGGCAAGCGAGGCTGAAGTATTGCGGCTTCAAATTTAATAACAGAGTAAGAATTATCATTCACACCAAGGGCAGAAAGAAAATCCTTCCTTTGCGAAGGACAAATCTGAATTAATTCTAGTACAGACATCGCACAAGGATTGTGGCCCAAATCCTCGACAACAGAATAGTTCTAGGCGGCTCGAGCATTAGGATTGTACCCTGAACGCTTAAGGACTCCCTTAGGAATGCAAGGTGCAACTTTAGGTTTATCCATAGGTTTTTCAATACGCAAAGGAGTCCCTGGTGGATCAGGTTCCTTTCTTGGGTTGGGTTGTGACGAACCATAGTCCTTCGTATAGGTCACAACCTTTGTAGCATGCACCATGTTAATGCAACCATGACCACTACCCTCCGGCGGATCTTGATCACCACCAAACTAATCATGGGTCCTCGAGTTCATATTTTTATTGTGAGGTAAAGGGTTGGTCAGCACAGCTGGGCCCTACGCTAAGAATCTCGAGGCTTCATCGATACGAGGGCACAAGTAAGTGAGGTGATCATCCTTACACAACTTGCAAGGAAACTTAACCTTATGTTTATATTTATTGTCCCCCCCCAAGCATTACAGGTGTTCTTGTCATTAGTATTATCATTTTCATTCCTATTCCCATCCTTACGATTGTTCTTACCCTTCTTTTTATTCCTTCTGAATTGTTGGTTACCCTTCTGGTCCGACGATTGCACCGAAAGCACATTCGTCGTTTGCATTGGTTGATTGACAATTGACTGACCTGTTTCACAACTGAATCTATAGGTTTAGCACTCACACAACCAACAATGCCATCGGCATGTGGTCCAGGTTTAACTTTGGGGTCAAAACTAGAACACGAATCATTGGGAATGATCTCATATAACAAACCGGATTGAGCATAAATCAAATCTAGTTCATGTGCCCTAAAAATGGCTTGTTCCTCATTTGGCACTCTGAATGTAGAGACATACTTCGCTATATAAGGCAATAACGACTTAAGGAACCATTCGAGGAGGAATTCCGATGGTATAAAGGCTTTAATCAACCTCTTCCATCTACACCACTCTTGGATATGGTCCGAGATATGTGTGGCTTTATCCTGCCGAAATGTCTACAAGAGTTTCGTACCAATGTCATAACGCACTGGTAGCTGGAAGTGGTTAAGAAAAGTCATCGCTAGGTCATCAAACAAAGCGAATGCCCACCTAGGTAACTCTATATACCATATCGCGGCAGGACCTGTAAGGGTGCATTGAAACAGCCTTAAATGGATCGAATCTTCGTGTAAGGAATTGGAAGAGCACCATAGGTGAAATGTAGTAACAAGATCGCTCAGATCCTCTCCACGTTTTCCCTCGAATATAGGTATGTCCGATGGAAGATTAGTAGGGACAGCAGTCCAAGCCGGGTCATGAGATACAGGATCGTTCGTCAATCTCGACAAGTCAGGAAGATTTAGCGTTGCGAGGAAAGGGAGCCTAGTATGAGCAGGTCAATGCATCGCTCCCTGATAGTTTCGATTCATATAGGGCTGATTACCGTAACCACCATGGCCTTGACCATAGTTCCCTCCTCTCATTTGACCCATGTAGGGTGGCATGGAAGCACCATAATGTGGTGTACCTTGACTCTGTGGGGATACAAAGCCATAATTAGGAGAGTAAGAGGATTGTTGATACCCGTACCCATAAGGTGAATAACCCTGTCCATACTGCGTCCCATAATAAGGTATGTAAGTCATCCCATGAGATGTCCCATGAGACACTCCGTAAGTAGGAATATACACTCTGGAAGTAGGAATATACACTCTGGAAGTAGGAATATATGCTCCGGAAGTAGTAACATGACTTCTATAAGTATGAACACGACCTCCTGAAACAATGGGCAGTACTTGAACCTGAGACACAACTGGTCGAGTAGCAGCAGTACGGACATGACTCGTAGCAACATTCCGGCCCGAAGGACCACGTGAATGAGGTGGAGGAAAAACATTTGAAAAACAAGGAACCAAGGATGAAGGGATATGTGAAACTATGTGCGTGGCGTTCCCTATAGTCACTCGTCTTGGATCTGGTATCCTAATAGGATCACTAACCCTAGGCCTAGCAAGAATATGTGATGTAGCTTCCACCGCCAGGATGGAAGGTGCAATGTGACTCGTGCTCCCAAACCTCTCCACATTGTAAGGAATAGGAGTGCCCCCAGGCGTAGTGTTAGGCTCAAACTCTGACTCGACATGAAATGCCAAATCATGTGTGGGCATACCATAACTACCATAACTAGTGCTCACGGGCACATAATAAGTCTCGTCTTTCGGCATGCCATACCGACGATGCGTCAATGGGGGATCAACACTAGAGTAAGTAGGTATATCATGAAAAGTACCTATCTCAGAAATTATAGGACCTAACTCAGTCAAATCGGGTGAAGGAACATAGTTAGGAGTAAACTCCCCATCTTCCACTTGAATGGGAGTGGGTGGCTCAGGAATACCTTCTTCATGGTCTCCCATCGTGTGTGAATCAATGTGTGAAGTAGTCTGCATAAATCGTTTGTTTCTCTCTCCCAAAGGAGGACGAGATGTAGAAGGCAAAAATCCTGCTAACTGGCGAGAACAGCGAGGAGTCGCACCTGAATCCACAATGACTCAAAAAATGTAAAAGACTCTCTAATTACATAAACCCTAGGCAAGCTAATGTGCACAGAGCATACACCAATAAAATCTAAAGCCAAACAAAAAAAAACAAGGGTAGGATAAATGAGCTCCCGAATAAAGCAGGTATGTCTCACCTAGGAGAGGCTTAAGACTCCCATACACAACAAGCAGAGGTACGTAACCAATTATTGTGGCCCTCAACTTCAACGCGTAAAGTGACTGTGTTGTCCGACCTCAACCTGGCCGAGACACCCGCAGAATAGCCCCTGCAAAGTACCCCCTCGATATCCTAGGTAAGGCAACTAAGGTCACCTCAATATAATCAATGCTTAGGCGGACAGTCGCAGGCGGGATTAACCGTATGGGCAGGGTAGCAAAGCCTGAAACTCCCGAAAGAGCCCCCAGATACGAATGCAATCCTGGAAATATCTCCGATGCTACTCAGTTATGACTAGGGGTCATCCCAATCAATAACCACTCACACTGCCTCATGCTTAACTACCTTTTGAGAGGAGGATCCTAAGAAACACCAATTATACCAAGGAATTTCACACTCTCACCTGGACAGACACATACATGTTGTTTAGTGGTCTTGGAGAATTTACTCACAATGAACTATTCCAAGACCCTAAAACCTAATCTTGTTGGTGAACCCTATCAAATAAAATAGTGTAGTTCATTTTAATTAAGAGTTGATTTTAATTGACTTTATTACTCAAAAAAGGTAGATGACCGTGCAACCAATGGTGTTATGACGCAACATGAAGCAAAATGCACACCTAACAATCAATGCAAATGCATTGTGTCCAATGAAAACAGGGTATGCTACTACGTGAAATGCAATTTTTTTCTTCAAATGATAAGTGCAATCGTTCCTATATGAAATCTTGACTAAAACTTCAAAGCAAAACCTAGTGCAAGTACCATGCAAAATGCCAAAATGCAATGCATAATGATGCAAATAAGCAAATATTTTTGGATTTTTTGACATAAAAATGAGATACTAAAGCAAAAGATTCTACAACCCCCAGACTATGCAAGCACAATCATGTAGCACTCAAGCAAAGTACTAAGGTAAAAGAAATCTAATGCACTAATCCCAAAACAAAAAATCGAAAATGCAATGACAAGAACATTCTTCAAAAAAAGAAATTTTACCCTAAAAAAAACGTCTCTAGTGAGGAACAGAGGTGTATACAGACTCTAACAGTATCAAACGAGACTCAGCAATCATCAAAATTCACCCAACAACAATCAATATTCCTCAAGAAGGAAAAACTAAGGGCATACACGACTGTTCGCAGTAAACCCGCATGTATACGCAGATATAGCAGTCAAAACTGCGTATATACGCGACTGTGAGTTCAAAACTCGCGTACAGGAAGAAAATTGCATAAAAATAAAGGCAAACAGACAAGCTGAGACAAACTTCACACCAATCAGACACTACCATGCTAACATGCCCCCAGACCCGACACAGAAACAAAGAAAAAGGAGCAATTCAAAGTCATTGAATGCCGATAGAGAACCCCCACAGGAAAACTACTAGGAACTCCCCAGCGGAGTCGCCAATTCTGTTACAGAGAGAAATTCCTATGGCTTGGGGTACCACAATAAACAGCTTGACTCCAAAAATCAATCCTTTCCAATATGCAAGAGAAATCAAATATCTAACACTAAAGGATCAAAACTCGTACCTTATTCCGAACGGTTGAAGTAGATCCCAGTTGAGCTTTCCAAATTCAACTTGAATTGATGAATCACTTCCTTAACAATAAGTAAACAAGACAAGCATACTATATATATTGGTGTTAGATATACTCTAGCATATATAATCAACAACGTATAATCATTTGAAATCATCCATGGATAAAATATTCATTCAAATATACATTATTGGATAGGAAAAGATATTTCTATTAATATAAAATCAGAGATTACAATGAATACAACCTCTATCGGCATGTTTACGAATCGGAGAAACTGAATCCCCCACTTGGGCCTCCACCACCTCAATCCTCCATCTCTCGATAGCAAGCTCACAAGCAAAAGGCAAGCTTGGGAAGAACACTAAAGTGCTCCAAGGGACAAAGGGATGCAGACTCAAGCACAAGTTCCAGCAACAATGGACTATAGTTTCTTTGCTCTCAATTCTCTTATGCCTTCAATGTATCCAAAGGTTTCCTTATATAGCTTTTCAATGGGGTAATGAAAGGTCGAATCTAAGCAATCTCAAGGCATATGGAAGGCCAAGAGACAAGTGAGTTGGATCCATGTCAAGGAAAACTCCAAAAGGATTTGGATTTTTGTACACATCCCGATGTACGCGATTTTAGAGGTCAAACCCACGTATATACGTGATAAAGGGTTTAAAAGTCGCGTATAGCAATTTTCACATGTTTTTAGGGATGGTCTAGGAAACATCAAAGGACAAAAAATGGTCCAAGGGGTCTAAGGAGTCTGCAGAGGGATAAGGGAAGGCCATACAAGTGTGATTCACCTGGAGTGGTAAAATCTGCTATAACAGCAGCAGGAAGAGGAATATTTTTAGCCCATATAAGTGAGTCCAGCAACTCTAACCAGCATGAGCAACATGGTGGAGGAGGTGACTCAAGAGGAAGAAGGCCTTACCAAGGAGGTAGAGGTAGAGGAAGAGGCGGAGAGGTTGTCTATAGGTGCTACAAATGCAACCAGTTGGGGCATAGATCATTTGAATGTCCATAGAAAGAAGACATAGGGAAGAGAGGAGCCTATATAGCTCAGAAAGAGAAACAGCAAGAACAGTCAACAAAGGCTGAGAAATTGCTAGAGAGGGGTGAGGCTTTGATGATGAACAAATTCTTTTTGAAGCCTAAGAAGGATCCAGCAGAGCCTACTAAGAGGAAATCTTTATTGCGCATCATCTGTAAGGTCCAAGGGAAATGTTGTAATATGGTGATTGACGGTGGGACTACTGGCAATATCGTTTCCAAAGAGATGGTGTAGAAGATGAGTCTGAAGAAGGTCAGACATATGATGCTATACAAAGTATCTTGGTTACACAAAGGACATCAAATCCTGGTAAGTGAACAATGTGAGGTTGATTTCCAAATAGGTGTATATAAAGCTAAGATTCTATGTGATGTTATGCCTATGGACGTTTGTCATATATTGTTAAGGAGACCATGGCAATTTCATAAGAGAATAGTACATGATGGTAGAAGGAACTGTCATATGTTTGAAGAGAATGGGATCGTACACGTGCTTATTCCTTTGCAAGAAGGTAGTACAGCAAGACAACAGACACCTAAGGTCTTATTGTTGTCAGGAAAAGAATATTTGTAGCAAATTGATGAGGAAGAGATGAACTATGATGTGGTATGCAAACCTAGAGTAGTGATGATGAAGACCAATATTATAGACCTACCTGAGAAGACTCAGGAGATGCTCAGTGAGTTTAGTGACATTGTGGTAGATGATTTTCCCAATGATTTACCACCAAAGAGGGATATAAGTCATCATATTGATTTTATTCCAGGAGCAAGTTTACCAAACAAGGCAGCATATAGACTGACACCACAAGAGAATGAGGAAGTTAGGAGGAAGCCCAAGGATTGGTTCATAAGAGTCTGAGTCCATGTGCAGTACCAACAATACTTAGTCCAAAGAAGGATGGCTAGTGGAGGATGTGAACTGACTCTAGGGAAATTAACAACATTACTATCAGATATAGATTTCCATTACCAAGGATGGATGACATGATGGATTTCATGAGTGGGGAAACGTTCAAAACTGGATTTGAAGAGTGGATACCATCATATGGAGATCAGAGAAGGAAATGAGTGGAAGACAACCTTTAATACAAGTGATGGTTTGTATGAGTGATTGGTCAAGCCTGTTATCACTCCAAGAAGCTCCTCTAGGTTGTAGCTCGAGGATGCCTGGTAACTTAAACTGTTTTTAGGGTTTTTCTGAATTGGATCAAGCTGGATAACCTATATAACCTCTCACTCTCAAGACATGCATGAAGCTCACTCAATCACAAGGATTTTAGTTACAACTTGTTCAGTAGTTTGACAAAAAGGTGCGGGGATGGAGAACTCACCAGGCTAGCAGACTTACACACATAACACATGCATATAAATGGCTAAATCCTACTGAGGATGGTGTTTATAAATCAAATATCACTAAATAACCAATAGGATGACAGATATCGTCCCTTTAATAAATATGAAAGTTACCTCAATGCACATTCAGGCAATAAACACAGTAAAGAAAGAGATGGCTGAACAAATCACAACAAAAGAGATTATACTTAGATTAAACAAAATGAGATGCTTGATAATGGAACAGGCTCATAAATCCCCAGATTCGAACCTTTATTAATCAAAAAATCATGGGCTTTATAGCCTCTTACAAAATTTAGAGATCCTAAAAGTCCGATCTATTTACACAAAAATAATTGAAAGTAATAGTTTTTCCCAATTAGGGCTTCAAACCCTTGCTAATTGTTTGTTTATCTACTGCAAAGATCTAGTTCACCGAGTGAATTTTAAATGACTGAAGTGGTCGCTGATAATCACCACTGGGGGTTTACTGTGAAGTTCCCGCCAACAACCAGTGTTTCTACGTTTACTGAAGTGATTTTCCTCATTTAATCTGCTGGATTTTCTCCATCTCGTCGCTGCAGTTTTGGCGCTACAAGTCTCTATTTTCCTGCAGTTTACCAACTTACCACCCCTGCCGCCGATCGGGGCTTTTTCTTTTAGCTCGTCGACGCTCTAAGTCTCTATGCTACCACTCTCCACCTTTAGCTCGTGACAGTTTCTACATAGGCGATTGAAATCTGTTTCCTCTAGCCCATCGACACTCCAAGCCTGAATGTTTGCCACAATTGCGGCTCCTTAGAGGACTAATTTGCCGACGATTAGTCTTTAGACCCTCCGATCACCGATGTGTCCATATATTGTCGCGCTATCGAAATATTTCTTGTCATCGATTGGAAGCCATAGTCAGTCTGCTTTCTGTCATTGTGGCTCCCTAGGGAACAAGCTCACCGATAATTAGTCCTTTCAAGTCCCGACGTCGATGAGTCTGTATTGTTTTGGAACCCGCAGTAAGTTTCTATGTCGCCGTTGAAGCTCCGGAGTGAACTATTTGGCCGACAGTTTAGTCTTTTCAATTTCTGACTTCTGTTACTTGACTTTGGTGGCATTTTATTTTTCCATATCACTGACATTTCGGAACCTTTCAGCTTTACCTCGCCGATGCTTAATCCCTAGTTCTTTCGATTTGATTTCATCACTGTCGGACGTCATTGGAAATCTGAATCAAAACGCTTACTCAATATATTCTCCACCGTTGTGACGCCTTTGAGAACTAACTCGCTGATCTGTTAAAGTTTGCAAGTCCTGAACTGATTTCATCTGCGATCAGAACTCAAAACCTCTCTCCATCGAAACTCTTAGTCTGCATTTCCTCCGCCGTTGTGGCACCTTTGAGAACTAGCTCGCCAATCTGAAGTCTTCACAACTTTCGATTGATGTTTGGAAAACGTTTCGACGGTGTAAACAGTTTCAGCAATACGCCTATCTGCCGAAGGGGTCTACCACTTTCTAT